>CM057965.1:33864316-34289316 GCA_030142095.1 Rubus idaeus
TCCCATTCCCTATCCCTATAATCAAACCTTTTCGATTGAGGTGTTCCATAAATTGACTTCCGTTTTTCAGTTTTAGGGACTATGGGTAATGGAGGAAGAATAGCTGGTTCGTCAGGTGATATTTTTCCTTCTGAGATAATTGGAAAACACAGAACAAAGTTAACTTTCTTACTCGTTGCTTTCAAGATAAGCATCCTAAAAACAACATGATGCTGTCTGAACTGGCTGATATATTGTGAAATGTAATTAGTACTTCTTCAGAATGGCAGAATATCGTGACCAAAATAAGCATTCCGATATTCGTCAATCTTGAACATATCTATCAGGTTTTTATCTACACTCTAGGGATGGCGTTGACTTTGAAGTACATTGCTCATCTACAAAAGTCCAGTTGGGCTGACAATATGGCTTAGTGGAGTTCACTTCAGTTGAGCAGTTGATAGTCTTAACTTTTCTATGTTTTTCATTCCATTGTCTATTACACTTAAAGTGATCTAATTAACTGGAACATAAATTGATGTAATCTTGTTCACAAAATTCATGGAATGGTTTAAACCCTTCAAACTGAAAGTACACCCTATTGGAAAAAGATGACCTTTCACAAACTACTGTACCTTGCTTTAAATCTTCTGCAAAGTGATTCAGATCCTCATCGAGACGTTTCACATGACTATCTATCTGGCGCAAACGCAACATGAGAGAATTTTCATGTAAGTTCCAATTATAAATGGTTAAACATGAAAAGATTGAGGGCAGTAAAGCTCTTAAGACAGAATATGATCCACCATAAGACTACGATAGCTTAAATTAAGAATAATACGTGAGGCGGTGAGGGCAGTAAAGCTTTTGATTCCTGAAGAGTTGAGGGTATAAAAAAAAAGTTTTACATAATTCAGAAACTACTCATTCTGTACTATCTAGGACACTACATAGTCACTAAATCACTCTCTACATTACTACATAGCAATCCCAGAAATCTGAATCACCAATTAAAATATAACTCATTAGGCATTTCATAAACCGGTGATCAATCGAATGGCAGCAAAAAATGAAAAGAAAAAGAAGCAGGTTACCAGGTCATAAGCTTGTTTTGCCAGCAAAACCTTCTCAGTACATAGACTGACTGCATTCTCCTGATTCGCTTCGATTTCTTTTCGCATTTTCTCAATTGCCGCCTCATCTTCTTCATTGTTATTAATGTTCCATTTCTTTGAGCTCTGAGAAGACAATCCCAAACAGTGCTTGGTCTGCTGCCTCGTCTGGTGTATCATCGCTTATGTAAGCACACCGTAATTTATCAGAATTATCCAAAATCAAAAACCCTCAAAAAGAAAAAGAGGACAAGAGGACTTACATTGAGAGCGTTCGTCCAGTTCTCGAATAGTATTGAGCAGCCTCTGGAGCTCAGCGGGCAACGTACTTGCGTCTTTACAAACCCAAACCCAAATCATTCAAACAAATTTACACAAAATTCAGACTAACTAATTTTTTTGAAATAATGAAAAAAAAAAAAGGATTAGAAAACTGGAATAGGCGCTTACATTCAAGATAGTCGTCGACGTACACTCCGGTCCTTGCTATTGCCATTGCAGGAATTTGGCGATTTCTGCTATCTAGGGTTTCTCCGCCAATTCTTGATCTAATAGGAGGAAACCGCAGAAACGGCGTCGCCTAGTGTTTAACTCAATTTATTATTAAGAAAATAAATAAATAAATAAATTATTATTAAATAAAATAATTAAAACAAAAAGAAGAAGAAGAAAGTCGTCATGGTGATGAAAAGGTGACGCTGTCACGGGAATGGCTTATGTATGCGGTGACGCATTTGCCATTACAGATAGACTGAGAAGGTCTTCAGTTTCCGTAGCCGACTTGAAAATCAAATCAAATCAAATTTAAAGACACAAGAGCACCAGCAGAGCGAATCTCAATTCCAACGGATTCTGGATCATGGCTACCAATAATCTGAATCTGAAGGGGCGCATAGCAATTGTAACGGGCGGTTCGCGTGGCATCGGTCGTGCGATTGCTGTCCAGTTCTAAGCAATTATGCTTCCAGTTCTAAGCAAGCAGATGAATTGGCTTCCGAGCTCAACAACAACAATTCCAGTGGCTCACAATCAGCGATGGCAGTTAAAGCAGATGTATCAGAGCCAGACGAGGTGAAGGCCCTGTTCGACAGAGCCGAACAAGATCTGGGTAGCCAGGTCCACGTGGTGGTGAACTGCGCTGGGGTTTTGGATCCCAAGTACCCGTCTCTGGCCGACACAAGCGTGCAAGATTGGGATAAGACGTTCAATGTGAACACCAAAGGGGCGTTTTTGGTTTGTAGAGAGGCTGCTAAGAGAGTGGCGCGTGGCGGTGGCGGAAGAATAATCATGATAACCACGTCGGTTGTTGGGGGACTGATGCCCGGATATGCAGCCTATGCGGCCTCCAAGGAAGCCGTGGAGACCATGACCAAAGTGGTCGCCAAGGAGTTGAAGGGGACGGGGATCACTGCTAACTGTGTTGCTCCTGGCCCTGTTGCCACCGAGCTCTTCTTCGCCGGCAAAACCGACGAGACCATCAAGAGAATTGTGGATGCTTGCCCTCTTGGCCGACTTGGTGACCCCAACGATGTGTCCCAGATTGTGGGTTTTTTAGCCGGTGACGCTGGGGAGTGGGTCAATGGTCAGGTCATTAGGGTTAATGGTGGATCTCTCATCTCATGAAATGAACCATATATCCATGAGTCTCATCTCGGATTTTTACACTTCCGGCCAATTCTGTATCTTGTTGTATTAAATCACCTTTGTACTCGAAGAATTTGGTCACCTCTTCAGTGAGCCTGTCCACGCTGCTCAGCCATTTGTCCACTTCACCTTTGATTGCGCCTTGTCCCCTCTGTTTCGCATCTTCGACAGCTTGGCGCACCATGTCTCTTGCAGCCTTGAGCTGCTTCACTTGTTTCAACAGATTCTCCATGTTGGTCTTGTAGCTCAGAATGTAAGCCACATAGATGTTCAAGTATTTGGTCACCACAGGTCCACTGCAGGAAAGAAGGTACTTGGCCAAGTACTGCCCAATTGTGGGTTTGATTGGAGCAACCAATTGATCCACAAAGCACTCCACAGCCACAAATGTAAGGAACCCAGCAGCCAAGGGCATAATGGTGGCAATCTTGTAGATTACAGCTTCCATTAACGAATCCATGTGGATGTGGAACAGCTTAATTACGTAAGTACCTAGACTTTACTTTGTCGATCGATGAATATTGAATCGATCACTTAGTTGTATAGATTGAAGTTGAAAACCAGATCAACCAGGTATATATATAATTATGTATATGCACCAGCTGATATATGCAATAGTATAATTAAGGAGACGAATTAGGAGAAGACTTTAATTAGTGAAGCAAAAGAGGAGAAAATGCGAAGCAACGAGGAAACAAGTGCTCAATCGATAATCAATATGTTAACAACTAATTAATTAAGAAAGACTTGGTATTAAATTTAGTATTGGTATACCGTTTACCGCAATTTTAAGGCATCTGGTGGTTGACTCAAAAGAATAACATGCATACTTATGGATGGCCATTAAAACCGGAGAACTAATCCGATTAAATCGATTTGGATTAATTTTTTTCTTTTCACGACTGCACTAGTGCACTTTGAACCCAAACGAACTGAATTTTTATTTATTTATTTACTTATATACTAACTTCTTAACACACTCTTAGCTGATTTCGAAATTTTAGAGCTGCCTGATCGAGGAAGATAAAAAATATAATTTGGATGAACCCTTGATCTAATTATATGTTATGGCTAGGGAAGTCAGATACAATGCAACTAAAGTGATTTATTGAAGGTAAAAGGAAAGTCCATGTCCTCATCGATTCTGGAGACACTCCTTATTTAGTTATTTCATACATCCCAGTGCTATTAAAAATGTTCAAGTGTTGTTGGGCAATGATCGACCTTTAAATGTTATGGTGGCCAGTGGTACTAAGCTGCAGACTAGTGGCTATATACTACAATTGAAAATGGAGATGCAGGGATACAAATTTGCTACTAAGTTTTATTTGTTATTCTTATCTGGTTGCGAGTTATTTTGGGAGGTTCATGGCTTAAATCTCTTGGGAATATACTTTGGAACTTTGAAGCTATGACTATGATGTTTCAAAAGAATGGGAAGTAGAAAAGAATAATTCGATTTTGGGTTTTCTACAATATGTATTCATCCCTCAAGGGGGTATTTATAGAGATACAAGAGCTATTCTAAACTTACAAGGAAAGAATACCCACATAATTACATGACTCCTAATAATATTAGTAATCCTAATTTGGCAGCTATTCTACACTCCCCCTCAAGTTGGTGCGTAGATATCAATCATGCCCAACTTGTCAATCGAGCTGTCAAACAACTTTCTTGACACTCCTTTAGTAAGAACATCAGCTAACTGTTCTTCTGAAGTTACGAAAGGAAAGTGAATAATTTTCCGATCAAGCTTCTCTTTAATGAAGTGACGATCAACTTCCACATGTTTGGTCCGGTCATGCTGAACAGGATTATGTGCAATTGCAATCGCAGCTGTATTGTCACAATGCAGATCCATAGGCCCCTTAAGTTTGTAACCAAGTTCCTTCATAATATTACGAATCCACAACATCTCACAAACTCCATGAGCCATACCTCGAAACTCAGCTTCTGCACTCGACCTCGCCACAACTTTTTGCTTCTTACTACGCCAAGTGACAAGATTCCCTCCAACAAACGTGAAATACCCAGATGTAGAACGTTTGTCCGTATTATCACCAGCCCAATCTGCATCTGTGTAACCAATAACTTCCAAATTATTATTTTTCTCAAATAATAATCCTCTACCTGGCGCCATCTTCAAATATATGAGGATACGAACGATTGCATCCATGTGCTCTATACTCGGATTGTGCATAAACTGACTAACAACACTTACAACATAGGCAATATCAGGCCTTGTGTGAGACAGATAAATTAACCTTCCTACCAAACGTTGATATCTGCCTTTATCCGTCGAAACCTGGCCAGAATAAATTGCAAGCCTATGATTCATCTCAATAGGTGTTTCAATTGGATTGCAGTCCAACATCCCTGTCTCAACAAGCAAATCAAGTACATATTTTCTCTGTGACAATGAAATCCCTCTGTTAGACCTTGCAACTTCAATACCCAAAAAATACTTCAATTGCCCCAGATCCTTCATCTCAAACTCCTTTGATAGATACTTTTGTAATTTATCCATCTCATCGAGATCATCTCCTGTAACAATCATATCATCAACATATACAATCAGAGCAGTAACCTTACCACTCTTGCGTTTGATAAATAAGGTATGATCGGAATTGCTTTGTCTGTACCCAAAAAACCTCATGGATTTTGAGAATCTTCCAAACCAAGCTCTTGGAGACTGTTTGAGTCCATATAGAGACTTCTTCAACTTGCACACTTTGTCGACATCGCTCGGACCATTCTTGACCCCTGGAGGCATATCCATGTACACCTCTTCATCTAGATTTCCATTGAGAAAAGCATTTTTCACATCAAATTGTCGCAAGGGCCAGTCTTTGTTCGCTGCAAGGGAAATCCGAATTCTGACAGTATTAATCTTTGCTACGGGTGCAAAGGTTTCCTCATAATCAACCCCATAGCGCTGTGTATACCCCTTGGCAACCAACCTTGCTTTATATCTATCAATGGTTCCATCTGCATTAAGTTTCACGGTAAACACCCACCGGCATCCTACAGTTTTCTTTCCAGCAGGCATGTGAACTAATTCCCATGTCGCATTCTTCTGAAGAGCCTCCAATTCTTCGTTCATTGCCTTTGTCCATTTTGGATCCACCAATGCATCCTGCACGTTACTTGGAATAGATACAGTAGATAATTGATTAACAACAAGTGCATGTGACCCGACAAGTCTATGGTTAGACATGTAATTAGCTATGGGGTATTAGGCTTTAGATTTGATGTCCGGTTCATATTGTTTTTTTGGAATTCCCTTAGTAACCCTTTGTGATTTCCTAGGCTCAATATTTTCTAACCCAACATTTGAATCAAAATTTACATGTGTAGAAGCATTCTGACACGATTCTTCAGTTGTTGATGTAGAAGGGGGAGTGTCTTGTTCTTGAGCTGTCAAAAAATCTTGTCTCTGATTTAAAACCTCCTCAGAAAGCAAATTTTTTCCTGTTGACATATTTGGCGGCGTCCCATCACTCTGATCAAGAACAG
Source organism: Rubus idaeus (assembly GCA_030142095.1). Taxonomy (NCBI): domain Eukaryota; kingdom Viridiplantae; phylum Streptophyta; class Magnoliopsida; order Rosales; family Rosaceae; genus Rubus; species Rubus idaeus. Next base: position 33,870,569 of record CM057965.1, read on the forward strand.
ACTGCGCCGAGTCATTGCATGCATCTTCTGGGACCGGCACATGGCTACCACCAGGAGGAGATGACTGAATCGGCACGTGGACAAGACTAGATGGGGCCAAAACGTCAGCCGAGCTGCTTGGCATGTGAGCCAAATCGTCAGCCGAGCTGCTTGGCATGTGAGCCAAATCCTCAGCCGAGCTGCTTGGCACCGAGCTGCTTGGCATGTGGGAGACAGACGTGGGTCCGTGAGCGTCAGCCATGGGTCCATGAGCCTCGCTTGGCGCGTGGGCGTGGGGCTCCCATGCTCCCCTTTGCTCGGTTTGCTTCTTATTTTCATTATTTCCACCTCTTTGATCATTCAATCCGACACCAAAACGTTCTTCAATATTCTCTAAGTCTTCAAATACATCAAAAAACCCTTCACAACCTTTCTCCCCCTGAAGGGAACACGATGGAGCTCCCCCTGAATAATATGGTTCAGACTCGCGGAATGAGACATCAAGTGAGATATGCATTGTTTTTGTAATTGGGTCATAGCATCGATATCCCTTCTGAAATTCGGCATATCCAACAAAAATGCACTTCCTAGCACGAGGATCGAGTTTACTCCGTTGAGGCTTTGGTATATGAACATAAACTGTGCACCCAAACACTCGAGGCTCCAAATTAGGTAGAGATGGAATTGTCAGAAGTGTGTGTAACTTCTGATGAGGATTCTGAAACTCAATTACCCGGGAAGGGGTACGATTGATGAGATATGCGGCTGATTTGACTGCTTCTCCCCAATAAGAACGAGGAACATTCATACCGAATAAAGAGGCACGAACAACCTCCATCAACTGTCTATTCTTTCTCTCTGCCAAACCATTTTGCTGAGGAGTATAAGAATTTGATGTCTGATGACGGATTCCATGTGTTCTGCAAAACTCAATCATTGGACCATTCACAAATTCTCCACCATTGTCAGATTGGAAAACACGGATAGACTGTTGATACTGATTGGCCACCATCTTGTGGAAATTGGTAAACATCTCAAAAACATCACTTTTGTTCTTCAGCAGAGAAACCCAAGTCATGTGTGTACAATCATCGATAAAGGTAACATAATATCGTGCTCCAGATAGGGAAGGAATTTTTGCAGGGCCCCAAACATCAGAATGAATTTTCATGAAAGGAATTGGACTCTTATTCAAACTTGGTGAATATGAAATACGATGGCTTTTGGCCAATTCACAAATGTCACAATGGAAATCTAAATCACTAACAACCGAAAACAAAAGAGGTTGTAGTTTTTTAAGATAACTAAAAGATAAATGTCCTAAACGCCGATGCCATAACCAAACTGTTTCTTTTGCATTCTCAACCCCGGTAGTCTGATGAGCTTGCCCCAAAAGGTGTTTATGTTTCTCTCCATTCTCTGTCAGGTCCAGGTAATACAATTTCCCCCTTCTAACACCATAACCAAGAATCCGCCGAGTCAGAATGTCCTGGAACACACAGAAAGACGGATAAAAAGTCACAATACATGCGAGGGCAAGAATTATTTGGCCAACAGATAGGAGACTGTAAGCTAATGAGGGAACAACCAATACAGACTCAAGGGTTAAAGAATCAGATAAAACAATAGAACCTTCTCCGATAACCGGAGTTGGAGTACCATCAGCAGTAGAGACAATGTTTTGAGATGAGGGCTTGAGATTTTTCAACAGACTCGGATCATTGGTCATATGGTCAGATGCACCTGTATCAATTATCCATGTATTATTCAAAGCAACCTTACCATTCATACCTGACTGTGCCACATTAGCGGAGGCCTTTTCTACATGCTCGTCCTCTGTAGTAGCAATGGCAGCCTTGCCCAAATTCTTGCGTGGTTTCTTTGTGAAATCCCACCAATCCGGATAGCCAATCACTTCGTAACATCGTTGCTTGCTATGACCCATCTCTCCACAGAGTGGACACTTGGTGGTTGCATATGGATTTGTTTTCCCCGGAGGGCGGCGCTGTGAAGGAGTTGAGAAGCCTGGAGGGGGGCCCTGTTTGCGTTGGACAGCCATGACAGAGGACTCAGAGACATGTCCCATTGCCTGCCTATCAGAGTGAACCTTCCGAACATAGGCATAACTTTGCTCCAAGTCGAATTTTGGGTCTTTGCGTAGAATCTCACCACGAACTTGATCGTACGCCGAATCGAGCCCACTAAGAAACATATGAACTCGCATCCGTGCCATGGCAGTCGTTTCTTGAACAACCGCATTCACTGTGTTATTTTGAGAGGCTATACGCTGATCAATTTCCTGAAACATCCCCACCAATTCATTGTAATAGATTGGAAGGGTTCGGCCATTCTGTTTTGCTCCAAAGCACTGTTTGTTTAATTCAAAAATTCTGGTTTCATCAGAATCATCATAAAACGTTTTTTCAACAGCTTCCCAAACATCTTTAGCTGTAGGGAGTCGGATGTACCGATTCATGAGTGATGTCTCCATAGAATCAATAAGCCAACTTTTCACCTTTTCATTGTCTGTGGCCCAAAATTCAAATTCAGGAGTATTCATGGCAGGAATAGCTTTGGCTCCGGTGAGGTATCCCACCTTTCCTCGTGCTCCAATCCTCATCTTCATCAGAGGTGCCCATATGGTGTAATTGGATTCATTCAGTTTCACGCCAGTAGGAAACGCCGAGTTGTCCAGAGTCGTGGTATGATAATGGTTGATGGTTGGGGGCAAGTTGTGGAGTGCAAGAGTAGCAGCATCATCGTTTTCCATTATAGACTGCAAAAGATTACTGGTGGCAGCTCCTTGTTTGGTCAAAAAGAATGCAGCTTTTACCCAAAAACAATAAAAAATTGTTTTGTTGTGATTGGGATGTAACTTGTCGGCAGAAAAGAAAAGTATTTCACGTGGATGGTGCAGGCGGTCTGATGCTTGTGTCCTTTGTTGCTGTGGCTTGTCGGCTGCGGCTTCAAGGCAGTAGCTTCAAGCCGTGGCTGTGTAGGTATGTGTTTGTGATGTTTCTTCGAAATTCGGGTTTCAAGCAAAAACCACAGGATTGAACCTGCTCTGATACCAAGTAGAAAAGAATAATTCGATTTTGGGTTTTCTACAATATGTATTCATCCCTCAAGGGGGTATTTATAGAGATACAAGAGCTATTCTAAACTTACAAGGAAAGAATACCCACATAATTACATGACTCCTAATAATATTAGTAATCCTAATTTGGCAGCTATTCTACATGGGATTTTTCATACGTCGTAGGGTTTATAAGCTGAGGATCTTATAGACAAATGGTGAAGACTTTACAAAAAGAAACTGAGGCGATGCTAGTTCAATTATAGAAAGTTGTTGACGCATCAGATAAGGCAGATGCTCTAGTGGAGATTTTGGAAGTCTTGGAGTAGTATAGTCAATAGTGAGCTTTTCACTAATCTAACCACTTTATCTCCTTCACGAGTGCATGACCATCAAATAATCTTGGCTCCAGGTACAACTCCTATCAATGTTAGATCTTATCCATATCCACATTTCCAGAAGACAGAAATTGAAAAGATTGTTAAGGAATTACTTGAAACTTTGAAAGTGGAGTTGTGGGCCGAGTACAACTCCTTTTTCTTCACATGTGTTGCTAGTTAAGAAAAAAGATGGTACGTAACTGGCGGATGTGTGTGGATTATAGGGCATTAAATGCAGCAACTGTGAAGGATAAATTTCCAATATCAGTTGTTGGTGAACTCTTGGACGAGATCCATGGTTCGGTGGTATATACAGAGCTAGCTTGTGTAGACGTCGAAAAATTAGTGAAAATAAAAAATCACTAATAATTCGGTCAATATTCAAGACTTTGGCCAAACGAGCTTAGCTGGCGCGTGGGCCCAACAAATGGCACACGTGGCGCGTATGCGACACCAAATTTAAAGAGCATCGAGAATGACACATGTCGAAACACAAGAGGGCTCGTCAGTTAGATGACATGGAAACATCAATTTATTGTTGATTGGCAATTAATTAAATCAAGTATTGAGTCGGATAAATCACATTAAATTGATTGATTTCGATTAAATTTAAGCATTGAATGCTAAATATCAATCAGATTAAATTAATTAATTCTGATTGTAATCCAGCATTAAATCTTGCCAATTAGGTCATAATTAATTGGTGAATTCCTTAAATAATTATAATTAAATCAATTAATTAAACTTGATTGATTTAATTATATAAATAAGGAATTTCATTAAATGTTCAGCCATCAATGCATTTCAAATCAAGAGAGATACAGACACTATAAATACCCTCTTCAAATAAAGAGAGGGAAGGGAAGACAGAGTAGAGAAATCATCCCGAAGCTTAGAAGCCTCCAAACTTGTGAAGAATCATCAAGCTGCCAAATAGCTGATTCCTTCACCAACCAAGAATCCGAAGAACTTCAAACAGAGCAGATAAACAATCCCAAAGCTCAGAAGTCTCTAAACTTGTGAAGAATCATCAAGCTGCCAAATAGCCGATTCCGTCACCAACCAAGAAGCCGAAGGACATTGTCACGTGTCAAACTTCGTAACCTTCGCATGATTCAAGACCAAGTGTTCATCACCCTTGGATCAAGCACAACCTTCAGAAAATCACAAGCAAACCCCTAGCAAGAAGACAAAATCTCTCTGCAAGGTCAAACCCCCAAATACTCAAACTCTTCATCAAGCTTGTGGAGAATCAACAAGCACCAAGCACACGTGCCGATTCATCTGCCATAAAAGCCGAAGAACGCTTACCACGTGACACCACTCGTGGTTCAAGTCCGATCAAGATCAAGCTTCCATAGCCCTTGATCAAGCCTCATCTTCAAAATTCTCCAAAGCCAAACAAATTGAAGATACAACCGTTCGATTCAAGATCAAGTGCTTGTCACCCTTGGATCAAATCAACGTCGGAGATCGAATCAGAGGAAATTCTTGTAAAAGAATACCAACAGAGATTGTAACCCTAAATCCATAAATACAAATATATTATTTTGTACACGTGTCCTTGTTTTATTCGTTTGCAGGATTTTCGTGTTTACAAATTGGCACGCCCAGTGGGACCTCTTTGCCTCTCATCTCTTTCTCCGACAATCTCAAGCCACCAACTTCAAACAAAAAGATGGCTTCTAAGAAGATTCACTTCGTACCAGTGAATAAGGCCAACGAGGTGTCCACAAGTTTTCTGAAACCTCAAGCTACAACATTAGTGGCGAGTTCATTAATGCCGCATCAACCAATCATCACTTTGGCGTCGCTGGGGGCAAAGAAGCATGTCTACTCAAGAAAGCGGTCTCCTTCACCCATTTTCGATGATGACTCACGCACGAGCTCGAAGTCCGAATCATCACTTGATGACCAAAAGGAGGAGATATCAACAATGCTTCAAGATGATGTTTCTTTGCAAGTCATGGTGATAGAAGTCATCTCAATCGAAGAACAATTGAAACAAATGGCTGAGGCGATCGAGAAGTTGAAGAAGACCGTCGAAGAAAAGGACACGGAAATTGCTTCACTCATGAGTCAACTAGAAATTCAACATGGCAACGACTCAAACAAAGGTCCACATGGTGATAATGACTCGTCTGGTGAATCATCTTCTAAGCAACAAGGAGAATCAAATTCTAACCTAACTTCATGGTCTGTTGAACAACTTCAAGACATGATTGCTGATGCTGTCAAAGCTCAATACGGTGGTCCATCTCGAGATACACTAACGTATTCCAAGCCGTACACCAAGCGGCTAGACGATTTAAGGATGCCAACCAAATACCAACCTCCCAAATTCCAACAATTCGATGGCAAAGGCAACCCAAAGCAGCACATAGCCCATTTCATCCAGACATGCAATAGTGCCGGAACAGATGGTGACTACCTTATGAAGCAATTCGTTCGCTCACTTCGAGGGACCGCATTTGAATGGTTTACAGACTTAGAGCCTGAATCCATTGATAGTTGGGAGCAAATGGAGAGAGAGTTCTTGAATCGCTTCTACAGCACTCGTCGCACAGTGAGCATGTTAGAGCTCACCAATACAAAGCAAAGAAAAGATGAACCAGCTGTAGATTACATCGACCGTTGGCGTGCACTAAGTCTCGATTGCAAGGATCGACTCTCAGAATTATCAGCTGTGGAGATGTGCGTTCATGGTATGCATTGGGACTTGTTGTATATTCTTCAAGGAATCAAGCCTCGCACTTTCGAAGAACTTGCCACTCGAGCTCATGACATGGAAATCAGCATCACTAGTCATGGCCGAAGGAAAGGCGAAATTGTTGAACTACACAAATATGTCACAGAGTCATTGGCGATTAGCACAATTCCTGTCAAGATCAAAACTCGACACAAATCAAATGAAGAAAAGACCAAGCCAATTCAGGATCAAGTAAGACGGCGCACTCTAAAAGAGCTGGAGAAGAAAAAGTATCCTTTTCCCGACTTAGACGTGGTTGAAATGCTAGAAGACTTACTCCAGAAAAATGTGATCAAATTGCCAGATTGCAAGCGTCCGGAAGAGATGCATCGCATCAATCACCCAAAATATTGCAAGTACCATCGTGTCATTAGTCACCCAGTGGCGAAGTGCTTCGTGTTGAAAGACCTCATCATGAAGCTGGCAAAACAAGGAAAGATTGCATTAGACCTTGAAGATGATGTGGCTGAGTCAAATCATGCTGCTATCACTTTTGGATCATTTGAAGCGGCATGTTCACCTCACTCACCAGGGGGCATGCTTCTTCCCTAAACCGTCATAAGACATTTGACGCTCCAAGCCCTCATGAGCCTAAACCGTGAATGGCACCCAAAAAAAAAAGTCCGTTGAGTTGAAAATCCGAAAGGACGACACAAACAAAATTCAGGAAAAAATAAATAAATATCTTGAACTACGTGATGACTTGATCTCTTTCTTCGGAAGGGTACGTAGGCAGCTCGGAAAGTTACTCCGAGTTCAATCAACCAAAAAAAAAAAGACAAGTCTGCTCGGATATGCTTTAGGACGACGACGGTTCTCGGATCCAACAAGTCTTAAGTATTTGGATTTTGGAGTTGTTCATCAAGTCAAAGAAAAGATGTGTAAAGCCGAAATGCAGAAGATTCACCAGGAGGATGACTCTGTAAATCCTGCAAAAGAAACACACCCAAGTCTTTGGAAATGTATTCGCTTCGTCTTCAAATAACACATAAGGCCTACGCGGATAGCCGGATACTCAACACATCGAGGAAATGGAGGGACCCAAGAGCTTAGGTCGTTTGCGGTCTTCACCTTGTCTGCTACAAATATGCGAAGCCTAACTGCTCTAAGCGTTTAGGACATTCACATTCTTCTCTTGTTTGCAACAAATACGCGAAGCCTAACTGCTGTAAGCGTTTAGGACGTTCACGTACTTCTCTCGTCTGTAGCAAATACGCGAAGCCTAACTCAAAGTTTAGGTCGTTCACGTTCTTCTCTCATCTGTAGCAAATACGCGAAGCCTAACTCAAAGTTTAGGACGTTCACGTTCTTCTCTTGTCAGCGGCTAATACGCGAAGCCTAAACCAAGTGTTTAGGACGTTCATGTTCTTCTCTCATCTGCAGCAAATACGCGAAGCCTAACTCAAATGTTTAGGACGTTCACGTTCTTCTTTGTAGCAAATACGCGAAGCCTAACTCAAATGTTTAGGACGTTCACATTCTTCATTTTTGTAGTCGGCTAATACGCGAAGCCTATACTAAATGTTTAGGACGTTCACGTTCTTCACTTATCTCTAAGATCTGAAAAAAAAAAAAAAAAGGTGTAACGATATATGGTTAATTATATATACAAAATATATATATTTATCCATTACAAGTTATCAAGGAATGACATGAAGCTAAAATATATATATATATATATATATATATATATATATATATAGAGAGAGAGAGAGAGAGAGAGAGAGAGAGAGAGAGAGGTGTAGGAGATAGTTACCGGAGCATGAAGTTAATCGGCAGATTTGGTGTCGTCCCGGGAGGAACTCAACCTTTAATTAATATGGTGCGGCAACTTGGTGTCTCCCTAGGGTCGCTGGAATCTCTCACAAAAGGAGCTACAGACGTGTTTGATCATATTTGTATGTATACAGTATACAATATATCTATACATGTATATGCAGTAATATGCTTGTCATGTGCATGTGCTACAAAACCCACAACATGGGGTTTGTTCTAGAAGCAAATAATGAAGGGAATAAATATCAAACGGTGGGTTTTGGCTTTTGTAATTAAAGAAGACTTGATCATGGCTTTTGTGAAGAAGATATGATCGTTAATTACAAGGTAATCAAACACACAGACCATAAGACAATGAAAGGCCATGTGTCACTTACTTCAGTATTCTTCTGCTTGCTGCACCAAAAAACCTACGTTGAATTCTCCAAGGCTAGGAATCAACGATCAAGCAAGCCGCTACAATTGTGATGCCAAAATCCAAGAAACTTTTGATTGATTATGCTAGCTGCATGCTCTCTAAGTGATTGACGAGTTGGTTGATGTTTAGAATACAAAGAGGTGGTTGTTTTATAGTGCAACCCTAGGTTGGTTGCGCAAGGAATTTCCTAAACAAAATTGGGGAATATGGAGGGAGATTTTCCCGCCAACTAGCGCCAAATGCTTGTTGCTCAAGAATGGATTTAATTACTGAAATTTCACATCTTTCTCAAATGAGTCAATAATTGATGTCAAAAGATATTTAGTAAATCTTTCTATATTTTTCCTTCTCCGTGCTCCATTATGCAAGTAAAGAGGGACAATAATTATTAAGATTGCTATATATATCTTAATAATTGATTTGCTAAGGGCTAATCCTTCCAAATTAATTATGGACTCTGGCTGATGAAAGGTTGATTAAATCCAATTTTAGTTTTTTCATTAATGGTGATCGGATTCTGCCTTCTTGCATGCTAGACGTTGATTACTTGCCTTATTATGCCATGGCTCATCATGATTTATGTCTACAAGTTCTTTACTAAATTAAATGGAGATATTTAGTGGATCTCATGCATTATGTATATGGGTTTTCTCAATTACCCATTTGGGGTCCTAAAAATCTTTATTAAACTTAATAAGTTGAGAATTTTTGGAAATCTCCGCATTTCCTTGAAGTCCAATAAATTGACTCCGACAAATTCAACACTTGGGGGTATTATTAAAAATGAAGCCGTGCAGCTTCGACAAAAAAAAAAATTCAAATTTGAACTCAAACTTCAAGTCACACCTTCAACACATGACGACCACATGTTTGCGGTGCACCTTGAAGTGGGGGCATTTGTAGACGTCGAAAAATTAGTGAAAATAAAAAATCACTAATAATTCGGTCAATATTCAAGACTTTGGCCAAACGAGCTTAGCTGGCGCGTGGGCCCAACAAATGGCACACGTGGCGCGTATGCGACACCAAATTTAAAGAGCATCGAGAATGACACATGTCGAAACACAAGAGGGCTCGTCAGTTAGATGACATGGAAACATCAATTTATTGTTGATTGGCAATTAATTAAATCAAGTATTGAGTCGGATAAATCACATTAAATTGATTGATTTCGATTAAATTTAAGCATTGAATGCTAAATATCAATCAGATTAAATTAATTAATTCTGATTGTAATCCAGCATTAAATCTTGCCAATTAGGTCATAATTAATTGGTGAATTCCTTAAATAATTATAATTAAATCAATTAATTAAACTTGATTGATTTAATTATATAAATAAGGAATTTCATTAAATGTTCAGCCATCAATGCATTCCAAATCAAGAGAGATACAGACACTATAAATACCCTCTTCAAATAAAGAGAGGGAAGGGAAGAAAGTAGAGAAATCATCCCGAAGCTTAGAAGCCTCCAAACTTGTGAAGAATCATCAAGCTGCCAAATAGCTGATTCCTTCACCAACCAAGAATCCGAAGAACTTCAAACAGAGCAGATAAACAATCCCAAAGCTCAGAAGTCTCTAAACTTGTGAAGAATCATCAAGCTGCCAAATAGCCGATTCCGTCACCAACCAAGAAGCCGAAGGACATTGTCACGTGTCAAACTTCGTAACCTTCGCATGATTCAAGACCAAGTGTTCATCACCCTTGGATCAAACACAACCTTCAGAAAATCACAAGCAAACCCCTAGCAAGAAGACAAAATCTCTCTGCAAGGTCAAACCCCCAAATACTCAAACTCTTCATCAAGCTTGTGGAGAATCAACAAGCACCAAGCACACGTGCCGATTCATCCGCCATAAAAGCCGAAGAACGCTTACCACGTGACACCACTCGTGGTTCAAGTCCGATCAAGATCAAGCTTCCATAGCCCTTGATCAAGCCTCATCTTCAAAATTCTCCAAAGCCAGACAAATTGAAGATACAACCGTTCGATTCAAGATCAAGTGCTTGTCACCCTTGGATCAAATCAACGTCGGAGATCGAATCAGAGGAAATTCTTGTAAAAGAATACCAACAGAGATTGTAACCCTAAATCCATAAATACAAATATATTATTTTGTACACGTGTCCTTGTTTTATTCGTTTGCAGGATTTTTCGTGTTTACAGCTTGAACTACGTTCCGAATGAAGCCTAAAGATTTGCCTAAAACTACATTCAAAACACATGACGCGCATTATGAATTCATAGTAATGCCTTTTAGTTTAACTAATGCCCCATCCACATTTCAGGCACAGATGAATGAAATTTTCAGGGATTTTCTGCGGAAGTTTTTGTGGTCTTTTTTGACAATATTTTGATCTACAACAAATCCATGGAAGATCACCTGAAGCATTTGACAATGGTGTTTGAAAAACTCAAGTTGCATCAACTTAAATTAAAAATGAGTAAGTGTAGCTTTGGAGTATCTCAAGTGGAGTATTTGGGTCACGTGATTTTTAGAGAAGGCGTTGTTGTTGACCCTAATAAGATCAAGTGCATCTCCCAGTGGACTAAGTCAACTACTATTAAAGGGTTGAGGGGGTTTCTGGAACTTGTGAGGAATTTTGGCATAATTGCTAAGTCATTAACAAGTATGTTAAAGAAGAACTATTTCACATGGACCCCTGAAGCTAAGCAGTCTTTCAAAGATCTGAAATTTGTTATGACACACACACACACACACCAGTTCTTGCTTTGTCAGACTTTAGCAAAGACTTCGTTGTTGGGTGCGATGCTTCTAGTCAAGGGTATCGGTGCCGTGTTAACACAAGGTGGACATCCCATTTCTTTTCTCAGCGAGACACTATCTCAGAGGCACTTGGCGTTGTCGATATATGACAAGGATATGATTTTCATTGTTTATGTAGTTCAATAGTGGCGTCCTTATCTACTTGGTCACCACTTCAAGATCGTTACTGATCACCAAACTATCCAACACTTCTTGAACCAGCGAATTACCACACGATCTCAACAAAAATAGCTTGTCAAATTGATAGGTTATGAGTACACTATGAATTATAGGGCTGACATTAACAATACTGTTCCAGATGTGTTATCAAGAAGGTCGGAGCTTAATGCTATTATTACAAGTTCTTCTCCAGTTCACAGCTACTTGCATGTAGACCTGTCAATGGATCAGATTTTAGTTAGGATTCACTTCGGATTCGTTGCTATTTGACAGATTTTGATTGAAAATTTGATCTATTGATCCGTTAATGGTCCAGATCTGTTAACCATTTTACTTAATGGATCGGATACGGATTTAGGTTTTGATCCGTTAATAACCTCATCCGTCTTTATAATAATAAAATATTATTTTGTAAAATATAAATTAATAAATATACAAATTATAAAGAAAATTTGCATAAGACTAAAAGTCTTTCTTTTAAAAATTAACTAATTAAGGCCTTAAGGAGTTAAGGATCTCAATGTTTTATCAAAATTTTATCGGGTATCATGATAAAAATTTAATATTTTTATTTAAAACAGATTTGGATTGGCTTATCAGTTATCCGCCCGGTTAACGGATCAGATCGGATTAAAAATTTGTTGTTGCTAAACGGATGCAGATTTAGGTCGATATGTTCCAAACCCTCTCCATTTACAGGTCTACTTACATGACCTTCAACATGATTGTATGGCTGATCCAGACACCAGTAATATATTCATTTCAGTTGAGGCAGGTACTCATTCCAACAAAATGGTTTCCATTGTCAATGGAGTTTTGCATGTACTACAAAGACAAACTTTTTGTGCCTGATTGTAATGGATGGAGACAAAAATTACTTCATGAATTTCATGTTGGGTTTTTGGAGGACATTCCGGTTACCTTAGGACATACAAGAGGCTTACCCGAAGTTTTATGTAACCTGGTATTAAGAAGGTCTTTTCAGAATGTGATATCTGCCGGTGCAATCATTATGAATCCATTTCTCCTCCTGGTTTGTTGCAACCACTCTCAATTCCTGCTGGAGTTTGGAGGGATATCTCAATAGATTTCATAGAAGGGCTTCTTAATTGCAATTGTAAGACTGTGTTGTGGGTTATCATTGACAGATTGACTAAGTATGGCCACTTTGTACCACTGCCCCATCCCCACACTACTAAAGTGGTTGCTGAGAAATTTGTGCAAGAAGTTTTCAGACTCCATGAAATGCCTTAATCCATTGTTAGTTACAGACTTACAGAGATCCCATTTTCCCGAGTCTATTTTGGGAATCTTTTTTCAGTTTGCAAGGCACTAAAATTTACTGTAGTACGACTTATCACCCACAAAGTGATGGGCAAATAGAAAACTTGAACCGCATGGCAGAACAATACCTTCGCTCTGTAATTTGTGAGAAGGATGCGGATTGGATTGCCATCCTCCCTTGGGCGGAGTGGTTGTATAATACCACATATCACTTTGCAATCAAGATGTCTCCATTTGAATCTCTTTACGGTTATAAGCCTGCAAGGGTTTATTCATATTTGCCTAACTCAATAGCTGTAGAATAAGTGGATCAAGAATTAAGAGATCGAGATGATTTGCTGGGAGTGTTTCTGCCGTTTCCCAGCTGCCCGGTAACGTCGTGCGCGGGTACCTGAAAGCACAAGATCGGTCCGGGAGGTCGGCGTGTACCGACCGAAGACCCTCCGACGCTCAAGTTAGTACCGATGGGTGTTTGAGAGCAGAGAGTTTTGGGATTCGGAGAGAACGTACCTGAATAAGGAGTGAGGACTCCTTATATATGAGGTGAGGTCGGAGACAAGCTTCCCTGGCGTGGGGGACATCCCCTGACACGAGGAATATTCTCTGGTCCACTACCTCGATGTGCGCATCGAAGGACGGCGACGCCTAGTGCGGCATGGGCTCGCGACTTAGTGCGATCTGTGAGGTAGTGGACAAGCACGTGTGCCAGCTGGCCGTGTCGGTACCGGTGGGGCTGGTCACGCCCGGTACCTGGTCAGGAGACGTCCATGTGGAGCCGAGGGGAGAGCTTGTGGTCGGTACACCCGGCCTGGTCTTACCGGTACCGGCGGGGTATTGCCGGGGCTTCGGCGCGGTGCAGGGCAGTATACTCGGTAGGGGATCCTCTACCGAGTCGGTAGATGCCGCCGGGGCGTTGTAGAGATTATGTTCTCGGTAGGGGAGCCCTACCGAGTTAGTTATGGGGCTACACGGAGGCTGCTCCCGGTGATAGTGAGCTACTTCGGGTCTATTCCGGTAAAGATATGAAATGGTAGCAACAGGGAGTTTTGAAGAAAAATATGCATGAGGCACAAATTCAAATGAAGAATTATGCTGATAAACGTCAGACTGAAAGGGAATTCAATGTAGGAGACATAGTGTTTGTGAAATCGCAGTCTTATAGGCAACAATTTGTGGAACATATAAACTCTCAAAAGCTTGCTCTTAGATTCTATGGTCCATTTGAAGTTCTCCAAAGGATTGGTGATGTCACCTACAAGCTTAAACTGCCTGTTGGAGCCAAACTACATCCAGTTTTTCATGTTTCATTGCTGAAAAAGAAGCTTGGAAATGATGTTCAATACCAGCCTCACTTGACACCAATGTTGGATCCTAGCAACCCAAGATGGTATCCTACCCAAATTGTTGCTATAAGGATGTTTAAACAAGGAAGAAGAGCTGTTACGAAGTGGCTAATTCAATGGGTAGGAGGATCAGAGGAAGACTCTACTTGGGAGAAAGCTGATGATTTTATTTCGAGGTATCCATATTTTACAAGAGAGCATGCCAGAATTTCACCGGATGGAAATGTGAATGTTAATTGTATTGATATAGTTGTTTCTTGAAGCAGGGTGGAGTTGATGAGACTCTCTCATGAAGCCCAGTTCTAGGCCTAAGTCCATGATTAGTTTGTTAATGAGTAGTTGATTAGTTATGTTTAAGGAGAAGTTTAGTCTAACTATTTGTCCAATGAGATTGTTACATGTGGCAGTGCTTAACAACTATAAGACCACCTCTTGCAGTAATTGTCTCTTATCAATGAATATATGCAGTTTTCTCATTTCCTTTGTTTTTTTTTTTCTGCACTTTCCATTTCTAGGCAAGCCTCCCATTAAGAAACCATAACTTGATCACCATAGCAACACTCCTCATGGCCTTATTATTGTATGCTGCCCGTTTTTCCTTTGTTACCAGCATCATCTATCGTCTCCATGGGCGTTGCACTAGCTCCTTTCTCTATTCCCTTCGGTTTTTAGTAATCCTCTTTTTTTGGATACAAAAGAATTAAATCCTCTTTTTTTTTTGTTGCACTCCTTTCTCTATTCCCTTCAGTTTTTAGTAATCCTTTTTTTTTGATACAAAAGAATTAAATCCTCTCTCTCTTTTTTTTTAAAGATTAAAAGTAGAATGATAAAGCAGGTCAGCTTGACCATATGACTTTGAAGATAGTCCGCGGTAATTTTAAAATACCAGCAATAATTGAAGTCTTCAGCGAAAATACCAATCATATCCCATACACCTACAACAGCTATTCTGCATCAACTTTGACAGTATACAAACTTTGGGCAACACATTATCAGCCTTAGATATATCACACTACGCCACCAAGTGTAAGAGACGACAGTCCAGCTCCGTCGTCTGATGGACTCACCAACTGTCGTCTAGTAGCGAGCCGTTGTTTACACAATAGGACGACGGATATTATCCGTCTTTGAAAATTGATTCAGACGACAAATTATTACCAAATAACTGTTGTCTGATGAAGCCAAAGAATCAATATTGAATGCTCATCTGTCGTCTGTAATTGTATTCAACAACATTGATATGTCATTTAAAATGATGTGAACCACATTTTCTATAGAAGATATGTTGTCGTCCATGCTTTCGAAAAACATTATTCTTCCGATAACTGTGATTTGTTATTTATGTCAAAGACATTTATCAGTTGCTTAAAGTAGTATAGTGCTACGGTTTTTCAAATGTAAGTGTCGTTGAACAATATGTAAAGTTACAGTTGTTGGTGTGTTTATGTTGTTATATGATAGGTGGAACAACATATATCTCGAATTATTTGTTGTTGTTATTGTAGTGGAACAATATTAATTTCTATTTTTGTGTTGTTAAATCAGTCTTCGAGTATTATAGTGTGAGTGTCTTTATTTCTTTTGCTGTTCAGACCACTGCAGTTTTCTTATATATGTTGTTTGATAATGCTATCAACCATAGCTGGGTCTTGGAATATGTCGTTTTTAGGTGATTCCAACAACAGATTTTGGGGTTGATTATGTTGTCCATTGTTTCAAAAGACAATAGTCATTGTCATGCATTTGTTGGTTATGAACCACACCCGCAACCAGTAAATGTCCTGTCATTGATATTGTAATGATATTGGTATTCATCCTCATACTAGAAATTAGCCACAAACCCATACAACTATAATCATATTGTATTAACCAAAATAAATTCAGATTCTGCCATACACACCAAAATACATCATTCAACAATAAAGTACAAATGTTCCATGCAATCTAATTGGAAAATGTCATATTAATTACAACTAAACCCAGGCATCAATATAAGACTGCTATGCACCCCAAAAACAGCAGATATAACTACCTGCTAATGACCAAAAACAAAGACTTAACAGTTTGGTGTACCATGGGTTATCCACAAAATGACGTCCTAACTAGTGACCAAAAACTCTAGTTGTCTTGAAACTTGACAACGCACTTCGCCCACTCTGTCCGAACTTGATCAATGTCCTTTTGTGTATAAACCTTATTCATTTTTCTTTCCCACTGCAAATACAAATTAACCAAGTTATAAGCAGTCCATACAACAATATCCAATTTCAATCCTAAAGAGTTCATAAACAATCACATTAATTGCAGTAATTTTGATACATTACTGCCAAGTTATAAGCAGTCCATACTACAATATCCAATTTCAATCCTAAAGAGTTCATAAACAATCACATTGCAGTAATTTTGATACATTACTGCTAACCAAAAATTAGAACACATTTGGCAGTAATTTTGACACTTACTGCCAACCAAAAAACTAAAGTTGGACAATTAATGACACATTACCTTGGCAGGACACTCCAAATTCTTGTCCTCTACTATCTCTTTCATGTAACGCATGATAAAAAACTCACAGCCCTTGTCAGTTTGTTGTACTGGAATGCCCTGAAAACATAACATAAATTATATATTTAGTGTGTGGTGAAAAATACCAGAAAATTAAGTACATGAATTAAAACCTTAAATTAATGATATGACAAAGAGTTGGATTAGCATACCGCACAATTTTTCCATTGAATTGTTTTCCGGCCTTTCTTATTGTTGTGCGCATGGTAGATTTTAATTGAGCTTTAAAATCAATAGAAAAACATTAGCAAAACATTACCAATATATGGGAAACCAGAACCATTAACAATAGCAATAATAAGAACAACAATGTATGAGAAACCATAACCATTACAAAAACATGAAATAAAACAACCAATTGATTGTGTAAAAATTACTCAAAGTCAATCGACAAGCCACTTACTTGTCAACAATATCTCTCCATTCACCATTGACGAGTCGCCTTTTTAATGGATCCATGAAGTGCACAACTTCTTCATCCGGATTCACAACAGTTAACATCCAATGACAACTAAATGACCATAAACTCAGATTTAGTATATGTACTATTCAAGCATTGATGAAAGATATAGAAACAAATGACCAATATTTTCACACTTTCATGACATTAGTCTTTACCCTGAGTTATATGGCACCAAAAAGATCTTCCCAGCCTTTCCATTGTTAAATTGAGCTGCCAAAGAACGAGACCGTGCAGACGGATTTCCACATCCAAGTGTGCCAGTAACACCGGGGTCAATGAAGCCAACCATGTCAAGCATCTTAGATTTCTTCAATACTTCATGAAGGTGGCTACCGAAAAGAGGATACTTCAATTAATCAAACTGAAAGTACATAAAGAAATTATTAAAATGAACACTTATTAGGTATTTTATTACCTTATGTACATCACAATGCAGCTGGCAGATAGTTCTTTCATGTTAGCCATGGCATAAATATCTCTTCTAAAGACGTAGGTTTTCCTTGGGAAACCAAAAACTTATTCACTCAACGTTGTGTGGATTGTGGCCCAATTCGTTAATGCATTTTTGGCCCACAAGCACAAATTCTTTAGCGGTACAGGCACATTCGGTGACAAGATTTGAAAGTCATCCTGATCATGATCACCAAAATCCCTTTTCCTCTTTTTAGATATTTGAGGCCATTTAAGCATGGCTTGTTTCTAGTTTTTATACATTAAATGGTTAGCCTTACCATAATAACTTCATAATAGCTAACATGCATATTAAATAAACAAACCAGATTACAACTGAAAATTACCTTTTGAGCATTAGCCGGTGGAACTATCAGATTTTTAGGTCATGCAACATAAGTCCCAATAGCATCACGGACAGTTATTATCTCATCGTTTATGGGAAATGGCAACTTAGCATCATGAACAATAGTACGAATAACCGACACACGCACATTTTCCTCTCCCAATGGAACTCCATGGATAGTTTGCTTGCTGGACTCAACACCTACTTCGACAAAAGTTCCAATGGCAACAATATTGTCCAATGAACCTACTGCCATTTTACACTCATTCCCATTGGATATCACCTACATATAAAAGGCAAATAGAAATAACATGAACATACATTTATAAATATAACATTTGAGATGAACTCCACAAATTAATGTCAATTATGGTGTGAATTTACCGCTTGATCAATCTGCCCTTCTTTGGCAGGCCTGCTCCTGTTAGCCTCCTCAAGTATTGGCACTACGTTCTTCTCACCATCATTTTCTTTAACCTTATTCTCTTGCATACCCATGTTCCCATCATCTCTCAAATCCAAAATCTTCTTAGCAGTTTTGACTTTCTTTAACAATATCCTCTTTCACAAATACAGTTATCATCATCATCTCTTAAATCCAAAATCTTCTTCGCAGTTTTGGCTTCTCCATTTTCACCTCCGTTCTACCCTTCTAACCTTCTCGGGAACAACTGCCATGTCCCGAAACATGTTCATTATTCGGTGTTGTAGGTTTGGGTGAATCACCAGGAAAGGGCTTCCCCTCGATCTTTGCTTCTAATCTCATAATCCTATCAATCCAAATGGCCCTTTCCTGTGCAATTATTTTCTCATTTTCCTCCTCCAATATCTTTTGAACACTCTTCCTAATAGTCTCTTCAACACTTTGCCTATGGCGTGGAGGAAGACCGAAGTAAGCAGTTGGCTTGACATTGCCACCCACACCTCGTACCCTGCCTGGATGCTCGGGGTTCCCCAATGCCAAGGTGAGCACATCATCGGTTCCTTCAGGTTTTATCTCTCCAGCAGCCTCTTTCTCCTTCAACTTGGACTAATATAAAAATTAATACATAAGAAATATAATATATACAGTCAACTAATCCATTAAATATATCCAAGTGAAAAAAAATACCAAAAACAATGAAAACTACAAATTTAGACTTACAATTTTGATGGCCTTCTGCTCAACCTCTTGTTGTTTAAATTTACCATTCTTGTCTTGTCGTGCTTTGATCCACATAGTTGAACGATCCAGTTCCTCTTCAGTTATTGTTTGAGACTATTTAAATTGAAAAAAATTCAGTTATAGGTGATATATATGCAGATACATATATGTAAGAATCAACATTACGTAAATTAAGAGATCGTTTGAATACTAACCAGTTCTTCTTGAAAATTTGCATATCCTTTACATGCCATCAGATGTGGGTACTTATTCTTCTTTCTCTTTTCAATTTGTACCTCGCGAAGTTCCTACAATAACAACATAAGTATATTAGTACAGTTACCAAATCAAAATCTATTAGCGAAATCAGTTTAAGCTACTAAGTTTTTCTTTTGCAAACCTGAAAGTCACTGAAATCCTGTTAGCAACAAAGATGTCCCAATCGGCCTGCTCAATGGATCGGTAGTCATCTGGAGGGAACTCCAAGAGTTCAGGGTCATCCATGTAAGGGAGAATGTACCACTTGTCAGTTTGCTCTTGAACTCTCGCCATTTAGTTGCTGCCGATGTCACCACCAATTTTCTACAATTGTTTAGGCACCACAAATGCCATAGTACGTACATCCGAAGTAAAGAATAACATGAGAGTCATTAGTACTCACAAACATGAATCAAGAAAAGAGTAAACTGCAATTCAACCTAGTTATATTAATAAAAAACAAAACGTAGTACATTCACTAGGTCTAAAGAATTACCATGACGCATTCCCAGATTTTTTGTTTGATCATCCTCGGATCCACCTCTCTCCAATCCATTATTGAGATTGGGACCTTTGTTCGTGCCAACACACCAATGTAAGACTACATCTCGTTTGTTGCTGGACCAATAGGGACGCCTTTGGCATTAAAGTTTACTTTTATCTTCTTTTTTCTGATAAGTCCCCTCGTAATACGATTCATTGTTACCATCCCTCGCTTAAGCAATCTCAATCCACCTGTTATGTTTTCATCTTCTTCATCTTCCTCAGGCCTTGCTGACTTGGAGGACTTAAATTGCTTCTTTGACTTGACCATTCGAGACTCGGAGGCCCTTCTTCAATGGCACAGATTGCTTCCTAACTTTGATTTCTTTCGGGGGCTTCTTGGGAGACATTTCGACTCGGAGGTTTCTCGAGGGACTTCTTCTTGGGAGACAGCTTGACTTTGCTCTGTGTTTTAGCCCCCTTAACTGCGGCAAGATGGACACTTTTTTACATGATCTCTTGATGTGCAATGCCCTCATCCTTATTGCTATAGATTGTGAGGTGGCGCCTCGGTATACGGTGCCATATCTGAAACACAATTGTACATAGTTAGTTATATATAGTTGTAATGTACTTACAAAATAAACTTAAAATCGCCATCGATAGACACATTAATTAAACAAAATGGTTCCATTTCATTAACTTGCACCATCGATATACACAAATGTCCAAGACACATCTTAAACAAATAAAATTAAAACAATTAAACAAGTTAGCAAAACTACAATGAAAATGCATACATAAAACAGGTATAAATAATCCTATTAGCTAATCTCATCAAACATGTCGACCAATGTCATTCTTAAGACTCAACCCATATTCCTTCGTCTCCATCTCGCATATAGTTACTATGCTCATGACCAACTAGGTCATCAAAGGTGTCGACTTCAGGCATTGTGGCAATAAATGGTTGCTGCTCCACTTCAATATCTTCCAAGTCCTCATCATCACCAGTAGCTTGGTAGTCTCTATCCGGACACCGCACCACCACCGACCATTGAGCATCAAGGGGGTCTTGTATGTAAAAGATTTGTTTCACATGGGTAGCTAAGACAAAAGGATCAGACAAATGACCTATCCTATTCAGATTTACTAAGGTAAACCCAAGATCGTCTACTTTGATGCCTCGACTATTCTCAACCCAATCACATTTGAAGATAGCTACCCTAAATTTGTGATAGTTCAACTCCCATATTTTTTGAATCACACCGTAGAAGTGCATATCATCAGTGATAGGGTTTTTATCCTTTGCACTAGCAACTTGCATTGCATTGGCAAGTAAAAATACCCCACTGTTTTGAGCTGATCGGACATTGTCTCGTTGTTTGGTGTTGAAATCAACCCCATTAACTTGGTATCCACTAAATGTTGGTACTTCATTATTTGGTCAATCTGCCATCCACCTTATTGTTTCTGAAACATGATTGTTGGCAGATTTGAGTTCACTTGCAACCTGTAAAACAAATGATACATTACAAAAATATTCAAGTTGCCATTTTGTTCAACTTAGATCTTACAATTTCCATGACAACACTTCACAAAATTTGAACTACTAAAGAACTTACCCTCTCCTTTATCCATGATGCAAATGTCAAGTTTTGTTTTTCAACCAGCCACTTCTCATTTTTTGCAGACTTGGGATAAGTTCTTTTAAATATATCCATATGTTTACTGAAATTGAGGGAAAATATAACCAATGAGAATAAATCGCTAAGTGTGTGATATAAAAACAAAACAGTAAATAAATTGAAATTATTACTTACTTGAAATATGGCCTCGCATCAGCCGTGTTCTGCAGTACACAAAGGTGTGCTAGTTGAAGCTCCCTTCCATGAACAGTTAACATGGTTGCACCTGATAATGGCTTGCAGCCATTAGACAGTTCAGCTATGCATGTTGATGGGATTCCCACAGTAGCTTCATCAAACATACGCTCAGAGCAAAACTCTACAGCCTCTTCAACAATGTAAGACTCAGCAATGCAGCCCTCGGGATGAACACGACCTCTCACATATCCTTTGAACACTTTCATGTATCTCTCAAAAGGGTACATCCATCTTAAAAACACCGGACCACATAGCTCAACTTCTCTAACAAGATGCACTGTTAAATGAATCATTATGTCGAAAAATGAGGGTGGGAAGTACTTCTCAAGCAAGCAAACTGTAACAACCAGATCTGCTTGCATTTTTTCTAGCTTTGAAACATCGATAACTTTACTACATATAGCCTTGAAGAATAGGCAGAAGCGAATGATTGCATATCTAACCGGCTTCTCTAATACAGAACGTAATGCAACAGGGAGAAGAATTTGCATTACGGTATGACAATCATGCGATTTTAGACCAACAAGTCTTAAATCATCCATAGAAACAAGACTCCTTACATTTGATGAAAAACGCCTAGGAACCGTCATGTGGAAAAAAGAATTGCAAACTATTTTCTTCTCTTCCAAAAGCAAGTTCCAACTTGCTAAGGGCAACTTGTCCCTTTTTGCACCAGGTGTAGGCTTCAAACCAGTTCTTATGCCCATATCAACCATGTCTAAACGAGCAGTAACCCCATCCTTGGTCTTCCCTGGAATGTTCAGCAACGTACCAATGATACTATCACACACATTCTTCTCAATGTGCATGACATCAAGACTATGTCGAACGGGAATATCTTTCTAGTACTCTAGCTCAAAGAAAATTGACTTTTTCTTAAAACAAGGTCTGTTTACATCTTCAATACCCTTGTACAAAGGAGGAAGAGAGTTTTTGCCAAATATGCAATTCAAACCCTCTATTCTTGCCAACACCTCCTCTCCACTTAATGGTATAGGAGCAGATTCCTCCTCTATTGTGTTGTCGAAAGCAGCTCGTTGTTTTCGATATGGATGATGTCATGGTAAAAATATGTGGTGCCTCATATATGCCATTTTATTACCATGCTTCAACCTATAGGGTTTTGTCTTATCAACACATATTGGACAAGCATTGTATCCTTTCACAATGCTTCCCGACAAGTTTCCATATGCGGGAAAATCATTAATTGTCCATAATAGTACCGCTTTGAGTTTAAAGTACTCTCCTCTTAGAGCATCATATACTCTCTCAACCCCATTCCACAAGACTTTTAAATCATCAATCAATGGCTGCAAATATACATCAATATCATTTCCGGGCTGTTTCGGTCCAGAAATTAACAAAGTCAACATCATGAACTTCCTCTTCATGCATAGCCATGGAGGAAGGTTATAAGTGACAAGTATAACGGGCCAGCAAGAGTACTTACTACTCAAAGAACTATGTGGGTTAAATCCGTCAGATGAGAGCGCAAGCCTAAGGTTCCTAGGCTCTTTACCAAACTCCGGCCATTTTTTGTCAACTAACTCCCAGGTTGGAGAATCTGCTGGATGCCGCATCATCCCATCTTTTTTCCTATTATCAGCATGCCAAGTCAGATTCTTAGCTGTATCTGTCATTTGAAACATCCGTTTGAACCTTGGGATTGGTGGAAAGTACCACAAAACCTTACCGGGAACTCCTACTTTCTCAGATTTGTCTTTGCCTAATTTCCACCTTGATATACCACAGTTGGGACAACTTGTTACATCAACATACTTTTCTCTATACAAGATGCAGTCCCTAGGACATGCATGAATTTTTTCATACTCCATTCCTAAGACACAAAGTGCCTTTTTAGCCTCATAAAAAGACCCTGGTATCTCATTCCCTTCAGGAAGCAAGAGGCCGATCATTATAAGCATGTCGGAATAACAAGCATCACTCATTCCGTGTTTTGCTTTAAGATTAAAAGTTTGAATGATAGCATTCAACTTGGTAATCTTGGTACATCCAGAATACAAAGGCTTATCTCCATCCTCAACAAACTTCAAAAACTCATTAGAGTCTTCTGAAAATTGTGAATCCTCACTGTCCCCCATAGATACCTCGTCCTCAACCTGTACATTCCCTCCCTTTCCTTGCATATCCACAGTTTCAGATTCACCTTCTTTATTAGCAGCTGCCACAGAAGGTTCTCCATGCCAAGTCCATTGCTTATAAGTCTCATCAATACCATTCCAATATATATGGTCTTTTATCACCCCAATGGTAAAACCCTCAGTGTGACCGCATTTTAAGCAAGGACAAGATATATTCATCCTATCAGTAGCATTCTCTGATGCAAACTTCAGAAATTCTGCTAGCCCTATCTCAAACTTACGTGATCTTCTATCAGCATGCATCCATGACTTATCCATCTTATCTATATTCAGCGTTAACAATTAAGAACATTATAGGAGTGAGTTCATTCATATATATCTTATAAATACATTTACATTCATGCGAATACTACTGCCCTCAGCATAAATGTTGAAGACTAAGATTATCTAAACTAGTTAAGTTTCTGCTTCATATAATCTTAAAGACAAATAACACAATGCACAATTTTCTGCAAATCAGAATCCATCAAATTCGTATCACGAAACACATTGCAGTCCACACAAACATATACAAATGAAGATCCATATCAAGTTGTAACAAAACAAATCGAAATTATTTAAGAAAACAAATAGAAAAGCACATCATTTATGCAAGAAAATAAGAGAAAGAAAAAAAACACTAGTCTATATGCCTTTCATAAGATTGATGCTTACCAAAACTAACTTCAGTCACAGTCCAATCAACCACCACCAGCCTAGGTCAGTGATCCTCAGGTCAGAGATGGATTTTGTAGCACCAACAATCCCTGTCAACAACAATAAAAATAAATTAAGAATTTAATAAACCCCAACAAACCCAGACAAATTAAAGATTGACATACATAAAGAAAAAACACTCAAACTGATAACAATTAATTGTTAGATTTTATACCAATCCAAGAGAAGTCTACAGCTCTAACCCAATCACTCTTGGTTGCTTACACTTTTAGCATTTCAATTCCTTTCTCCTTAACAAGAACAACATCAAATTAATTGAGGTCGAAACCATCTGTAAAGGCTTGCTGAAACTACAAATTAAACACACCCACACCAAAACAGATACCAAAGAGAGAAGAGAGAGAGAGAGAGAGAGAGAGAGAGAGAGGTATTACCACATCCTAGAATCAAATAGCTTGCCAAAAAGCTTCCTTACAATCTCGTTTTGTATGTGCAATGCCTGAGTTCCTTTGATACTAACTTAAATTATTGCTGGCTAAAGAAAGATATATGATTCAGGTAGCTATTTAACCAACCACACAAACACACAGTTACTATAGAAATCAAAAGAGGCACAAGCAATTGAACACAGCACCAAAAGCAAACAAATTTCGGACCAATTTGCAAAACCGAGCGCAAAATTCACAACCACTCACCTGGCGATTGAGCGTGGTGGGATTATGCTTGGACTAGAAAAGATCAAGCAACGTCTTGAAGCAACTGAACTGTCACGACCTCTGAGTGGCTAGTGCACACGTCCTCGTAGCTCACAACAACCCTTGCGAATACCCAACCTCTGAGAGAGGAAGAATCGGTGGGGGGTGGGGGCGAGACTTAGGTCAAAGAGAGAGGAAGAATCGATGGAAGGGAAAGACTTTTTGCCTATTTGGTCTTTCGTTGGGGACTTTGGGTCTTTCGGTGGGGAGTCAAGGTCTTTTGGTGGGAACTTTTGGTAAATTAGGGTATACTCTAGAGGGAAACAAAATTTTAGCGAGGCTTCTGAGAGGGAAACGAAAAAAATATGCCAAGTGCGGGAACCCTAGGAAAACAAAATTTGGTAATAACATTACACCAAAAAAAAAGGTTTCGGAGTCTTTTGGGTGCAATCTCTCAGACAACAGATAATCATAAAACTGTTGTTCTAACACACCCAACTAGGAAAATTTTTCCTAAAACAATTTCATGTATGGCGTATATCAAAATCAGACTACAGTTTAAATTTTTATGTCGTCTGTATATTTCAGACGACAGAAAACAAGCAGTCTGTCGTTAAATGTGTGTCGTCTGATAACATTATTGGCGTAGTGTCATAAGCAAGTTGCAAGGAGGAGAGAGAGACGGCTACACCAACCAGATTCCATCTCCACCACCTTTGAAGTACACGGCTGGAATTGCTTGCTTCCAAGGATTCAAGGGCTCGTGGTCTTCAAAGTTATGCATACGTTCATCTGGTGTATTTCATCTTTTATCTTTCTTTTGAGTTCCTCTTGTTTAACTTGTGGATTCGGTGTACTAGTTAACATAAAATTAAGGGCATGATTTGATGCCGTGACTATGAGTCTATTTTGTGTTTGAATCAAAAACAATTTAGTTTTCTAAGTTGTTTATGAGTTTTCGTTTGTTTGATTATGCTTTATGGAAAACTTTTATGTGTTTATGTTATAGGGTTCGAAACTTATAATGTTTGCATGTAATTGGAGCTATTAAGTTTTCAATTCACCTAATAGTTTTGGAAAACTAATTCATAAGTAGTAAAGGCTTTGGACAAAGGTCGAAATCAAATAAAGATGATTGCAAATAGATGAGCTTTCTCATACTAGGTTGTGCACTTTAATTGACAACTCTTTTCTATGCGTTAAACATGGTTTGATTAGCTAACTTTTTAGACTATGATTGCATGTTTAATTGGTTGAACTAGGTTCTTTCACTTAGGTTAATTTTTGTAGGAAGGTTTAATTGGGGAATGATTAGCTTTTGATTTTGCACAATGTCAATTTCGGATTCATGACTTAGCAGATTAGTTGTTTTCGGTTCAATGCATGGTAACTTATATGTCACGGTTTTGAGTTGTGATCTTGGTATTCCATCTCGTTTATTTTACAAATAATAGTATAGATAATTAGTTTCAATAAATCAATCTCTGAAAACCCCCTTTAAATTCGTGTATATATGTGCGTATGTATTCTTTATACTTGTTAATAATAATTCTTTGTGACAACTTTTGCATAGGTCCACCCTCAATTCCTGGCTTGGACAATCCCTACTTGCTTTATACAATAATGATTTTTAGGGTTTAAATTGACTCTCTCTTGGGGCCAGTCATTCGGATGGATAAGAGGAAGGTGAAGGCAATTGTAGATTGGTCAGCCCCTTCCAAGGTACCTGAGTTGCGCTCATTTCTTGAGTTAGCAAACTACTATAGGAAGTTCATAAAGGGGTATTCAAAGAAAGTGAACCCTTTGACTGCTTTCGTAAAGAAGAACCAGAAGTGGGAATGGACTAGTGAATGTCAAGAAGCTTTTGACAAGCTGACGATGGCGGTCACTTCAGCACCGGTGTTGGGTCTTATGGATTTTCAGAAGCCATTTGAAATCCATACAGATGCATCCATTAGCCTTTGAGAGCCGAAAGTTGAAGGATGTTGAACAATGTTATTCAACTCAAGAGAAGGAGATGGTTGTTGTGATTCATTGCCAAGATGTGTGGAGACATTACTTGTTGGATACGAAGTTTACGGTGTTCACCGACAATGTGTTAAACACCTACTTCAAGACTTAGAGAAAATTGACTTCAAAGCAAGCATGATGACAGGAGTGCAGAATTTGACTTTGATTGAGTGCATAAGCCGGGACGGCAGAATGATGTAGCAGACGCACTTAGCCGAAAGGAAGTGCAAGCTTATGTTGTAGCACTCACAACGGTTCACTCGAACTTTCTTGATCGTGTGAAAGAGCATGCCAAGATGGATAGTGTCTACACTAAGTTATAACAAGATGTGAAAGACGGCTTAGTGCATAGGTATTAGCTAGATGAGGATTTGCTTTATGCAAAGGGCGGCAGATTATATGTTCCTAGTGGAGGGGAACTAAGGAGTTAGTTGATGAAAGATACTCATGATCCATTGTGGGTAGGCCATCCGGGGGTGGAAAGAATGCTCGCATTATTGAAAAGGTCATACTACTAGCCTAAGATGGATCAAGACGTGGAGTTGTACGTCAAAACATGTCTTGTGTGCCAATAAGACAAATTTTAGAAGAAGAAGGCAACATGTTTGCTGCAGCCCTTGCCTATATCCCAGAGACCATGACAATCAGCTTCCATGGATTTCATTGGTGGGTTACCTAAGGTGGATGGAATGAGTTCCATCATGGTCGTGGTCGACCGTTTTTCCAAGTATGTTGTATTCATACCAACACCACAAGCAGGCCCGGTAGACGTGGCAACAAAGTTGTTCATTAAACATGTGGTGAAGAATTTTGGGTTGCCTAAAGACATAATCAGTGACAGAGACACAATGTTCACTGGCAGGTTTTGGACCGCGTTGTTTAACATGATTAGTACGGAGTTGAAGTTTTCAACAGCCAATCATCCTCAGACGGATGTCTAGACGGAGAGGATAAATGCTTTACTTGAGGAGTATATGAGGCATTATGTGACAACGAGTCAAGAGAATTGGCTAAGTCTTATGGACACAGCACAATTCTGTTGTAACTTGCACCGATCTTCATCAACAGGTATGAACCCTGCTAAGTTGTCATTTGGGCAGCAGCCACTCATGCCCATTGAGGTGGCAAAGCAAAAGACAGGAGGTCAAAGCCATGCTGCATACAAGTTTTCTTTAGAGAAGTAAGAGCTGATTAAGCAAGCAAGAGATAGCTTGGCCAAGGCACAAAGGGGCATGAAGAAAAACCGCATTTGCAAGCAGGATGTCACTTGAGTTCAATGTGGGTGACATGGTGTTATTGAAGTTAACATTGCAGATATGGAAGGAAATACAATCCAAAGTTGTGCACCGAGACTTAGTTCCAAAGGAAATACAATCCTTTGAAGTAGTGAAGAGAGTTGGAAAGGTGACATATCGATTGTAGCTGCCAAATCAGTTGAAGGTTCATCCGACATTCCATGTGAGTTATCATAAGACTTGATTGATGGTGGATGTCAGCAAGGGAAGAGGCTCTGTAAGATCCGGAATTTTAAAGTTGGTCAAATTTAATTTTTGAAGTCACAATTAGGAAATAGACGTCGTTACCAGTTTGTAGTAATTTTCGTGAAATTTTTCGGAGACTCGAGTTGTTTTTAATTATTGTTGGGAGTTCAAAATTATTTAAAATTCGAAAATTACGCGGATCGATCTGGACCATTCCTTTAGCACCGTTAGATCTGGACTATTGATTTCAATTCGGTTGGGTTTTTATATTAGAAAATTTCAGGTCTCTTCCTTCCCAAACCTCTCGCGCCCTCCCCTCTCCTCTGCTGCAACACCACTAAACTCAGCCTTCTCCTCCGGCCATTTCTTGATGCCAAAACGGTGCTGGGAGCTTCATCTCGTACGGTGAGCATGTGAGTGGTTGTAGCTAGTTGAGTCGACGCCGGAATAGGGAGAAATCAAGGAGAGAAGGTCCAGCAACTCCAATAGTGTTTTCTGTTTTCGGCCACAACGGTGACCGAAACCAGTGTTTTTAGCTTCGCCTCGACGAGGAGAGCACAAAGGGGGTCTTAGATTCTCAAATAGATGAACAAAGAGAGAGAATCGAAGCAATGAAGTTCATGGGTTTTCCGATTTCGGCAACTTTTGGGGGTCGGGCTGGTGGCGGAAGCTTCCTCTCGACATTTCCGACCTCCCTCTAATCTTGGTTTATCCAATCGATTAGCCATGAAGGCAGAACGAAGCTCGAAAGCTTCAGTGGTTCCCGGCAGTTCCCGGCAGTTCCTCTGTGTTTCCCGATGACTCCGGCGATGAATAGCTTCGAGCTAGGTATAAAGCTTCACCTAGATGTCGAGCTCTATACTTTTGTATTCTTAGAACTCAATTATAGTTGAGGTTTTGAGAATTTGTATTTTGGGGTTTAATAGCCTGTACGGGTTACTGTTGGGAAATGAATCCCCTTAGCCACGCAAATAATAGTAACAAATGAGAAAGAAAAATAACCAAGCCAAGATGACAACAATTTTAACGAGGTTCGGCCAAAATCTTTGCCTACGTCCTCAGAGAGTTTCACCTTCACTTATGAGAGAATAATAAGTACAAGAATACACCGCTCAAGTTTATACCCAACCCGAGCCCTCGTATCCAAAAGGATACCCCTTGTACACCCACTCTCAACTTAGAAGATGACTACCCAAAGAGCTATACACACTCTTTAATTAGAGTAACTACACTTACACTATAACACACCCTTTATAGTGCAGCAGCACACTTCTTTAATACATAAAGAAAACTCTTCTTTGCTGCTCTCTCACGTAGTCTTTCTCTCTAACTCTCTTGCTCTCTACTCTTGTACATCTGCATGCATGCAACACACATATATATATACTAGTTTACATACACACAAGCTGACAGTTAATTAATCAAAGGAATGGACAGCACATCAGCCTTTTGCTTTCCATAAAGCAAGGCCTAACTTCTCCTGCAATACCAGCCATACCAGCTGAAACTAGCCTCCACAATGGCTTGCCTACCAGACCAGCTGTCCTTTTACCTTTCTACCTGTCATACCAGCTTTCTACACATGCTAATGGAGGGACAACACAACAATCTCCCCCTCCCGACATAGGTAAAAAACCCAGCATCGTCACCTCAATTCCTGAAGTCTATCTCGAATCGAGATACCGCTTGTTATACCCACAAGCATTCTATTGGCCTTGCACTTGTACCAGCTACACATCACCTGAATCAGTCTATGTCCTAACTCCCCCTGATTCATAGTGTCCAATACTATGTGTAACTTTCTTGAGACAACAATCACAAGTTGCCTCCGAAGAGGGACCTCCACTTGACCCCTTCCCCAGCAGGATTTACCTTTTCACCATCGCCTGAAACCTGAAAACATATGCTAGGCGTCTCTGCCGTGCCCGCAAACGACCTGCCTCTGGTACCTTTTTTCTTCTGCACACCGTTTTCTTGCAACCTTCGAAGTCTGAGTTTTTCCTATCAGACGGAACATACCTCCACACTTTTCTCCTTTCATTAGGACCATACAACCACGTGAAATTTTCACAACTCCCCCTGCTGACAACACCCTGCAGCCCTTGGAGTCTAACTGGCTCAAAGATATTAGATTTCTCCGGAACCTTGGGACATATACCACGTCACCCAAAGTACGAACCGCTCCATCAAACATTTTGATCTTCACCGTTCCAACGCCCATGACACTACGCCTTGTGCCATCGCCCCAAGTCACAAATCCTTGAATTTCCTGGAACGTATCAAAATATTCTTTCCTGGAACAAAGGTGATGTGAAGAACCAGTATCCAATATCCAATCATTTTGAGAACAAGTGTAATTACCTTTGGAGACTGTGAGAAATTCTCCAAAATCATTTGAAAGTTGTACTACACCAGTCATGGAGTTATCTGGGCCCTTATTATCCTTCTCTTTCAGCAACGGACAATCCGGCCTTATGTGTCCCCACTCCTTGCACTTGTAGCACTGCCTGCTCTTTCCCTTGCCCCTGGATTTAGACCTGCTATGTTCGTTAAATCCTCTAGCAGTTGATCTTCCCCTCTGATTCTGACCATGAGCAACAAAGATGGAACTTTGGGAATCATCGGCTTTCCTTCTCTTCTCGTGTGATAAGAGAGTCGATTCCACGTCCTCCACCTTGAGTGTATCCTTACCATACAAAATTGTGGTGATGATATTCTCATATGAATCGGGAAGTGAGGTAAGAAGTAAAAGAGCTTGATCTTCTTCCTCAATTTTTACCTCAACTCTTGTGAGTTGACCCAACAATCCTTTGAACACATTCAAGTGCTCTACTAGACTCGCACCTTCTCCCATCTTGAGCTTGTAGAGATCCCGCTTCAAATTTAGCTTAGTCTGCAAGCCTTTCCCAAGATAAAGCTTCTCCATTCTTTCCCAAAGCTTCGGTGCCGAATCTACATCATTAACATTGTTGATAATATTGTCAGCAATAAAAAGCCTAATAGTGCTGACACACCTGGACTCCAACTCGTCCCATTCTGCATCCTTCATCTTTTCCGGCTGCGCATCCTTTCCCTTCAACGGTTTTGCAAGACCTTGTTGAACTAGGATGTCCTTCACCCTCCTTTGCCAAAGAGTGAAATTATTCTTTCCATCGAACTGCTCCACCCGAAATTGTGAGGTGCTAGAACTTGCCATGACGAACTACCCACGATCGATGACCGTAGCTCTAATACCACTGTTGGGAAATGAATCCCCTTAGCCACGCAAGTAATAGTAACAAATGAGAAAGAAAAATAACCAAGCCAAGATGACAACAATTTTAACGAGGTTCGGCCAAAATCTTTGCCTACGTCCTCAGAGAGTTTCACCTTCACTTATGAGAGAATAATAAGTACAAGAATACACCGCTCAAGTTTATACCCAACCCGAGCCCTCGTATCCAAAAGGATACCCCTTGTACACCCACTCTCAACTTAGAAGATGACTACCCAAAGAACTATACACACTCTTTAATTAGAGTAACTACACTTACACTATAACACACCCTTTATAGTGCAGCAGCACACTTCTTTAATACATAAAGAAAACTCTTCTTTGCTGCTCTCTCACGTAGTCTTTCTCTCTAACTCTCTTGCTCTCTACTCTTGTACATCTGCATGCATGCAACACACATATATATATATACTAGTTTACATACACACAAGCTGACAGTTAATTAATCAAAGGAATGGACAGCACATCAGCCTTTTGCTTTCCATAAAGCAAGGCCTAACTTCTCCTGCAATACCAGCCATACCAGCCGAAACCAGCCTCCACAATGGCTTGCCTACCAGACCAGCTGTCCTTTACCTTTCTACCTGTCATACCAGCTTTCTACACATGCTAATGGAGGGACAACACAACAGTTACTGCAGTCACCAATAGTTTTGAACAACTTTGATTCATTTCTGATATTGAATCAATCCCTTGAACCTATGTTTGCAAATTTAGAACTTAAGGCTTCAATTACAGCTTAAGTTTGTAATTTTTGGTTAGGTATTGATTGGTTAAACTTAAGGTAGAAGATAGAGGTTTGTAATCTGGAATTGTGTTTCCAAGTTTCTTACCCAGCAAGGATTTGGTTAAAAACTGTACATTTGTGTTCATATTTTGAAGTTATTTCCTTCTGAGGATTTGTAGTAGATATCGCAACGACTATTTCAGAATTGAAATCTCCTAAAAATGATTTTTCTGCATTTAGGTATGAATTTACAAATTTACTGGTCTGCACTGCCGAATTTGCTTTTCTGGATTTCTGACCCAGTGAACCTTTCATTAAAAACTGTACTTCTCCTTTGGGAATCTGAAAGTAGTGTCTTCATGAATGTTGTAGTAGAAATTTCAAAGATTATTTCAGACTGGGAATCTCATTAAAATGATTTTTCTTCGTTTAGTTATGAATTTCTAAAGTTACTGGTATGCTGCAGCAATTTCTGAAATCTGCAGTACTGTTCTGTTCCTTTTATTTGTTTCAGTTTCTTTTCTTGTTCAAACTTGCTTTGGAGCTCTAGTATTTGAAAACTAGATCTTCTTAGGTTTCCAACAAAACCATCCCCGCCCTTTTTGAAGTTCATATAAAAGTTTTTACATCTTTACGAAGTTGGCCCTGCATATTAGGATTTAAGTTGCATAATCACTTTGTTACTTCTTTTGCACTTTAAATCAACTCCAAATAGTTTACGATTTTACGTGTTTTTTTCCTAAGGTTGTGCTGTGGTATATAATGTGGTTAAAGGTCCTACGTACCAAATAGTAAGTCTTTTGTCTAGCTTTTAGGTAGAATTACGTTTTAAATAAATTGTATTTGTCATAGGAACTGTGAGTTCGATGAAGGTGTTCTTCGACAAGTACATCAGTGAAGTGGAGCTGACGTAGAACTAGTTTGCATTGCAAATCAAGGTAGGGATCTCGGGAAACCTTTTCTTTAAATTTTTAAGTAATTTAATAAATTGGTGAATTGTTTGATGTTGATTGAATTACTTGTCGAGTGTTATTGCTTTTATTAATTGATGAACAAGTATGATATATGATTTTATATTTCAAAGGCATGTGTTATTTAATTTATGTATTATGAATTAAAGAGCTATCATGCATGATGCATGGTGAGGAATTGTGAGGATGAAATAGGTCCTGAATGGTCAGAAAGAAATATTGATTGAGATTTGAGATTGAGAGAAAAGTACTATTTGTATAGTTGAGTTAAATTCCTGTCAGAGACCAGAGAATGTCAGCCCACCGTGCATAAAACAGGGAGTGAAATCCTTTCAATTGCAATTGATAAAACGATCATAACGGGCATATTGGCACTGGCGAAGCAAGGAATTGTAACAAGACGACTAACAAAAGAGACATGTAGTAGAACTTGGAGTATGAGAAGAGTGATGAGTCAGCATCACATACGTGCATTGTATTTTAAGTTTATAGTACTTTTGATTTATTGTTTGACAACTTGGTGGCAACACTATAATAATAACTTAAAAAGGTTTGTCCCTACTGAGCAGCGAGGACGAAAGCTCACCCCTACAATAGGTTGTTTTACAGGTATGACTTACGAGTTTCAAAAAGGATCAGAGACGAGAGTGGATTAGAACGTAGAAGACGACGTAATTTCTAGTTGTAAAGGTTTTGTAATTTTATTTTTTGTTGTAAACATTTGTATTTTCAACAATTTCTGAAAAGTATTTGGTTTTTTATTATTTTTATTCTACTTTTCAACGCTCATCGGATTCAAATTTAGGTGCTTAAATCCACCGACACCAAGTCCGGGGCGTGACAGAATGGTATCAGAGCAAACCGGGGATTAGAAACCCAGGATCTGTGGAGGTTTAGTATTATTAGACAATAAGTTAGAATTACTCTAAGGCATTAAGTGGTCAAAAGACGATAGTTTTTGTTAAGTACCTGAGACGACAATTTTGTTTCAAAAATGGAATTTTCAATTCTCAATCTGTTTGGCTTTATACAATTGTGATTTTGATTTTGAAATGTGTTATATATTTTGTTATGAATCTTATGATTTTGAAATGTTTTTATCGTTTTGGTTTCAACAAGCTTGTTGATCATTTTACTTATCTATCTAAGGAAGTCTAGGGTTGGATGACATTTTCTAATGCAACCACTCTAGCCTAATTCTATATTTGAGACATTTATCTTGTAATACAAAAGCGTCAGAGAATCCTTGAAGTTCTTAGCTGCACATGAGAGCTCGGTTCTTGTATCTTAGGTTAAGATTGTCACCTGTGCAGTTAGATATAAATCTTTTCCGAAGATAGCGCTTCTATCTATCTATTTTAAATTCTATAAGTTTTTCTACTCTTGAACTATTTTTATTATTTTTGTTCTTTGACAATTTTATAAAGTTGCTTTATTTTCAATAGAGTTAAAAAGAATTTCCTTGTTTATTTTTTAAATGTTTTACTCAATTTGAGAGGTTTGTTTTATCTTGAGGATCTTTAGAGTTCTATCATTTAGTTACGCTCGGTAAGAAATTTTTAACCGGTAGAACAAATGACGTGATACGTTTTGTATTGGTTTCATTTCACGATCAGAGGGTGTTACACATAAGTAGGCAATAGTACTTTTGTCAATAGATTAGATAATCGGAACAACACTTGGATCAAGGACTTGGTACATTTCGCAATGGGCTGAATGACAGAGTTCCAGTTGTAATTGACATAATTAAACGAGGAATGGATTCGTTGATATTAGTATTATACTTCAATAGATGGTATTGACATTCGAGACATAACAGCGAATCACAAGGAATGGTGTAGTTCATTGGAAACCAAGATGAAATTAAAGTTGGTATTTTGAAGTTGCTCGATCACTGCATGTCTATTGTGCACACTGACAATTCTCGATATTTCATGGTCATTTTTGAGTTAAGTTGGAATTCTAAGAAGGAACCTCAATTATACTTGATTGTACCTTAAATATAGATTGGTGAGGTTGGAAGGAAACTTCTGTTTGGATCATCACATACGTGCATTGTATTTTAAGTTTATAGTACTTTTGATTTATTGTTTGACAACTTGGTTGCAACACTATAAGAATAAAGGTACAATCAAAAGCAATTCTGCCCACAGCACAGCAATACCAAACTGGGCCTTAAAAAGGTTGTCCCTACTGAGTAGCGAGGACGAAAGCTCACCCCTACAATAAGTTATTTTACAAGTATGACTTACGAGTTTCGAAAAGGATCAAAGACGATAGTGGATTAGAACGTAGAAGACGACATAATTTCTAGTTGTAAAGGTTTTGTAATTTTATTTTTTGTTGTAAACATTTGTATTTTCAACAATTTCTGAAAAGTATTTGGTTTTGTATTATTTTTATTCTACTTTTCAACGCTCACACCTTGGATTCGGATTTAGGTGCTTAAATCCACCGACACCGGATCCGGGGCATTACAAGCTCCTCCCGTCATACGAAAATAAGTTGACATAGATGTGGAGAAGATACTCAATCACATGAACTTGGGGCAAATTAAGAAGAATCGGCAGACCAATTACTTAGTACAATGGAAAGGTGGCAGCGAAGCGGATGCCAATTGGGAAAGAGATGTGACCCTTTGGCAATTCAAAAAGCAGATCAACAAGTACCTTGAGACCATACCGGCGACGAGGGTGTCGTCTAGCTCTGGTGGGGGAGGTTTGTTAGCCCCTTGATACTTGAAATGCTAAGGCATGGTGTGAGCCTTGCACCATGCCAAGGCCAAGTGTGTGTGCTAGCTGGGAGCACGCACATGGAGAAATGTAAGGCAAGTTAGTGGGAAGCAAGTTGTTCGCACTGTAACATTTGGGCCTAAACATAAGTCTCAAGTGCCGAGAATAGGCATGGCAAAGAAAGGCAAGGCGTGGGCTGTTAGCCTTGCTAGGCTGAGCTGTTAACCTCGCTAGTGCTGAGCATTAGCTTTACTAGCGTTGGAAGCGCAAGGCAGATGCATAGGCAGCAAGCAGCATGGCAACGTGCGCGCACTGCAGCGTGCGTGCGTGCTTGTCGTGGGCAGATTACTTGACGAGGTCTTATTGTGACACATGGATGTGCGTGGACACATGACAAGCAAGAAGGCTGCGATGATAAGAATTCCTAAAAGAAAGGCTGGCATGACACATAGCGTGGGCAATTACCAAGCATGACATCAAGCAGTTAAAGGAAGTTGCTTTGTAAGACTTGGCAAGCATGCATCCTGCCAACATAACCCTAGGGTTGTTAGGGGTGTCAATTGCCAAGCACATTGGTGCTCATCTATTCCTAGCAAATCGGGATGTCATTTGCATGTGCTATTATATAAAGCACACATAGTGAGAATGTTAGGCAGAGAGGGCATGAGCATATGCTAAGGCTGAAAGCATACTCATTGTAATCTCGTACTCTTGGTGAGTAATCCTTTAATAGAGTTAAAGGTTGGGAAGTGGGATTCCTGTAAACATTGTTTCTTGTTGGTGTGTGATTGCTTTGTATACTCGTTGCTATCTTCTTGATAGCCTCGCTGCGAAAAATAACATAACGAAGTAGATAGAGGGATGCTTAGCGTCATCATAAGGGAAAAAGTTTGGGAAACACTTATACCTTGTGACATTATCCAATGTGCACAACATCAAGGGCACATGTGACACCAGCAAGACAAATAGCACCTATACATACCTTTGGTCAAATAAATATCCAAGAAGTCATGAATCCTGATTATAAGTACCCTACCTTTAATGAGCAGTTATTAGTCTTAAGACAAAAAAATTTATTAGATAATTTTTGGAGTTTAAGAAATAACCCTCAAAATCTAGTGATAGCAATTGAAAAAATAGTTAGAGCACTTGAGCAAGACTTTTTAATTTTAATGTAACAATATAATTTCTTCATAATTAAATTAGCAGTTTTCAAGAGCAACATCATATATCATCAAAAGAGCATAATCTTTTATTAGAAAAATTTTAAGAAAATTTCAGAAAAACATGATAAATTACTTCTTCTTTATGGAACAATGTATTTTCAAAATTATAATCTACAAGAGCAGCTTGATATAGAAAGAGGAAGATCAATGATATCTATACAAAATAGAGAGGATAGAGAGGAGGAGGTTGAGTCCACCTCTAATGAGCATATAGAGCAAATTAATATTTATGTTCTACAAAGGTTAACTAGAGATAGATTTAGACAATATTTTCTATTTATATGAGCAAAATAAGCATAATGCATTAGCGGTAGCAATACAAAAATTTCTTTTTCAAACAAAACTAAACCCTCAACTAGGGATAGATGTGCAAACTCAAGGTTTGTTCCATCACCCTAAAAAGGAAGTTAATTTCCAAATCCTATTAGCCAACATTAATATGGTAGATTATAGAGATTTACATTTTTTAGCATGATGAGCAAAACCTTTTAGTTACACCAGGTTTATTACTAGAGCATGGTTTCTTAACCCAACTAAATATTGAGCACCATGACCATATCCAATCCTTTCCTCAAAAACTTAGAGAAAATATCCTACTATACTTAGACATTTGGAGAGGAAACATTCTTATCGGCATAAATAGTATACCTCTAGCCTTATTCAGTAAAAGTATCTATTCAGATGCAAACATACATAATAGGGTTTTTATCATGAACAGTACCTGACATTAAGGCTGTACATCACTTTAGTACCTAACCTTTAAAAACTATCATTTTAGTACCTAACGTTTCAATCCCGACCCAACTTTAGTACCTGCCGTCCCTAACCCCGTTAAACCCACACCCACGTGGGTTTTAAACATGGGCAATTTCATCCTTTTAGTTGTTCCCGCCAGTTACAACTGCCACAGGTCAGACATAGTTAATCTTCCCTCCAAAAAGCTTTTCCCTTCTACCCAAAAAATCACATTGGTGCCTCTTTCCCTCCAAGAGAGTCTGACACACCAACATTTTCCCTCCAAATGCATTTCCCTTCTCCCCAAAAATCACTTCGGTACCTCCTTCCCTATAAATATTAGTGATTAAAGCCTCAAATTTTCTCTACTTACTCATTCATATTGGCTTGAAAAATCAGAGTTCCTATGGAAATTGGAAGTATGTTTTTTAACTGCCACTGTGGGTATCCCTCTCGGAGATGGACGGCGACTACCCGCCGCAATTATGGGAGGCGTTTCCTCGGGTGTTGCATAGGGAAGGTTTGTATGAATCGAATTTGTGTTAAGGCTGTAAGGGCAAAATATTTGCTATTGGCTATTTCCTATTTGACAAAACCTCTTCCCTTAAAAAAACCCTATCGGTAGTAGTATAGTGCATAATAGGGTATCGTTCACAACGGAGATCAAAGGGTGTACCTAACAAAAATTGTCACAAGAAATTAAATAAAATAAATAATTATTATTAACAAGTATAAAGTATAAATATATACATATGTACAAAGTAAAAGGGGGGTTTAAGAAATAAATTGAATGAAATAAATTAATTAATCTACAAAGAATAAATGAAATAAGATGGGATGAAACATAAAGAATATAAAGTTCAGCCACAAGTATACAAATTTACCAATTATTGGACCGAAAATTAACCAAGTTCCCTACCCATGAAACCGAAATTAACATATGTGGAATGCTGGACCGCCAATTATCATTCCCCAAATAAAACCACTTTCATGAAAATTAACCTAAGTGGCCGCACCTAGATTAATCAATCAAACATGCAAAGGTAGCTAATCAAAACATGTCCAACGCATAAAAGAAGAGTTGTTAATTAAAGTGCACGACCTAGTGGGACCGCCCATCTATATGTGATCCTTCTTATTTCATTCCGACCTCTTTCCAAAGCCTTTACTACTTGTGAATTAGAATTAAAACCCTAATTCTAGCACCAATTATATGCAATCATCTTAAGTTTGCAACCTTAAAACAAAAACATATAAAAGTTCTCTACTAAAACAGAATCAAATAAACGGAGTCACATAAGCTACTAGAAGAACTAATTAATTAGGATCCAACAATTAAATAAATCCATAAACAAGGGCTGAATATTATATAAATCATGTCATGTTAACTAATACAAAGGATAAACAAGCAACAAAGAGGCATAAATTTAAAGGCTAAGTCGAAATACACCGTATGAATAGCATGAAGATCTTGAAGCCACAAACTTGAATCCTTGACCACAAGTAATCCAAGCTGTGAACACAAGGTGGTGATGGTGATGGTGACGCTGAAATAGGGCTGGTGGTGATGGTGTAGACGCCTTCTCCTCCTCCTTGAAGTCTTGAAAACCCTAAATACTAGAGAATGAAAAATATGATGTGAGATGGAGAAGAGAAAGAGGAGGGTTTGTCCCTCCCCATTGAGGTGTGAATTTGAAGAGAAGAATGAGGCTGCTATTTATAGGAGAATGGAGAGGAAGAAGAAGACAATGCAAGAAATAAAGAAAGAAAGGGAAGAAAAGTGGAATTTAAGTGGGAGATAAAGAAATGGTAAGTGGCATGGTGGAAATGCAATGGGTTGCAATTAACCATTTATTTAAGTAAAAGAAATTAAACACTAATGGTGTGGGCAGAAAGAAGAGGAAAGAATATAGGGGTGAGTGGATCGGAGCATTGAAAATAAAAGAAGAGGAAAGAAATAAAAAGCAGACAGCACTGAGCAGTGCGCACTTAGAGCGGCATAATGGACGTTCCACCGGTTGGATGATTCTTAAATTTTAATACAGAATATCTAACACACACATGCAGCGTGTATCAAAATTACAGCTGGATCCAACGGTGAAATGGGGAGATATGGGCTTCTCAAGTTGACTAATCTGCACAGGCAGAATGTCCGAAAATCTGGGCTTGGGCCTTTCCTCATGCTTTGTGAACCTGGGCCTTCCTTCATGGATTTGGGCCTGCCATCTTGGGTTTGGGCCCCCTTCTTGGGTTTGGGCCCCCTTCTTGATGGGCCTCATGGCAGACCACCTCTTAATGGGCCTCGCAAAAGCCCATTAGACTTCGTTTCTGCACATGTTCACATTAATACATCATTTTGGACTCAAATATGGAAACTAAGCTAAAATAGCAAAGTTACAATTAAATCATAGCCAAATAGTAGGGAAAACACATTAAAAACGTCACACTTTGTGCTCCTATCAAATTCCCCCACACTTAGCTACTGCTAGTCCTCTAGCAAACACAAGAACAACACAAAACAGAAAATGAAACACAAAACAGAATGGTCTTTCCAACCATAACCCTCAGCGAGTTCATAAGAGTTATAATCAGGAGAATAAAAATTATATACCAAGGCTAACAAATTTTGCAAAGT
The DNA here is from genome assembly GCA_030142095.1 of Rubus idaeus. Taxonomy (NCBI): domain Eukaryota; kingdom Viridiplantae; phylum Streptophyta; class Magnoliopsida; order Rosales; family Rosaceae; genus Rubus; species Rubus idaeus. Next base: position 33,911,426 of record CM057965.1, read on the forward strand.
CTTTAACCTGCACATCTCATTCATGCTCGGGTGAAGTGTGTGAAAACCGAGTATACAATTAATCTCATGCAATCAAATAGGCACATCGAAACAACATTAACCACTAAACCTCACAAGATTCACTAAATATTTCCGCTCAGTGTTTAGGGTTAAGTGTTTACTCTCAAAACAATTACACAAGTAGTGTTCCCATATGCTTGCTCATTAACCGACTCTCCACAATTAATCCACAAATCATTAGATCATAAGGACTTCAAGGGTATAAACGGGGGCCAAAAGGTGAATGGTAAGTGGTGAGTGGTAAATGAAATGAAAGGACTCGAAATGAAAAATGTTTCACATGTTTGCAAGACAAATCAACGACTTTGAAACTCATACCTATGCTACACCCGAAACAACTCTTATTTTCCTCCAACCTTTTATTAAAACAATACAAGAAAATAACTTCATTTTTGGAATGCTTGTCTTTTTTTTTCCACTTTTTTTTTTCTTGATGAACTTTATTCCTTCCTTTTGTTTTTGATTTTTTCTTTCTTTCTTTCTTTGAACAAATACAACAACATAAATACACCCCCATACTTGCCTTTTGGTATATACCATACAAAACCGAAGCATAAGAACACAAGAAGTCACTATCATCGTCTGGCAAACATAAATAAAACAAGGGTGAAATGGTGTGGGTGAACAAAAGAAACGGCTAATGAGTGTTTAGTTCAAAAGGGGATTCCTAAAGTTCGTGTTTAGATGGATGGTGAATATTTTGGCCATGGTGCTCAACTAATGCCTTCCTCATTTCTAATTCATCACAGATTAACAAAAAGTTTCAAGCGGTCTCTGAGCAAGTTCTAGGTTCAAAACTCATGAATTGTGCACACATGAAGAACGAGTAAATGTATGAAATATGCATACATGTGAATATACAATAGGCTCAAATCCTCACATTTTCTGGGTATGCATGACAATGTATGTTCAAATGTGCTTCTCGGATTGCAATCAACTAATCAAAACAGGTTATGTGAACATGAAATTTCGAGCAATCACAAGTTATGCAAATTAAATCCAAAGCAAATCACAAAGCCTTAGCATATAATCAACATTCTCAAAATCATAACAATTAAACTCAATTCATCATCGGAATTGGAAAGAACAAAACACAACACAATAAAACACACAAAAACACAAAACAGAAGCAAATATTTTTGTAATTTTTGATTTTTTTGATTTTTGATTTATTTTTTATTAGGGTAACAATACGTGACCACAGTGACTTACTAAGTGCAATAGTAGGTTCAACGCTACCAAGGGAGTAAGTATGATTTAGTCGATATACCGTTACCGTAGAAAACGAAAACAAACAAATAAATAAACAACAGAAGCAATTTTTTTTTTTTTCAATTTTTTTTATTAGGGTAACAATACGTGACCACGGTGACTTACTAAGTGCAATGGTAGGTTCAACGCTACCAAGGGAGTAAGTATGATCTAGTCGATATATTGTAACCAAAGAAAACGAAAACAAGTAAATTATTTTTTTGAATTTTTGAATTTTTCAAAAAATTTTCTTTTCTTTTTCATAAACCTTCCCCCCACACTTGAATTAAACATTGTCCTCAATGTTAGACAGATATTTCACGAAAATGAATAATTCAAGCATGGTTATTGAATTTAAACACACAACAAAAAGAAACAGAAGCAAACACACAAACATAAATAAACAAAAAGGTTAAAGAAAAACTCCCCCTTGAAGATCATAAAGCTCCTCCCGAAGCAAGTCACCAACAGTCACAAACAAGGCTAGCAGGGCCTTGCATCCAACGTTTGCTCCTTAATTGACTGCGGCTCTGATCCTTTGAAGTGTGTCCTGGACAAGGGTAGTTGCCGACTCCACGGCAGACTTGGCTGATGTAGCCTTCACCGAGATCTGGAACACCATAGTAAGCAGTGTTCCGTCAAGAATAGCTCCGGATACGTTAGGCTGAATGGAGAAGCCAGAAGACATAAGCGGAAATGGCTCGGTTGAACTCCACATAACAAACCTTGGAGAATGGAATGGTTGATCGGCGCGTATATCACGGACGACCCCGTTGCATCGGTGCAACACTCCGAAGAATAAGGAAGTCGTTGTGACTATCTATGGCGAGCACCGAAATCCGGTTCCGCGGGTCGAGACCGATGGTGAAATTTGCTAGCACACGTACGGAGCTGTCCATCGACATCCTATCCACATTGGTCTTGTACGAACGTCTTTGAGGAACTCGAAAGATCCTGGTGTGATGAGATAGGTGCACGACGGAACAACCGGCGGTACGATTGACTCCGGGGGGCTTGCTCGGATCACCCCTTCGCTTGTTGGTCTCGACCTCCATTCGAGTGTCTCTTGTTCGGTTCGAACAAGTCCGGTGATGGTACGTGGAGTTGCGATGTCGTTGAAGAAACGAGATCGTCATCTGTTTTGCCATTTCCGCCGGGCCTCTTCTTCCTTCGGGCGAAATGATCGAGTCACGGGTGAAGTGTGGATACTGTGGCGCACGTAGCGCTCGGCTTGTCGTTGGAGGGTTGAGATCCGACGCTTTGCACCAAAAGCGAACCACGAATGAACAAAAGGTTCGAAGCTGGCCTTCATCTCCTTCTCGCGTACATCCACGTGCTCCACCCAGTGACTAAGGAAGATCCATTATGAAGATCACGTATCGGGCATCCGGAGGGGCGTTTTCGGCAAATCGATCTCACGGAAGGCTTTGGATTTGAACGCGATTCATCCACGGAGACATCCACGACGACCCGACTTCCATCCGGTTGTTGGTGAGAATACCGAACGAACTGGACTTCACGAGTCGAAACGATGTGAGATGGCACCGAAACTCGGCCGACATCACACCTTACGCTCCTCGTAGCCTTCGGCGTTGTTGGAGGATAGGATCTCCAACGTCTTGGCGTTTGTGATCATGCTACGAGAAGACGGCGCGACCATCGACCAACATCCATTGAGAATTTGAACGATGGTGGTCGGATAAAGGTGAATGGTTGCCGAGTGTCTCGAGGATTCGGCTTTGAAGTACGGTGCGAGGTTCGGCTCGTTGAAACACTCGCAAGTACTCGGCCACATTAAGAGTTTCGGGATGAATGGACGTGTCGGGAGTCGGTGAAGTTATCCTGAAGGAAATCCGGCGGTGGCCGTGAGCGGGAGCTCGTCTTTGGCCTTGCGGGCGATATCCGAGATCAAGTCGGTGTGGACTCCGACAAGATCATGAGCAGGTCCGGGAAGGGTGTCGGATGGCAAAGGTATGGATGGGCGCTCGACAAGTGTAGGCATGAGGCTCCGCACGTCCGTCTCAAGTGGTCCGTATCGATGGAATCATCGGACGACTCGAGAAGAGGCTCTTGTTGTTGAGGAACGACTTCGAGCCTTCGCCGTGGCACATCCGAGTGCGGAACGGGACCTCCGCGGTGGGACAAATGTCGGCTGTGGAGAGCATCGACGAGTCGTTGATTCTTCGAAGTTGAAGCTCCTCGTTCTTGCTCACCGGCTCGATCGTTTCTTCTCTCTAGCTCGGCGATACGTTGCTCGGACGTCGGGATACCGAATTTCTTCCTATTTCTCGACCCCCGATAATAGACTTGGTCCTCCTCGAGTCCGATTTTTGGACCAAATCTTTCTCGTTGTGGTTTCGTGGGGTGAGAATACACCGCGAAAGCCGCCGGTGCTTCTCTCGAGCTTTGGTGTACTTTGTCCTCGGAAGTCTCCTATAGACGGGAGCGGCTTCGGCTCGGCGGGTGGATCAGCGGCCCGGGATTGGTGCTTGGGGTAGTGGTTGTGGTTGTGGCTCGGTCGGCATGCTAGCATCGGCGCTATTGAGCATGCTCGGTGGAATTATTTCAGCCGAGACCTTCAAAGATGGGTTCTCTGAAGGACACACTGAAACAAATCGGCGAAAGAATTAACTCTTTTGGCCATTTGTGGGTTGGGAAGGGAGGAAAGCTTTTGGGATTTGGGAGGTTTTACGGGGGAAAACTCGAAGAACACGAGAGAACACGAGAGAGAAAACGAGAGAGAGAGAGAGACTAAGGGAAAACGTGAAATGACCTAAGGGAACTAACGCGAAACGAAGGGAAGGGAAGGAAGGAACGGACGCACGCTCGCACACGTGCCACGGACGAGAAGACCCGCAATTTCGGATCGAGCGACGAAAGTCGTAAAGTCTACGGTAGACACGCACGCGGTTTATTAAACAATTCGGCCCGACGCAAAGTCGTGCGTCGGCCCAAAATCATTTTTTTTTTTTTTCGAATTTTTTTTTTTTTTTTATTTTTTTATTACTTTACGAAAAGTCGTAAAGTGAACGGTGAAAACGCGTAGCACACGCGCTTGCCGACACTTTAAACGGGCTTGGGCCATCGAAATGGTCTGGGCCTTAAAGTGGGCTGGGCCAAAGAAATCTCCGGCCCATTATTGGTGGGCTTAAACTAATGGGCCTAAAAACGAACAGGCCCGACACACTAATGGGCTTGGGTTACGGGTTTTGGGCTTCGTGAATGACACGAGCCCAATGGGCTAAATTTTTGTTTTTTTTTTTTTTTTTTTTTTTTTTACGAAACCTAAAACCCTAACCAATTACACAAACGGGCCTAAGGCCCGATAACAAACAAACTAACTAACAAGCCCAAAAGTAAAACAAACAGTAAAAATAAATAATTAGAAACAGTAAAACAAACAAACACTCTTTTTTTATTTACAATTACAAATTTTTTATTTATTTTTTTTATTTTTTATTTTTATTTTTTATTTTTTATAAATAAATAACGAGAGTGAAAAGAAAACTTACCTTTTTACTCCCGAGGAAACCGAAAATCACCAACAAGACATCAACCTCAAGGTTTTTCAACCTTGACTTCCTAAACGTATTCTCCGATGTATGTGGTAAAATTTCCGATAAACCCGGATTATTTCCTATACAAAATAAAAAGGTTAGTAATAAATTTACAAAATAAAAACAAAATATTTACAATGTTAAAAATGTATAACAAATTATCTATACAAAATGAATAAATTTTCCTATGTCTACGTATATTTTATTTACACAATACACTTAAGTGTACAAAAATATTTTCCTTTGCCTGAATATAGTTGAAAAAAAAAAAAGTTGATTCCAAGCGGTAACTCAAGGTGGACTTACGGCCTAGGTCCAATGCCTTGACTTAAATGACTTTCCGTGTTTTCAGAAGGCGAATGGCCAGATCTTATGAGAATAAGCGAGGGGCAGGATTCATTTGGTGGACTACGGAGGCTTACACCCCTATCGACTTACGTCAGTCTATAGTCCTCCGAATCCAAACAAACTGTCACCCGGGGTCTCGACCTAGACACCATCCATGTGCCCCTTACTCGGTTGAGAAAGCACTTAAGTGTTCGACAATTCTCCAAGTGTTAATAAAGGCCGCCCTCGACCTCGAAATAACCTTACGGTAAAAATGAAGGGTTTAGGCCAATATTAACAAAAGGACCTTACCTATTCCGTTCAAGTTACAACTTACAACAACAAAAATAATCAACTATATAAAAGACACCTAAATAAATTACTAAGTGTAACAAAATATGAACAAGTATTAAAAACAAGTAATAACTACAACTATTCACAAGTAATATAGACAAGTAATATGAACAGTTAAAAAAAATAGTAAAATTATAAACAATAAAAAGTAAACAGTAATTATATACAAGTAATAAAAATAGTAATAATTAAAAAAAAATTATAAACAGTATTCACAAAAAAAATATTCGGTTAGGAACATTTTCAATCCCCGTCGACGGCGCCAAAAATTGATAGGCCCAAAAGGGACATCAATTTAAAAAAACCCTATCGGTATCGTTCACAACGGAGATCAAAGGGTGTACCTAACAAAAATTGTCACAAAAAATTAAATAAAATAAATAATTATTATTAACAAGTATAAAGTATAAATATATACATATGTACAAAGTAAAAGGGGGGTTTAAGAAATAAATTGAATGAAATAAATTAATTAATCTACAAAGAATAAATGAAATAAGATGGGATGAAACATAAAGAATATAAAGTTCAGCCACAAGTATACAAATTTACCAATTATTGGACCGAAAATTAACCAAGTTCCCTACCCATGAAACCGAAATTAACATATGTGGAATGCTGGACCGCCAATTATCATTCCCCAAATAAAACCACTTTCATGAAAATTAACCTAAGTGACCGCACCTAGATTAATCAATCAAACATGCAAAGGTAGCTAATCAAAACATGTCCAACGCATAAAAGAAGAGTTGTTAATTAAAGTGCACGACCTAGTGGGACCGCCCATCTATCCGTGATCCTTCTTATTTCATTCCGACCTCTTTCCAAAGCCTTTACTACTTGTGAATTAGAATTAAAACCCTAATTTTAGCACCAATTATATGCAATCATCTTAAGTTTGCAACCTTAAAACAAAAACATATAAAAGTTCTCTACTAAAACAGAATCAAATAAACGGAGTCACATAAGCTACTAGAAGAACTAATTAATTAGGATCCAACAATTAAATAAATCCATAAACAAGGGCTGAATATTATATAAATCATGTCATGTTAACTAATACAAAGGATAAACAAGCAACAAAGAGGCATAAATTTAAAGGCTAAGTCGAAATACACCGTATGAATAGCATGAAGATCTTGAAGCCACAATCTTGAATCCTTGACCACAAGTAATCCAAGTTGTGAACACAAGGTGGTGATGGTGATGGTGACGTTGAAATAGGGGCTGGTGGTGATGGTGTAGACGCCTTCTCCTCCTCCTTGAAGTCTTGAAAACCCTAAATACTAGAGAATGAAAAATATGATGTGAGATGGAGAAGAGAAAGAGGAGGGTTTGTCCCTCCCCATTGAGGTGTGAATTTGAAGAGAAGAATGAGGCTGCTATTTATAGGAGAATGGAGAGGAAGAAGACGACAATGCAAGAAATAAAGAAAGAAAGGGAAGAAAAGTGGAATTTAAGTGGGAGATAAAGAAATGGTAAGTGGCATGGTGGAAATGCAATGGGTTGCAATTAACCATTTATTTAAGTAAAAGAAATTAAACACTAATGGTGTAGGCAGAAAGAAGAGGAAAGAATATAGGGGTGAGTGGAGCATTGAAAATAAAAGAAGAGGAAAGAAATAAAAAGCAGACAGCACTGAGCAGTGCGCACTTAGAGCGGCATAATGGACGTTCCACCGGTTGGATGATTCTCAAATTTTAATACAGAATATCTAACACACACATGCAGCGTGTATCAAAATTACAGCTAGCTCCAACGGTGAAATGGGGAGATATGGGCTTCTCAAGTTGACTAATCTGCACGGGCGAGAATGTCCGAAAATGGGCTTGGGCCTTTCCTCGTGCTTTGTGAACTTGGGCCTTCCTTCGTGGGATTTGGGCCTGCCATCTTGGGTTTGGGCCCCCTTCTTGGGTTTGGGCCCCCTTCATCATGGGCCTCATGGCATACCACCTCTTAATGGGCCTCGCAAAAGCCCATTAGACTTCGTTTCCTGCACGTGTTCACATTAATACATCATTTTGGACTCGAAATATGGAAACTAAGCTAAAATAGCAAAGTTACAATTAAATCATAGCCAAATAGTAGGGAAAACACATTAAAAACGTCACACTTTGTGCTCCTATCCCTGTATTTTAGGAAAATATGAGTAATAAAGGTGAGAAGTTACTTTTCCAAAAATTACCAGGGGAAAAAAAAAAAAAAATATAAAAAATAAAAAAATTTAATACAGAGGGGGGGGGGGGAAACTCCACAGCAACATTTGCCTCACCAATATCTTTGTCATTGTTCATTGTATTAACCTGATTAGTCACATCAACATTGGTTCCATGGTTATCATATGATGTCTCAGATTGTTGGGGAGGTAAATTGTCAACTTCAGTGCTTTCAAGATCTTGATTTGGAACTTCCATATCCACATTTGTCCCATGGGTCTGCTTTAGAGTAATTGCACATCAGAGTAATTATTTCCAGCAGAATATGCAAGTAACATAGGGTGATTATCATTAAAACTCAATATCTCCTCACTTGATTTAGTATTAGACACCTCCAAGATTTTAAAAGAAAGTGTAACAAGAAATATAAAATAAAATTAGGTACACAATTACAATTGCAAACTAAACCATACCTGGTTTCTTTTGCCACATGTCCTTATGTTGTGCCCTTTGTTACCACACATCCCACAGGTGACTCGTGAGTAATAACTCTTAGAGAGTTTTGTTGTGCCAGGAGGAGGTTCTGCTTCACCTGGGGCCTTGGTTCTAGACAGCTTTGGCCTTCCCGGTTGTCTCCTAAATAGTGGAGGTGTCATTGGCCTGTGTCTGATCTCCCACTCACTAACCCTAGCAATTGGGTTAATCACTGGTTCATAAGCCATCATATATTTTTTCTGCGTATAACATTCATCTACAAAGTCTTCGGGACACCATCCCTTCGAGTAAATTGCTGCAAAAGCATGTGCACAAGGAATTCCACATAGATCCCACCTTCTGCAGCTGCAACTCTTCTTGTCCAAATGAACAACATGTTGAGAAATGACTCCAGATTCACATGCCACACCCCTCCCATGTATTTCAAACCTCATGGACCTAGACTCCAATGCCTTGTATTCATGGCTTCGGTCTGCATTTTTTTTAATAACTTCTCCACTCTAGGACCTACACCACATTTCCACTTTGCACCAGAGTTTCTTCTATTTGCCAACCTCAACATAATTGATGTCCGTATATCTTCTAATAATCCCAAAATTGGCTTCTTCCTTGCAGGAAGAATACTAGAATTGAAGGACTCAGAGTGGTTGTTTAGTAATATATCACACTTGAACTGTTCCTGGAAATGTGACCTTGACCGATGTATGGCTGGCCTGTCGAAGTAATAAGATATTTATATATATAACCAAAGCAATAAGACATGTTAATACTAAGTGCACCATTATTAGACATTTATATTTACCTGTCATTGCACCATTTCCAAGCATTTTCCGAAGCAGCCATCATGTCTTCCATGCCTTTAGTGAAGTGATTCATGGTTGTTGCTCTAGCAATTGACCACAGAAGTTGCTTCAACTCCAAACCTGCGAATCCATCGCCCTTAAAGTTATTGTGTAAGTGCCTTACACAGTGCCTATGTTCAGCTTGTGGAAACAGAGCTGCAATAGCTTGTTCAAGTCCCTTCTGCTTATCAGACATGAAAGCATAGTGATTACTGCTATATATTTCTAAATCTGCCTGAACAAACTCCAAGAACCACATCCAGACATCTTTGTTTTCTTTTTCAACCACTACCCATATGGTACATTCCATTGTTGCCATCAACACCAACAGCAGTTAGAAGCTGACCCTTGTGTACTCCTTTCAAATGACAACCATCCAAACATAGGACCCTTCTACACCCTGCCCTCCATCCAACTTTCAATGCCTCCAAGCAAATGTAAATTCTCTTGAATTTACTTACATCACCATCCATCTCAGATTGTATCCAAACAGAAGTTCTGGGGTTTCTCTTCTTCAACTCATAAGCATAACTCTCCAGCAGATTGTATTGTTCCTCAAAATTACCCTGAACTAGCTTTTTTGCCCGTTTTTTTAGCTCGATAGCAAACCTGGAATCCGACATTCATACCAAAGTCCCTTCCAATTGCATTTTCAATTCCTTCCCTAGACCACTTCTCATCATTCATGAAATTGTCAAGGTACTCATCAGCTATAAATGGAGCATGGCATTGATATACTTTTCCTTTCACCTCACTACACTTGTGGACAGTCCTTAAAGTCTTAATGTAAATGGTTGGACTAGATTTGTCACCAGATGCATATATCCAAAAGGGACATCCTGCAGAAGTCTTGCATTTCACACTCACATTCTGCCTTGTGTTGGCTACAAATCGAAGCTCCTTCCTGGTCACTACAACATGCTTCCTAATTGCATTCTTGAACACCACTGAGTTGGGGAATGCCATTCCTATCTCAAAAGTTGGTTCTTCATGTCAAACCTTTTGTTGAATTCCTTCCACTTTGAGAACCTCTTCTTACAGTGGACTTTGAATCTCCCTGTGTCTTTGGCAAATTCATCTGAAGAGCCATCCAAACTAGTAAAACCCTCTGAATAATTATCTTGATCATCAGATATATAACCTGCATATCCCATCTCTTCTGCTTCTTGAACTTTACTTGGGTCACCATCCACATTGGCTTCAAATATTACTTCATCATCTTCATCAACAAGTTCGTAATCACTATCTACTAAGGAATCGTAGTCTGGATCTTCCGTGCTTGAGGAACTCTCAGATCCATATAAGTCTTCAGGATAAGAATATTCCCCCTTCCATCTTGTGTCATACCTCATGTTCACCTCTTTCTTGGGTCTGTCCTTTTTTTTCTTTTGTCTGAATTCCTCTTCAACCACTTTATGTTTTCCTTTTACATTTTGCACATTGTCTGCAGATGTAGCTCCATTTTTTCTGACCTCTCCTCAACACCAGACTCATTATTTTCTCCAACATTATCAAGAATAAGCTCGGGTCTTCTTGCTGCTCATTCCACGATGCTTCTGTCCCATATTCTAAGTCATCAATTGCATGCCCAATGTATAACAAGTGGTCTACTTCATCTTCATAGGCTTCTAATTCAAAAGGCTGCAAAATCCTCCTCTCTGCCAAACAGACAATATAAATGTCCAATTCTCTGTTACCGCTGGGAATGAATTGTAGCATGTCCACATCATCAGCATCACAGGTAACTGGTAAATACCCACTCCCCGGTTCACTTCCGGGTATCCTATACCAATATAACCCAAGCCATTGGTCCAATAGTTAAAGCCTGTAAATGAGACTTTGTCTGGATCCACCCCATCCACATAACATACCTCCCCACCCTTATACTGCTTATTTACACCACGTTGACTATAGAATCTTCCACCATGGTGTATTCTAACAGTAAATAGCTCACTTGCAGCTGGACAAACATAACTAAATATTACTTAATGCATTTCGATGCTTATAATAATTTACTTATCATAAACCCTATACTCACAAAATTAATTTACCCAGCGGTTTATATAAATCGAACTAGTATACTCTTATGAATAATATTATATATTCTTTATATTAAGGCCCTTATATTAATTAAATCTTAAATACCCAATTGGTTTTACCAACAAAAGTCATTGTCTGGTCCCAAATTGAAAACATCTTTGTCATGTTTCCAGAACTACACCTACCAAAATCAAGCCCTTCCAATTATAAACACCAACCAAACAAATATTCAACCCTTTTCTCATTAAAATGATTCACAGATCGGGACAGAAAGTACCACAAACAAACAAAGCAACATTGACCAAAACTATTACTTTCTTAAATAACAGATACTTTCTGAACCACTAACAATGATTCTACTATATGGCAGACAAAACCTAAAAGGAAACCCATAAAGGAGAGCCTTTACGCATACCTCTATAGCACGGATTTCGTTCTCCATCAAGCCTAAAGTACCTCCAATAATTTTCCATACTCTGTCAAGATCTACGATACATAAATTGAACACAATTTACCCAGATCACGTCTGATTTATCAGAAGATTCTCTTATCTTCTTGCTATTGAATTCGACTTCAAAGGAGAGAGAGAAAGAGAGACAGAGAGAGAGAGACTGATGGTGGAAGGCTGGAAACAGCGACAAAGGACTAATATTGACTTGGGCAACGAATAATTGGGGAACAACTAAAAGGACGAAATTGCCCATGTTTAAAACCCATGTGGGTGTGGGTTTAACGGGGTTAGGGACGGCAGGTACTAAAGTTGGGTCGGGATTGAAACGTTAGGTACTAAAATGATAGTTTTTAAAGGTTAGGTACTAAAGTGATGTACAACCTTAATGTCATGTACTGTTTATGATAAAAGCCCTACATAATATTATCCTAACCCAAGAGGATTATTTGAAACTCCCTTATGGAATAGAGATAAAGGATGTCCCTAAAGTAGAAGATATTAGAAAGTATATAGGAATACAAATAGCCCAACACGAGCTATGGTGTGATAATGACCTTAATCTCCTTTTATTATTTCAATCTTTATGCTAAGAGACAGGCAGTTAGGCCTAAACTTAAACTAGACTCAGTAGTTCGGTTGAACACAACCACAAAGATAGTACACGATCAACTCCATGCCGAAGGCTTAGAAAGGCTAGAAAGGTTAATGACGCAACGATAATTTCGAGGTGAAATGTGGTTTTGCGTATCGTCGTCAAAGTGTAGTAGATGGTATATTTGAGACCGGGGGATGTCGTACCCAAGGGATTGCAAGGCCCAAGATCCCTATTTGGTAAACAATGTAACCGAAATGCTTGACACTAAAATGGTGAGATAAGAGATGAACTATGTACTAGTGAAGTGAATTATGTGCAACATGAGGTAGTATTCATAAATTGTGTTCATGGAAGTGTAACTTGTAACCAAAACAGTAAGTGAAGTAAGCAAATAAGACTAGCTAAGACAAGTGTATGAGCTTACAAACTCAATACAATTGGAGTGTGTGTTGTTGATAAAATGGATGAGGTAGTTGGGGTTTCAGGTTTAGCCTAACCCAATCCGATGTATGATAAACCACTTTGTTATGAACATAAGATTGATTAACAAACCAAAATCCTCAAACCTTAGCACTAGAAAGAGTACATAAGATTTAGTTTCACAATTTATCCCTCATGTCATTTACGATTCATGAGGGGCTCTCAATCAATTTACTTAAGCTTTTTACAGTCCGTAAGTTTATCAAAAGAGGCATAGGATCCAGAAACTAGGATTTCAAACAAGCTAGGCTTAAGCCTAACTCATCACATGCATTGCCAATAGTCTAGAATTTAAAGAGGTTTTCAAGCTCAACAAATTCAACTCATATATGTCTAACACATGTTTTTCAATTGATCAAGTATCCAAACATGCATCCAACATAATTAATCTAGACAATGAACATGTTCAAATCATAATCAAGGTTCATAAACATCACAGTAAATCAACACATCATCATGGGCTAGGGCTCACAACCCTAGCCCCCAACAAAGAGACTACTCACATATGCTTGAAGTATACATCATTATTACAAATATAAACATATGAAAGTCTAAACAAAAGTAAAGAGAGGGTTGAGAAAATCTCAGTGATGAACTCCAACAGCTCTTTGATGTTCCAGGTGTGATGCTAGGCTCCCCACTCCTCACTCCTTCTAGCTTCCAAAACTCCAGAAATGCAGTTTCTGCTTCTTGATGTCTCCAACGAACTGTGCAGTAGATAAGGCGGAATGGTGCTGAAAATTAGTTTCCTAGACAGATTAACATCTTAGGAACAACTTTCGTGAAGGACCCGAAGTGATTCGGGTGGTGGAAGGTGGTGAAAATGGCCAATTTCTGACTGAGGACGGGTGGTTCCGAACTCACTGTTTTTGAGAGATTTTCTTGGCTATTTTGGTGATTGAATGACTTCCCCTCTTATTCCAGATCCTCTTTGATCTCTGTCCTCTCTTCCTTTTCAGCTGGCAGCCACCTCTCCCTTGTCTTCACTCCTCCCAAGTCAAAGGCAAGGAAAAACATGCCTACACCTTAGTCAAAAGGGTGAGTTTCCAAATTCAACAAAGTGTTTGTTATCCCAAGAACATGTGATGGCTGTATTGACAATATAGGCAGCTGATATTTGAATTGCACCACTCCAAGTGGTAGTTGGCCGGTGGTGGTGCCGCCAATTGTGGTGGTGGTTTGCCGGAAAAATCGCCGGAAAGGTAATTTCATCATTTTTCTTCCTTCTTCCGATTCTTCAAGGGCTTCAAGGGCTTCAAGGGCATCAACTTCCGAAGGTTGATTCATGCATTCCTTAGCATTGAGAAGCCATGGTTGACTTCTTATCCTCTTCTCGGAAGTGTGCCCAAAGGGAGTCGAAAATGCACCTTTTTGTGCAGAATTACTTCAAATCACACAAGTAACCTGAAATCATGAAAACGCATATTAAAACCAACAAAATGCATTCGGATAAGCTTAACTCTTGTGATTAGAGATATAATTTGCGCTACAAATTAGTGCAAATCAGTTAACAGGACAAGAAGATAATGATGCCTTTTGGGAGAATCTAGAAGATGAAGAGGCATTGGCAATTGCTAACATGATGGAAGGATGAGAACCTGCCACAACTGGAGCAGATGACAAAAGCAGATAAAAAACTATCAAAATCCACCTCTTTAGCAGCAAAGAGCAAAGCTACAACAACAAAGAAGAAGACTACAACAGCTAGGAGCAAACAAAAGTAGCCAGCTGATGTTTGTCAACAATAGGCCAGAAGCAGAACAAGCAGTATTTATTTTCTGTCAAATAACAAAGGGGACATAGGAGGAATTTTGTAAAAAAAATAAATTATCTTGATATTTTCATAACCAATAATGGACCAATTTAACATTCTCAACCGAGTTTAAACTAAAAGATCATTCCCCAAGATTAAATCCTCTCTTTTTTGGGCCAAGAAATCCATCGAAAACATTAAATTGATGTACCATAAACCGGCAATATCCGGTAATCCACAGCTCCTTAACCGGCTACGGAATACTCTGTCGGTCAACCTTAAAAGGTATATATACCGAGAACCACATATAAGGGGTCCTTCTTCCCTGGGTATATATACTTCTGAGAGCCCGAACAAACAATCGAAAGCTCAGAATTCTTCCATCAAAAACCAAACCCATATATATATATATATATAACAAATTCAGATTTCAAAATTTCCCTCCTCAAATTCCATTCCTCTAATCTAATTCTTCCAGATTCCAACGAAACGAAACGTTCTAATTTAATTTTGAAACCCTAGATTATCCCAAGCTGCGAATAGTGTCTAGGTTGGAGCGAAGGGATCTGATAAAAAAGGAAGGAGATTAAGAAAAAGTAGTATAATTTTTGGATAGAATTGTATTGGGAATGGGGGAACAAGGTGGATTGGAAGATAGCCAACCTGTGGATCTTTCCAAGCACCCATCTGGCATTGTTCCCACTCTTCAGTAAGTCTCTCTTTTTTTCTTCTTTCCGACTTGTTTTTACGTACTGGGCCTGTTTTTGATAAGATCTGATTGGGGACTTATGCTACGATTATGGGGAAACAAGATGGAAATTTCGGGATTTTATCATTCATCCCTATGCTAAGATTTTGTGCATGTCTTTTAATTTCCTAAAATGACTCCAAGATATTATTTTTCTTGTGGGACTTTTGGTTAATAAACCACGTTACTGTTACCTGCAATTTATCCACCCTGTACTATTCTCGTAAACAATGTCAATATTTTGATCTGGTTTATAGTCCTTTTAAGTGAGCTTTACCTCTGTCGCTCAGTGGAATTTGTTCTGGTACCAAATGTAATGAACCCATGGTGGAATTTGCTACTAAAAATCAGATTATTATTATTTTTTTCCAATGGGGAAAGGGAATTTTGCTCATTTAGTCCATGATATTATGTTTTTGTATTGTGGAAATATGGTTAGTGACTATCATGTCAAGTTCTTCGGATATAGAAAGCATAGAACTTCCAACAAGTGTTTATTTGTCACTCTCTTCTTGTTCATACTTCATAGTGATATTATCAATATTCATGTCTCTTTAATTTTGGACAAATGTTCTTAATTATGCTGAATAATGAAGATTAATCATTCCATCCCTTTTGACTGTGTTTGCAGGAATATTGTATCTACTGTTAATTTGGATTGCAAGTTGGATCTTAAGCAAATTGCCTTGCAAGCTCGAAACGCAGAATACAATCCCAAGGTATGGAGGAGTTTGGGCAGACCTTGCTGCATAATTCATTTCAGCAGTGGTGGTATATGAGTGGTGCTAATGCACTCTAAGAAAATATTTATTGGGGGCTCTTTATGTTTTGGCTAACTAGGATTCCTCTTTGTCCAAAAAGTAAAGTCGGGCTTTGTAGCTGAGTCTAGCATTGATAAAATAAATGAAAAATGAATGGAAGAAGCATTTTTTGAGTCCAGAAGATCTTATAAAATAATTGACTTTTTATTGAGTCTCTTTTCTGGGACAAATGCATGGATATATCTTTGCAGACCATTAATCATCTTATGGTTCTTTAGCTATGTAAGAGAGTTAATACGTACTTCTTTTTATTGGAATGGCCTTGCAGCGTTTTGCTGCTGTCATAATGAGAATAAGGGAACCAAAAACTACAGCTTTGATTTTTGCCTCTGGGAAGATGGTGAGCTCTCCCAAAAGTGTCTGATATACTACTTGCTGAGAACTATATGATTTCATTTCAGCTTTTCTTTGTATTGTTGTTTTAGTAACATTTTTGGAACTAGTTTAAAATGTTTTCATACCACACTCATATTGGCTGTGCCATCATCTGTCAACATGATTATTAGGTCCAATCCAAACATGAGTGTGTCTTTGTTGATATATATTTGGAACCCTACAAACATGAACATGTGAATTTTCATGTTTAGTCTTGGTTATGTTGAGCATGCATATATTTGAAGCTTAAATTCTCAAATTTGACGTACAAGATGAATATCAAGATGGTGTGATCCTGGTAAGAGTTCTGTTTTATTGATGGGTGAATTTCATGTGTGTGTACTGCAATTGGTATCGTACTACTTGCCATTGGCACATGTGGCCATAAGATGGCTGTCTTCATTTTACCACCATTACCTTTAATCATGGGTGCTGGGTGGTTTGGCAACCAGTTATAAAATGTTGTTTGCACCCTGCACTTCTACGAACTTTGGCTTCCAAATTATGACTTAAACCACAACCCGTAGAGTATTGCAATGCATTCTGATTCTTGGGCACCCTGTTTATATTTTAAAGTTGAGGTATGTGCCTATGATGCCTTTGTTTGCCTAATATTTCTGCTACTTCAGGTATGCACAGGTGCCAAAAGTGAACAGCAATCGAAGCTGGCAGCAAGGAAGGTAGATGTTGCATGCTCACATATTGGTTGTTCTATATATGGGAGGTTTCATGTATTCGACGTTAAATGCCTTTTGAGGCAGGAATAGTGTTTAACTTTAAGACTTGTTTTGGAGTTCCATAGACCAACCTTATGGCATGTGGATCAAAATAATTCTTTCTTTGTTCTCCACTCTTATCAATCAATCATAACTAGGAGTGCCTTATGGCATGTGGATCAAAATAATTCTTTCTTTGTTCTGCCCTCTGATCAATCAATCATAAGTAGGAGTGGACTGTCCTTGCCATAATTATTGTTTTAGAAGAACTAATTTTAAGCAGGTTGCGAGGACATTACTTCTGGAGTTCTTTCCTCTGATTTAATACTTTTTGTTCCCAGTATGCCCGAATTATCCAGAAGCTTGGTTTTCCAGCTAAATTTAAGGTCTCTCTCTCTCTCTCTCTCTCTATATATATATATATATTCCTTTCTTTTTTTTTGAGTATTTAATAGTTGCTCTTATGAGTTTCAGGATTTCAAGATTCAGAACATCGTTGCCTCCTGTGATGTTAAGTTCCCGATCAGACTTGAAGGTCTTGCATACTCCCATGGTGCCTTTTCGAGTGTAAGTGAGAACTGGGATTTTGTATACTTGTATGGTTCTAATTTCTAAATGTGATGTTTTAAGCCTTTTCATTTCCCTTTTTTTATTTTTATTTTTTTGTTTTGTTTATAAACTCTGTCTACTGATGTCTAATTTCTTTCATGATTCCATGATGTTCTACTCCTTGGGTCAACTTAGATAGCATTGGCGTTTTAGGTGATAGTCAACTTTATGAGATTACTATATACGTATTTTGGCATATAGCATTTTAGGTGCTTATAATGAGGATTTTGTGTTGACCTGATGCATTTTAGGTGTACTTGAGTGTATGTTTTTCTGTTAGTAGTGGTATGGAAGCAAAAAAGAGCGAAATTGTTTTCATGTTGGCATTTTAAGTGCAACTTTTTGGTATATATTTCAATCAGTGTTTGTGGACTTATAGTGCATTATGTTTAAGGAAGATAATAATCTTGCTTAAGCACGGTTTTTTTTTGTTTTGTTTGTGTGGGGGGTTGGGTGGTAAGTATTTGTGTTGCTGAAAATTGTTAATTAGTAAAGACCAATAGAGAACTCCAAGGACAAGAGAGGAAACTTGCAATGGAAAGGACTAGTGATAGTTTCAACCTGTAGGACAATGGGAATCACAGCCAGATATCACACCTCACGTTAGATGTTAGATTGCATCACACATTCATTTAGATAAGGAAAAGTTGAAATTCAGTACATTCGTTTGTGTTCCAAAAGATTTGTTTTAGCATGTATATAGTGCTACTAAGCTGACTACAAATGTAATTCATGACTCCCAGTTGAAACATAAACCCACTTACATACATTGAACCGACAGAGACTATACATTCACCCCATACATGAATCACCACATTTTGAACCCACATTCCCCGTATTTCATTAAATGACTCTTGGCTGCTGCAGTAAAGGTAAAGTCTGCAGAAAAGCCCATTATAGTGTGACTATTTAATTATGCAACATCTCATCATCCAACATATACTGAAACTTGGATGCCAAATTAGGGGCATTAGAGCATGGTCTTAAAAATTCAACTTTCCATGTCTGAGTGAAAGTTTAAAAAGGTGCTGCCACATATCTCCTCCATCCACAAGGACAAACTGATTCTTGTATTTCAAATTTTGAAACTGAATGTATATTAGCTGAATTACAATATCGGTAGTTGAGATGCCTTGGTTTGATGTATCAATGTATAAAGACGAAATCTTGTTTATGAAATACTTCCTCGGCCCATTGTTTTCCGATTGACTTCTAAAAGTATTTTTGTTGCATGTTCCGTAGTCTTCTTTTCAAGACTAGAACAGTAGCACTACCTTATATTGTCTTATGTTTGTGCAGTATGAGCCAGAACTTTTTCCTGGACTAATATATCGCATGAAGCAGCCGAAGATTGTTCTTCTCATATTTGTGTCAGGGAAAATTGTTATAACGGGTGCAAAGGTGATTTGATGCTTTTCTTGTTCATTTCCTCGTCTTCCATTCCTTTTCTCCTGCTTTGGCAGATGGGAGATTTGTTGACATTTAATTTAAGCTATTGTCTTAGGTGAGAGATGACACGTATAAGGCTTTTGAGCTGATATACCCTGTCCTTACAGAGTTCAGGAAGGTCCAGCAATGGTACGAGTATCCTTTCTTCCTTCTCTCATCCTGAAAACCTTAAATTGTTGCTTGATGAATTCTTAATTTTTTGTTGTTGTTGGTTTATTTTTTTTAATATTTTTTTATATGGCTAATTATTCCTCTATCCTTGTGTTAGATCATACTTTACATATATCTTCTGTTGCTGGCAGACGCACATCTCAACGTAGCTCCAAGGCGGTTGTGGGCAATGCCTGCTGCGACATTTTTGCTTCTTTCTTGCATGATGTTGAAGGTGCTAGATTTAGGTGTGAATACATAATATAACAGGATTTGTTATCAGTGTGGCAGATAAGCTACAATTGATATCCTTGAAGGACTTTATAAATAAAAACTTCCAATTTTGATAGTGGAATCTTTTCCTCGCCTGAATGATAGAACAGGTCATATAGCTCTGCCTTCATGAACTTCAATATTATGTTTGTCTAAACAATCCAGTTGCTGCTGGATGTCTTTAATTGTTCATTTTATTGGCACCATTATATACATAGCTAGAGCAAAGAAAGATGTCCATGACAATTGCAGTGTTATTTCAACTTTTGACGTTTGTACAACCAATTCCATCTTAGCTTAGAATTTGGCTTATTAGTAGGCTCCAGTTCTACGAAAGACCATTTAGCAAATTACCCTAGGTTGTATATGGAACACCGGTAAATGTAGAATATTAGAAGCAAGTTTAATTCTAGTTGTACCATCAGTTACTAGGAATGGTCAATGCGACGTTTAGCTCCAAGAAAATTGTTCAACTCTGTCGCCTAGGGTTTTGCAAGGGTCTTTGATTTCAGCACTGTCCTCGATCTTTCGTGGTATAGATTGAAAAGATGATTTTCAGACCTGGTTTGGAAGACGAGGAGTTTCAGACTGAAACCAACAACAAAATGAGCCGGGTTAGGATGGGTCATTTATGCTCTGAAGCTTATGCAAACTCTCCATCCGTTATATTTACCCCCACTGAATCCAACAACAACATCCTTGTCGCGACATTTCAAGGCTGGCCTTACCTGATTGCGTTAAGACTCTGTGACCAAATCCCTCCTGGTGGCACCTTCTCAAATCTCATCTATACTTCAGGTATAAATAGTTGAAGCTCAATGCCTCCACAACATCCTGAGGGATCAAATAATCTGAGCATCACACCAAAAAATAATTGGCAAAAGGTGAAGAGGTCCAAAAACTCTTTTGCAAGGTCTTCATTTTCTAATGTGAAACAACTCTCCATATTCTGAACACATACGCCCTTGGCCAAGTATACGGGCTTGTCCTTCTTTCCCATGATAGGTACTTGGAACATTATGTTCGTAAACTCGGTGGCATGGTCTACTGTACGTACCTTGTCATTCATTCTATATTGGCTTTAAACTAGACTTTCATATTTCCCTACTTATTCAAGCATAAACTCGATCATGGACATGACCCTACTCTGAGTTTGAGATGAGGCTGCTGGTAATTGTCTCATCCAAAAAATGACTTTTGAAATCTACGCAAAACCCGAATCTTCTTTAACCACTTCCAAAGAAGCCCATGACAAGTTGCAATACAAACAAGAGTTTGAATTTCATGCATGCGAGCTTGTTCAAATCTCTCGCACTCATAAAAGTGAAGCTCGTGATCTCCAGCCAATTAACCAAACAAATGCGCCAAAACCTCTCAGAGTCAATGGAAAAGGGCTTCAATTGTTTCTTGGTTCATCACCTTCTTTGGCCTCTCCACATTGAACCCTGATTTGGGTTGATAATTGTTACGTTTCAATATACAATAAGAAGCAGAGGAAGTTTTGATATTGGGATTCATACATTTCAATATACAAGTTCAAAATGCAAGTTCAAAATGGATTCATACTAGACTATCTCATCAAAAGCCTCATGACGCAACCACATGAGGAGAAAAATCCTTATTCGGAAAGCAGCTGATACAATGAATCGAATGAATCATCATAAATAGAACCCAAGCCATATATGCATTATGATCATAAACAGAACCCAAGCCAGAAAGACTGTGACATGTTAAGATATGAGAATAATAAATCCTGTGAAACTTCATTAAATAAATCGGAAAAACTAAAATGATAATCGCAGAAGGCCAAAGAAAAAAAAAGGTTTATAATAAAGTGAGCCTGAGCCTGAGCTATCCCCAAAAATCTATAGCAACAGTATCGAGAAGAGTGCTACAAGTAGTACGGCTACCAGTGGAGAGGGTCTTAAAGAAAATGTGGATGAAGAAGCTATCTGAATGATGAAATTGCAAGTCCCTTGTGAGATGTTCTGTGTGGTCACCGTCGCCAATCCTCGAAAGTTGCAGGATAGATCATCCTGATTCTGAACCTGATAGTACATATTAAATGCATATGAAGCATTCCCATTAGCATCCAGATTGTTGCAAGAAGAACCATATTCCAGCGCCGTGCAATCTGAAAAGGTGCAAGCATAGTTTATGTTATCTGCGAGTCCGCTAATATTTTTGGCGTTTGGATTGAACATACACCATTTCTTTTCAAGATATTGCACATTCTTTGCACCCATTAGAAACTTGTTTTGACCCTGACCAGAAACATCAAATGCAAATTTAGGCTGCCCATCATAACGGAAAACTCCCCAATGACGCTCAAAACTTCCAGGAGCGATGCTCTTTGCATCCTCATCAATAAGTCCGAACAAGTAGACTTCTATATACCCGGGCCGCAGAGGGGTGCCTTTGTTGGCTCCAAGTCTCGCTAGAAGCCCATTATAAAATCTGTAAGCATTACCTACATTGGCATTCTTGTCCCCGTCTGTTGGCCATCCCACCTCCCCTACCACAATGGGCATATCTCCAAATCCGGCTGCTTTCAAGGAAGAAACTAGGGTATCAAAATTAGCATCGAAAACATTGGTGTATTGAATCCCAGTGGCGGTGTCAACAACGGGAGTAGCATCCCCATCAAAGAAGGCAAAGTTAAAAGGGAAGTCATCATTTCCATATAGACTTAGGAAAGGGTAAATATTTATAGTGAAAGGCGCCTTATTTTTGTCAAGGAACTGGACAATCTCGGTCATCAGTGGACTGATATCAGTCCGGAACCTTCCTGCAGATGGGACAGGATTGTTAACTGGTGAGTTGTAGACATCAGCATTCAAGGGAACGGTAGCCTTTATGTTATCACCAACCCCAGCTTCATTAAGGGCGTTTTGAATATTCTGAAGTGCCGGGAAGGTGACATTCAGGAATGAACCATTGTAAGATGTGAGGAAAGGTTCATTCCCAACTGCTACATACCTATGCAAAGACAGGAAAACAATAAGAAAAAGAAGAGCTTATTGCACAAAGCCGCCACAATCTTAAAATAAAGCCATGTACACAAACACAGCACATATAAAACAACGAGTATGCTTGATCGAAAGTGAGAACAAAACTTCAAACTTTCCAATGTAGAAAAGAATATATTTGACTTGTTAGCTCAAATAACAAAATTATTCCCAAGGTCTTTCCAATCCAGTATTGTTTGAAACGATTGTCAGTAGTTAGATAAAACTGAGTAGATGAAAATAAAACTGGCAATGAACATGAAGCTATTAGTGCAAAGCAATAAGCAACTCCAATGATGAAGGATCGAAAATAGAAGAAAAGAGAGATGGTTACTTGATGTTAACTCCTCCATTGAAATTGTAGCGGGTAACATTCCTTCTGACCCATTCTTTGGCACGACCATAATTGGTCATAACTTGAAGTTGATCATTGGGAATAGCAACCATGACCTCAATGGAAGTTCCAGCCAAAGCACTCATGGTGGACTGTTCTGCATCGAAAAGCTTAACCTTTTGAATGCCATTGTCCTTGAGCAACTGAACAACTGTATCAGGAGGTAACTTGTGTGTGGCCATGGTTCCCCAATTCACACCAAGACCTTCAACATAACCAGTCAGCACCAAAAACACAACCAATGACAAAAACCTCACCATTTTTCCACTTTTCTTTCCCTATCAAAACACAGGAGCACAAGGGTCAATAGTCGATCGATCTCGCTAAAAACGGAAAACAAAATCGCTTCTTTTTTGGGGAGGTGGGTGGGCTGGGATATTTTGCCCCACGAATATTTAATCAATACTTGGTGGAGTTAGCGGTTGCGAAATGGAAATACTCTTTATTTATTTATTTATGTATCTAAATGAGATTGATAAAAGATAAATGATATTTGTGTAAGGGTAAACAAGGGATAGAGAAAGAACAAAGAACACACCTTTTCGCTAGTATGGATGGATGGACCGCCAAAAGACACCGACTTGCTTATCGTTAGTCTTCTGTGTTTCACTCTTTCTATTGTTTGTTTGTTTCTTTCGTTCTAACAAGGAGTGTATATATATTCCTTATCAAAATGATCAACTAAACGGTGACGTTTAACAGGAGGAGAAGCAGCACAGCAAAGTAGCAAACGTATGTGAAACAAAACCAACGAAATATAATAACTAATAACAGAAACAGATCGAGATAGAATTCTGGCAAGTTGGATCTGTAAGCTTAGTTCAGTGTGAAGCTATTAGCTAGCTAGCTATGAGCCTATGAGCAGGTGTAAAGGATTCAAAAACAAGTGACGACAAAGACAAAACCCAATCTGGCAATCTGGGTGGGGCTCAAACTCAACTCGAAACACACCCAGACAGAGACAGTGACAAAGAGAAAGAGAGAGAATTCGATTCGATTATAATTTCTAAGTCGGTCTAACGGCTACATATGTTTGAAATAATGTATGTTTGAAGTTTGAACTTAAAACCCAACCCCAGAATTAAAATTAACAATAATAATATCTAAAAAGTAAGCATCAGAGCAAGGAAAGCGAAATTGCCAACTCTCTTTGCTTTGCTTTCCTTTCTATGATTCTATATTCTCATCTCGAAAGGTCCGTTTGCTTTCCGCAGATATTCCACAAAAGAGCTTGTCCTTTTTGGTCTTTTCACCATTTTTTGTTTTTCGATTTTCTTTTGAAATATTGAAGATAATTAATGGAAGGGATGAAGAAGATAGCACCACGTCACGTCACGTCAACATCACATGGTTTCGGAAATCTAAGAAGTCGGTGATGACGTGGCCCACTTACCTCTGGACTTGCGTCCGACATGCCACGTTTGTTTTCCAGTGCGTCCGGTAGGTGTTACCGACATTACACTTTTTCCTATCATGCGTCCCTTTTTACTTTTTAAGTTACAGATGTCCATAATGAAATTTTATCTCAATTATTGTCTCGTTTACCATGTTAATGTTCGTATGTTAGTCTTTTTCTTTTCCTTTTTCGGTTAGAAATATCCAAATGATTCAGACGGATAATTCACAACTATTTCATTCAATTTATAATAGGTTTTTTTTCTTTAAAAGAATATATTTATTAAGAAAACACATGTTGTCAACCAAAATAGATTTTTTTTACTTTAATATTATTTAAACATTAAATAATTATATATTTATTTTAATTATTAATGATAATAAGGTCAAAACACAAATAATAAATAAATAAAAAAAAACTTTCAAAAACTACCTAAAATAAATAAAAATCAAATTTTCTGTTTTTTTTTTTCTAAAAATAAATACACACACATAGTGTGTGATTTCTTTCTAGTTATTATTTAAAAAAAGAGGTTTTTATCATAATCAATTTTTTATTTATACAAATGTATTTTATATATTAAAATACTTTAGAAACTAAATAAGTCAAAAAAGATAAAATAGTCAAATCATAAATAATATGAAAAAAAAACTGTAACTGCTTGAGGTAACCACCTCTATCACACATCATCTACATTCTTTGAGGTAACCACCTCTCTCACACATCATCTACATTGTTTGAGGTAACCACCTCTATCCCACACCTTATTTCTAGTATGTATAACTTTATGGGCAACTTCCTATAAAGTCAATTTCTAATAAGATTGTTTTATGGGCAACTTTCTGTAAAGTCCTTTTATATTAAAAAATATAACAAATTACCCAAAATGTCATTTTGGGTGGCCTCATGCTTTAAAAGCCACCATATATTTTTTACCCAAATAAGGCCACCAATATTTACAAAAATGTCACCGCATCAATATTTACAAAAATGCCACCGCATTTTTTTTGCTATTATTTACAAAAATGCCACTACATACGAAAACAACAATAAAGCTATTGTCAAAGACTCAAAGCACACTAAAGCTACTGTCCAACGACAATAAAACTACTGTCAAAGCATACTAAAACTATTGTCCAACGACAATAAAGCTACTGTCAAACGACAATATTGCTACCATTTCATATCTTTACCGGGATAGGCCCCGAAGTAGCTCACTATCACTGGGGGCAGCCTGCTTATGAGCCCCGTCACATAGAATCGGATGTTGGCTCGGTAGGGATCCCCTACCGATGCACACGACCTCTACCTCGCCCCGTGCATCCACCGACTCGGTAGGGGTCCCCTACCGAGTATACCGCCTCGACGGCGAGTAAGCCCCGGGCCACAATCGAAGCCCCGGCGGTACCCCGGCGGTACCGGTAAGACCGGGTCGGGTGTACCGACAACAAGCTCTCCCTACGGCGCACATGGACGTCTCGACCGAATGCGAGAGTGGCCGGCCCCCGCATCGGCACGGCCACTTGGCACACGTGCTTGTCCACTACCTCACGGATCGCACTAGGTCGCATGCCCGTGCCGCACTAGGCGCCGCAATCCCTCGATGCGCACATCGAGGTAGTGGACCAGAGAATATTCCTCGTGTCAGGGGATGTCCCCCACGCCAGGGGAGCTTGTCTCCGACCTCACCTTATATATAAGGTGTCCTCACTCCTTATTCAGGTACGTTCTCTCCGAATCCCAAACACTCTGCTCTCAGACCTATCGGTACTAACTTGAGCGTCGGAGGGTCTTCGGTCGGTACACGCCGACCTCCCCTGACCAATCTTGTGCTTTCAGGTACCCAAGTGCGACACTACCGGGCAGTTGGGAAACGGCAGAAACATTTGGCGCCGTCTGTGGGAATAATTCCACCACTTCATAACCAAAGCTTCCTCACTCCGTGAGGTGTTCTACCAGTCAAGCAATGACAAAATCAGCTAGCGATGACTCACAGCCAACGAAGCAAACCAAAAAGTCCAAATCCGCGAAGGAAACCATGACCATCAACGGCTTAGGGCCCCTTCCCCGAAGACATACCGGCGGCGGTCCACTCTACCGAGTCGGAGACCCCCGAGTCCCACCAAGCCGAGCCCTCTATGGTGGCGAAACTCGAAGCCATGATCCGAGAACTTCGGGAGAGCAATGAGCAATTGCGCCGCGATCGGCCTCGGCGCTCAAGAGGCTAGTGCCGGGAGATCAATCTGGCGAGAGAGCGATTCACCGGGATGCTAACCCCGCCGATCGGTGTCGGCACCTCCTCCCGGGGTCGACACTCCTCCGAGGCCAAGACACGAGAGTCCGGATAGGCGGACCGGGTCCCGTCGGCTCCCCTAGTCTCGTTCCTTGACGGCGAGGGCGTAGTCCACTCCACTGGAGAGGAAGATACCGACGAGGATTGCGACACCCCCCACGAGGAGCTGTCACCGCCGCTCCCAAGCCACGAGTGGAGGAAGACACAGCGACCAGCCTCTTCCGAGAGCTCAATGACCGTCTCCGAAAGGTTGAGACCGGTACGACCAGAGTGCGTCTACCCTCGGCATGGCCAAGAAACCCATCGGTCCCTTCACCGGGAGGATCTATAACCACAACCGAGATTTCAAGAACCTGAAGATGGATCCTTACACCGGCAAGGAGGACCCGGTGATGCATGTGACTGCCTTCCGTTCTGCCTATAACGGCAGGGGCTATACCGATAAGGACTGGTGCCATGCCTTTGTTAATACCCCGACTCGGAAGGCCATGTTATGGTTCCATCAACTAGAGCCGGAATCCATCGACAGCTACGAGCAGCTGGTCGAAGCCTTTACCACCGAGTATGCTACCAAGTCCGGCTTCTTTTACTCGGTAGGGGAGCTCACCGGTTTCCGGCAAACCACGGGCGAACGGGCGGCCGACTACATGGAACGGTTCAAAGCCGCCTACCGGCGCGCAATACCAAGGATGACATCCGTGCAGCCCGGATCTTCGAGATGGCTTAGAACCGGGAGAGTTCCTTAGAGAACCGAACTCCACCGGCACGGTATTCACCTATGCCGAGCTCGTGAGCGGGACCGGCCGGTACGCCCGCGGCTACTGCGACTTACGAGAGGAAGTCCCGTCTCGATGAGATGCACAAAGGCGCAATGCATCCATGGCGGTCGTGGATCCTACCGGGGATAAACGCGAGCGAGGAACAAGCCGGTGAGCCTAAGGTCGAAGAACCTAGGCGGAATGACAAGCGAAACCGGGGTAACAATTACCGGGGGAACAACCGGAACAACAACTGGGGAAACCAGAATAACAATCAGCGGTATGATCCTCCCCATCGGGAGCAGAATCACCAATACCAAGTTCCCCAGAACAACCAGTACCGACCGGTATACTAGGTTGACTCGAGCTACTGCGAGCCGAAGGTACCGCCCCACTTCAATCAGTACGATCAGGGGCAGAGCTCCGGCTACTCAACCCCGAGTGCACCCCCGGCTTACCAGGGTGGATGGCCATGCACCCCGGCTACCGGCGTCAACCAGATAAACACTCCAAGCCACGGCTGGACTGAAACCGGGTACAACCAGTACCCCTAGAAAAAGAATTCTTGGAGGCAAAACCGGTCCAAGAAATCCAACCGGCAGGACCTCGCCGATGATAGCCTACCGGTTTGTACCGTGTTCAACAAACCAATGGAGGACATCTACAAGGAGAACCCCCAGCTCTTCCCTCAACCGTGGAAGAGGCCACCGTATGCCGACAACCGGGCCAATACCGGTAAATTCTGCACCCACCATCAGTCCGGTACTCATAGTACCGAGGAGTGCCAAGCCCTGAGGGATGTTGCTGAGCAATTGCACCGAGATGGGAAACTCACCCAGTACGTTGGCCAAGCCCCTCAGGGGTACCGAAAGGAAATCTTCACCATCAGTGGAGGACCTACTCTTTTCGGTACCACTCGCTCCGAGCACAGATCCCATGTGAAGGAGGCTAAGCAGCACCTACAATGCTTCTCGGTGCAGTCTGCGCCGGTGTAGAAGAAACAGAAACGGGACCCTTGGAGCGTAGGGTTCTCCAGTGAGGAGGAAGCCGGCATCGTGACTCCCACGATGACCCGCTCGTGATATCCGCCAAGGTCCATACCGACCTAATGCACAAGGTGCTGGTCGACGGTGGCAGCTCTGCCAATGTTATCTTCAAGAGTGCCTACCTCAAGTTGGACTTACCCCTCGAGAACATCTCAAGGACGGTGAACCCACTCATCAGCTTCTCGGGAGACCTTGTCCAACCCCTCGGTAGCGTTTGGCTCAACGTCGAGGTCAGACAGTACCCCCGGTCCCAAAAGGTATCGGCCCACATGCTGGTAGTGGATTATGAATCCTCCTACAACTTCATTCTCGGTAGGCCCATCCTCTGCCAAATCAGGGCCTGCGTGTGCTACTATCTACTCATGCTGAAGTTTCCTACTCCTGCCGGAGTTGCCTCTATCAGGGGAAGTCAGCCCATGGCCCGGTCCTGCTATGCCCAAGAGACAAAGCCACGACAGCCCTACCGGGACGTGTGCAGCGTCACACCCAGTAACAACGCGGCAGCGGCAAACAAACCGGATGACCCTCAGGAAGGAGCTGTAATCATACAGGGGAGGCCCCACGAGGAGGTGGAGCAGATTGCCTTGTTCCCTGAACAACCTGACAGGGTAGTCAAGATCGATACCGGTCTACCGAACGCCTGCGTACCGACTTGATCAAGCTCCTCAAAGATAACGCCTCGGTGTTCGCTTGGTCCTACGCTGACATGCCCGATATCTCTACCACAACCATCTCCCATAAGCTTGGGATCGATCCTGCCTACCGGCCGGTACGACAGAAGAGGCGCGTCGGGGACTAGGAGCGGTACGAGGCAATGAAGACTGAGGTCGACAAGCTGTTGAGCATCGGTTTCATCCGAGAAGTTCAATACCCCCGATGGTTAGCCAACCCAGTACTGGTGAAGAAACCCAACGGGAAGTGGCGAATGTGCATCGACTTCACCGATCTCAACAAGGCGTGTCCCAAGAACAGCTTCCCTCTACCGAGGATCGAGCAGCTTGTCAACTCCACTGCCGGTCATGAGGCCTTGAGCTTCATGGATGCCTACTTAGGCTACAACCAAATCAAGCTGGATCCCGAGGACCAGGATCACACCTCCTTCATGACCGACCAAGGTCTGTACTGCTACAAGGTCCTACCCTTCGGATTGAAAAATGCCGGGGCCACCTATCAGCGGTTGGTCAACCGCATGTTCTCCAGGCAGATCGGGAAGACCATGGAGGTATATGTGGACGACATGCTCGTCAAAAGCTTAAAGAAAAGTGACCACCTCACCGACCTACAGGAGACATTCTCCATTCTCCAGGACTATGGGATGAAGCTCAATCCCGAGAAGTGCATCTTCTGCGTAGGTGAAGGAAAATTCCTTGGCTTCATGGTCAGCCACCGGGGTATCGAGGCTAATCCCGAGAAGATCAGAGCGATCCTGGACTTGGAATCCCCCAAAACCTTCAAGGACGTCCAAAGCCTTAACGGTAGGATCGCTGCTTTGTCGCGGTTCATATAACGATAGTCAACTTGCGAAGCCCATATTTCCCAATTGAACCGTCAGATCGTGCTGTAATTTTGATACACGCTGCATGTGTGTGTTAAGTATTCTTTTTTAAAATTTCAGAATCATCCAACCGTTCAAACATGTATTATTCCGTTCTAAGTGGGCATAGCTCAGTGCTGTCTGCTTTTTAATTCTTTCATTTTCTTTTATTCTCATTGCTCCACTCACCACCATATTGCCATCCATCTCATCACACCATGTTTGTTTCTTTCTTCCAACACTATTAGTGTTTGATTTCTTTTATTTAAATAAATGGCTAATTGCCATATGACTACATTTCCACCATTCCACTCACCATTTCTTTTCTACCACTCAAATTCCACTTCTCTTCCCTTTCTTTCTTTATTTCTTTCATTGTCTTCTTCTTCCTCCCCATTCTCCTATAAATAGCAGCCTCATTCTTCTCACCAATACACACCCCAATGGGGAGGGACAAACCCTCCTCTTTCTCTTCTCCATCTCACATCATATTTTCCATTCTCTAGTATTAAGGGTTTTTAAGACTTCAAGGAGGAGAGGAGCTGTTTACACCATCACCACCAGCCATCAACCATCATCACCACCATCATCATCACCTTGGGAATCTCGGCTTTGAGTTGCTTGCTTTCAAGGATTCAAGAGTTCGTGGTCTTCAAGTTCTTCCTACTTTCCATATGGTGTATTTCAACTTAATCTTTAATTACTCTTTTTGAGTTCCTCTTTGTTGCTTGTTTATCTTTTGTACTAGTTAACATGACATGATTTATATAATTTTCGGACATTCTGCCTGTGCAGATTAGTCAACTTGCGAAGCCCATATTTCCCAATTGAACCGTCAGATCGTGCTGTAATTTGATACACGCTGCATGTGTGTGTTAAGTATTCTTTTTCAAAATTTCAGAATCATCCAACCGTTCAAACATGTATTATTCCGTTCTAAGTGGGCATAGCTCAGTGCTGTCTGCTTTTTAATTCTTTCATTTTCTTTTATTCTCATTGCTCCACTCACCACCATATTGCCATCCATCTCATCACACCATGTTTGTTTCTTTCTTCCAACACTATTAGTGTTTGATTTCTTTTATTTAAATAAATGGCTAATTGCCATATGACTACATTTCCACCATTCCACTCACCATTTCTTTTCTACCACTCAAATTCCACTTCTCTTCCCTTTCTTTCTTTATTTCTTTCATTGTCTTCTTCTTCCTCCCCATTCTCCTATAAATAGCAGCCTCATTCTTCTCACCAATACACACCCCAATGGGGAGGGACAAACCCTCCTCTTTCTCTTCTCCATCTCACATCATATTTTCCATTCTCTAGTATTAAGGGTTTTTAAGACTTCAAGGAGGAGAGGAGCTGTTTACACCATCACCACCAGCCATCAACCATCATCACCACCATCATCATCACCTTGGGAATCTCGGCTTTGAGTTGCTTGCTTTCAAGGATTCAAGAGTTCGTGGTCTTCAAGTTCTTCCTACTTTCCATATGGTGTACTTCAACTTAATCTTTAATTACTCTTTTTGAGTTCCTCTTTGTTGCTTGTTTATCTTTTGTACTAGTTAACATGACATGACATGGTTAGCTTCTAACTTT
This sequence comes from Rubus idaeus, assembly GCA_030142095.1. Lineage (NCBI taxonomy): Eukaryota > Viridiplantae > Streptophyta > Magnoliopsida > Rosales > Rosaceae > Rubus > Rubus idaeus. Next base: position 33,942,959 of record CM057965.1, read on the forward strand.
CCACATATGTTAATTTCGGTTTCATGGCTAGGGAACTTGGTTAATTTTCGGTCCAATAATTGGTAAACTTGTATACTTGTGGCTGAACTTTATATTCTTTATGTTTCATCCCATCTTATTTAATTTATTCTTTGTAATTTAATTAATTAATTTCATTCAATTTATCTCTTAAACCCCCTTTTACTTTGTACATATGTATATATATTCTTTATACTTGTTAATAATAATTCTTTATTTTATTTAATTCTTGTGACATTTTTTGTTAGGTACACCATTTGATCTCCGTAGTGAACGATACCCTACTATGCACTATACTACTACCGATAGGGTTTTTCTAAATTGATGCTCCTTTTGGGCGTGTCAATTTTTGGCGCCGTCGACGGGGATTGAAAAGTCCTAACTATTATTTTGTGAATAATTGTGAATAATACTTGTTTATACTTGTTCATATTTTGTTACAGTTAGTAATTTATTTAGGTGTCTTTTATATAGTTGATTATTTTTTGTTGTTGTAAGTTGTAACTTGAACGGAAATAGGTAAGGTCCTTTTATTAATATTGGCCTAAACCCTTCATTTTTACCGTAAGGTTATTTGAGGTTGAGGGCGGCCTTTATTAACACTTGGAGAATTGTCGAACACTTAAGTGCTTTCTCAACTGAGTAAGGGGCACATGGATGGTGTCTAGGTCGAGACCCTGGGTGACAGGTTTTGGATTCAGAGGACTATAGACTGACGTAAGTCGATAGGGGTGTAAGCCTTCGTAGTCTACTAAATGAATCCTGCCCCTCGCTTATTCTCATATGATCTGGCCATTCGCCTCTGAAAACACGGAAAGTCATTTAAGTCAAGGCATTGCACCTAGGCCGCAAGTCCACCTTGAGTTACCGCTTGGAATCAACTTTCATTTTTTTTCAACTATATTCAGGCAAAGGAAAATATTTTTGTACACTTAAGTGTATTGTGTAAATAAAATTTACTTAGACATAGGAAATTTTATTCATTCATTTTGTATAGATAATTTGTGATACATTTTTAACTTTGTAAATATTTTGTTTTTATTTTGTAAATTTTATTACTAACTTTTTAATTTTTATAGGGAATAATCCAGGTTATTCGAAAATTTTACCACATACATCGGAGCATACGTTTGGAAGTCAAGGTTGAAAAACCTTGAGGTTGATGTCTTGTTGGTGATTTTCGGTTTCCTCGGGAGTAAAAAGGTAAGTTTTCTTTTCACTCTCGTTATTTGTTTTTGAAAAAGAAAAAAAAAGTAGAAAATTTTAATTGTAAATAATAAAAAAAAGAGTGCTTGTTTTGTTTTATTGTTTGTAATTATTTATTTTTACTGTTTATAATTACTGTTTTTTTATTTTTGGGCTTGTTGTAGTTATTTGCTATTGGGCCTTAGGCCCGTTTGTATGATTGGTTAGGGTTTTAGGTTTCGAAAAAAAAATAAAAACAAAAATAAAAATAAAAAATAAAAAATAAAAAATTTTGGCCCATTGGGCCCGTGTCATTCACGAAGCCCAAAACTCGTAACCCAAGCCCATTTAGTGTGTCGGGCCTGTTCGTTTTTAGGCCCATTAGTTTTAAGCCCACCAATAATGGGCCGGAGATTTCTTTGGCCCAAGCCCACTTTAAGGCCCAGGCCCGTTTAAAGTGTCGGCAAGCGCGTTTGCTACGTGTTTTCACTGTTCACTTTACGACTTTTCGTAAAGTATTAAAAAAATAAAAAATCGAAAATCAAGAAAAAATGTGATTGGGCCGACGCACGACTTTTGCGTCGGCCGAATTGTTTAATAAGCCGCGTGCGTGTCAACTGTAGCCTTTGCGACTTTCGTCGCCCGATCCACAATTTGCGGGTCTTCTGTCTTTGGCACGTGTGCGAGCGTGTGCGCGTCTTTCCCCTTCCCTTCTGTTTGCGTTAGTTTCCTTAGGTAATTTCATGCATTTCCCTTAGTCTCTCTCTCTTTCTCTCGTTTTCTCTCTCGTGTTCTTCCGTATTCTTGAGTTTTCCCAGAAAACCTCCCAATTCCCAGAAGCTTTCCTCCCTCCCAAACCACAAATGGCCAAAAGAGTTAATTCCTTCAGCGAGTTGTTTCAGGCAGGTCCTTCAGAGAACCCAATCTTTGAAGGTCTGGCTGAAATAATTCCACCGAGCGTGCTCAATAGCGCCGATGCTAGCATGCCGACCGAGCCACAACCGCAACCACTACCCCAAGCACCAATCTTGGTTGCTGATCCACCTGCCGAGCCGGAAGCCGCTCCTGTCTATAAGAGACTTCCAAGGACAAAGTACACCAAAGCTCAGAGAGAAGCACTGGCGGCTTTCTTTGCGGTGTATTCTCACCCCACGAAACCACAACGAGAAAGATTTGGTCCAAAAATCGGACTAGAAGAAGACCAAGTCTATTATTGGGGGTCGAGAAATAGGAAGAAGTTCGGTATCCAGACGTCTGAGCAGCGTATCGCCGAGCTAGAGAGAAGAAACGATGAGCTGGTGAGCAAGAACGAGGAGCTTCAATTGCAGAATCAACGACTCGTCGATGCTCTCCACAACGGCATATGTCCCAATTGCGGAGGTCCTGTTCCGCACTCAGATGTGCCTAGGCGAAGGCTCGAAGTTGTTCCTCCACAACAAGAGCCTCTTCTCGAATTGTCCGATGATTCGATCGACATGGACCACTTGAGACGGGATGTGCGGAGCCTCATGCCAACACTTGTCGAGCGCCCATCCGTACCTGTTCCATCTGACCATCTTCTCGGACATGCTCACGATCTTTTCGGAGTCCACACCGACTTGATCTCGGATATCGCCCGCAAGGCCAAGTACGAGCTCATGCTCATGGCCACAACCGGTTTTCCTTTGTGGATAACTTCACCGACTCCCGACACTTATATTCATCCCGAAACTCTTAACCGTGCCGAGTACTTGCGAGTGTTTCAACGTGCTGAACCTGCACCGTACTTCAAAGCCGAATCGTCGAGACACTCGGCAACCATCCATCTTCATCCGACCACTATCGTTGAGATTTTAATGGATGTTGGTCGATGGTTGCCCGTCTTCTGTAGCATGATCACAAACGCCAAGACGTTGGAGATCCTATCCTCCAACAACGAAGAAGGCTACAAGGAGCATAAGCAAGTGATGTCGGCCGAGTTTCTGGTGCCATCTCACCTCGTTTCAACTCGTGAAGTCCAGTTTGTTCGGTATTCTCACCAACAACTGGATGGAAGTTGGGTCGTTGTGGATGTCTCCGTGGATGAATTGCGTTCAAATCCGAAGCCTTCCGTGAGATCTATTTGCCGAAAACGCCCCTCCGGATGCCTCATACGTGATCTTCAGAATGGTTCTTCCTTGGTCACTTGGGTGGAGCACGTGGATGTACGCGAGAAGGAGATGAAGGCCATTTTCAAACCTTTTGTTCATTCAGGGTTTGCTTTTGGTGCGAAGCGTTGGATCTCAACTCTCCAACGACAAGCCGAGCGCTACATGTGCGCCACAGGGATCCACACTTCACCCGGTGACTCTATCATTTCGCCCGAAGGAAGAAGAGGCCTGGCGGAAATGGCAAAACAGATGACGATCTGTTTCTTCAACAACATCAGCAACTCCACGTACCACCACTGGACTTGTTCGAACCGAACAAGAGACACTCGAATGGAGGTCAGGACCAACAAGCGAAGGGGTGATCCGAGCAAGCCCCCTGGAGTCAATCGTACTGCTGGCTGTTCTATCTTGCACGTATCCCATCACACCAGGATCTTTGAGTTCCTCAAAGACGTTCAGACAAGACCAATGTGAGATAGTATGTCGATGGACAGCTCTGTACGTGTGCTAGCAAATTTCACCATCGGTCTTGACCCGCGCAATCAGATCTCGGTGCTCGCCATAGATAGTCACAACGACTTCCTCATTCTTCAGGAGTGTTGCACCGATGCAACAGGGTCGTCTGTGATTTATGTGCCGATCAACCATTCCATTTTCCAGTGTTTGCTATGTGGAGTTGAACCAGAGCCATTTCCACTTATGTCATCAGGCTTCTCCATTCTGCCTAACGTATCCGGAGCTATTCTTGACGGAACTCTACTCACCATAGTGTTCCAGATCTCAGTGAAGGCTACATCAGCCAAATCTGCCGTGGAGTCGGCAACAACCCTTGTCCAAGACACACTTCAAAGGATCAGAACCGCAGTCAATTAAGGAGCAAACGTTGGATGCAAGGCCCTGCTAGCCTTGTTTGTGACTGTTGGTGACTTGCTTCGGGAGGAGCTTCACGATCTTCAAGGGGGAGTTTTTCTTTAACCTATCTTTTTCATTTGTATATATGTTGTGTGTTTACTTCTGTTTATTTTTATTTGTGTGTTTATTTATGTTTGTGTGCTTAAATTCAATAACCATGCTTGGATTTTTCATTTTCGTGAAATATCTGTCTAACATTGAGGACAATGTTTAATTCAAGTGTGGGGGGGAAGGTTTCAGTTAAAAAAAAAATTTGAAAAATTCAAAAATTCAAAAAAATAATTTACTTGTGTTTGTTTCCTACGGTAACAATATATCGACTAGATCATACTTACTCCCTTGGTAGCGTTGAACCTACCATTGCACTAAGTAAGTCACTGTGGTCACGTATTGTTACCCTAATAAAAAAAATTGAAAAAAAAAATAGTTTTGTAAGCTCGTTTGTTTCGCACTGGCTTTGGAGCTATCGAGTCTTAGAAAGTGCTTGTTTGTTTATTTGAGCTATATAAAAAAAAATAATCAAAAAAATCCAAAAAATCAAAAATGACAAAAATATTTGCTTCTGTTTTGTGTGTTATTGTTTGTTTTGTGCTTTGTTCTTTCCCATTCCGATGATGAATTGAGTTTAAATTGTTGTGATTTTGAGAATGTTGATTATATGTCAAGGCTTTGTGTAGTTTGCTTTGGATTTAATATGCATAACTTATGATTGCTCGAAATTCCATGTTCACATAACCTGTTTCGATTAATTGATTGCAATCCGAGAAGCACATTTAAACGTACATTGTCATGCATACCCAGAAAATGTGAGGACTTGAGCCTATTGAATATTCACATGTATGCATATTTCATACATTTACTCGTTCTTCATGTGTGCACAATTCATGAGTTTTGAACCTAGAACTTGCTCAGAGACCACTTCAAACATTTTGTTAATCTGTGATGAATTAGAGATGATTAAGGCAATAGTAAAGCACCATGGCCAAACTGACTTACAGCCCTGTAAACACTAATCCTTTAGGTTAACCTCTTTTGAGCCTAACATGTTTTTAGCATTTTTCTTTGTTAAACCGCTTACTCCTAACCTGTTTTTAGCTTAAACACTAACCTGCCGTTGTTCCAACATGTGTTAAAGAGACAATTTTGTGACTTGTGGTGGTATTTTGTGCTTGAAAAGTCTTCTGGTTTGTGAAAGAAGTAAGTGTGTAGGGATGGCAAAAAAACCCGCGGGTTCGGGTATCCGACCCGACCCGACCCGACCCGATCGGGTCGGTTTTCGAAGACAAAAAACGGGCGACGGAAGCGGGTTCGGGTTTTTTTGTAAAATACCCGTCGGGTTCAGTTGAGTTGTTACCGAACCCGAACCCGAACCCGTACCCGACCCGACTATTTTATTAATAATAAATTTATGTTTTAAAAATTAATAAACTTTTTAATACTAATTTTAATATCCTTTATTAATGGGATATTAAAATGAAAAAAAAAACTTCTTATAAACCTCTAAAAGAGATTTTAAAGAGAGATATGAATTTTAAGTGGAGGAGTAAGCCTTTTTATAAGAGATGAATACTCACTCTTTCTTACACATTTCCAATGTGAGATTCTAGCTAGTATACATTTCTTACCTAAAACATATCATGCAACCATTTTGGAGAGCACAAGAAAGTTACATCCCAATGAGATCTTGGCCGGCCATCACCATGGTGAGATAGCTTGGGTGTTGAAGTATATAATGCATGTCGTACCTACGATCAACCATGATTGATGAATCATTTTTCCTAGTGTTACTTATGTTTGGTGACATGGTGATATATGAGGTATGTATCTCATTTATTTATGTGATGAAGAGTTTCTTATGGGTGTAGAGTTTTATGTCTTTTGTGTATATCAACACATCGATGATATAGTTTAAGACCGACATTATCGTACTATGAAAATTAAAATGCCCAAAACTATCTTGGTGAGTTGATAACTTACGGTTTCTAACACTAAGTAGTGTGATAAGAGATAGATTGATGATAGTGTGAGATACGTGAATATATGTAATGCGAGTGTAATGAGTATTTTTTTTTCTATTATTTTCGAGTTTGATTAGAAGAAATTGAGGAGAAAATAAAGAAAATGGAATAAAATACCTACAATTCATATTAATATTCCGCACAAATTATCCACAACACAAAAATAAGATGATATATTGATCAAAAGATAAAACCCTTTTATTCTTGATGTCTTGATGCTTTGTAAGAGTCTCTAATTAAATTCTTGAAGTAACATTAAAGAAATTAGAGGATGGATGAAGAGTGATTGAGAAGAAGAAAGAGAGGAGAGAAGAAAAGAGAGAAAGAAGAAGAAGAAGAAGAAGAAGAAGAAATCAACATCATTTATATAATCATTTTTCTTCACAAAAAGTAAATAATATTATGTAAAATTATGAACAAATCACAGAGTCCAACACCATTTTTCTTCACAAAAAGTAAATAATATTATGTAAAATTATGAACAAATCACATAGTCCAACACCCGAGCTATCTCTTTATGGTGGAGGCTAGCCAAAACCTTATCGGGAGGTAGTCCTCCGATACTCTCCAAAAGGATTGCAAGATAAGCTTTAGAATCTTAGATTATGTAATATGTACAAGGATCCCACATTGAAAATGTGGAAAGAAGAGGGAGTATCTCTCACTTATAAAATGGGCACATCTCCCCCTTAAAAAACATATTTCACTCTAATAAAGGATTACATCATATGTAGTCTTCTATTTTCATTTTAATATTTTTTTAAGAAAAATATATTAAAATAAGTATTAAAAATTATTATTTACAAATAATTATTATTATTTGTTTTTTATTTTCGGGTTGGCGGGTCGGGTTCGGTTATTAAGAACCCGACGGGTTCGGGTTCGGTAAATACCCGAACCCGGTAGTCGGGTACGGGTTCGGGTACGGGTATAAATTATGTTTTCGGGTTCGGGTCTCGGATATCCATAACCCGGCCCCGACCCGACCCGTTGCCATCCCTATAAGTAGGGCTGGCATTTTCTGCCGATCAAGCCGAGTCGACTGAAACTGAGGAAAGCGGTATACCGAAATTCGGCTCGGCTAAGCCGTACCGAATGCAAGCCTCGGCTCGGTATACGGTACTCAGAATGTATATTTCCGGTTTGTACCGTACTTACCGAAATTCAAAAATACTACAATTTTCTCTAGTGGCAGGATTCGAACCCCTACCCTCTTGTGAGAAGGCTCAAGCTCTCAACCACCAAGACAAAGTTCCTCCTTATAATATATATACATAACATAATATTTATTAGTTTCTAATGATATTCTTTCTCTCCTCTCAAAGTCTCTCTCTTTTTTTAATCTTTTTTTTTCTTTCTTTCCCCTCTCACGGCTGCTTTCCAGCCTTTCCTCTCATCTTGTTCATCTCCTCTCACGAATTTCTTCCTCATCTGCAGATCTCCTCTTTTTTTTTTCCTCTTCGTCGCCATTTCTTTTCATCTGTTCTTCGTTTCTTCCTTCTCTATTTTCTCTTCTTTCTTCTCCCTCACTTCAAGAGCTCTCAATCCACCAAATTCCCAAATTGAGCACCTGCCCATCGATTTCAGTTCACCCATACCTGAAGCCGTTAGCCACCACAGAAACTCATCACCGCCTCTGCATTTCCAGACCACCATGACGCTGCCAAACCCACGCCGCTGCTCATCTCGGCGTCTTCATCTAGCACCACCAGCCCTGTCGATGTCGTTGCTTCGTCCTCACTGTCGTGCTTTCCTCTTCTGCCTTTTGATTTTTTCTCTTCGAGATCTGCATCACATCTCCTACTCTGTGTCTCTCTTCTTTCTTCTCCCTCATCGCCGTCATCACCACCACTATAATTCCAGAGCAAAGAGATGATCGGTTTGCTGCCGGAACCGACCGAAAATTACCGAAGCAGTCGGTTTACCGACTTGTCGGTTTATCCATGTGCACGGTCGGCAGCGGTTTCAAAAATTGGGAACCGACCAAAGTCGGCTCGGTAGACGGTTGGAGCTGAAAAGCGTCGGTTCCTTACCGAGGCCAGCCCTACCTATAAGTGTGGGGGTGTTGTAAACAAATATTGTGTAAAAAAAAAAAAATATACAAAAAGAAAAAAAAAGAAAAAAAAAAGAATAAGAAGTTTTTGTTCAGAAAGTGTGAAAGGTTGGAGGTGAATAAAAGTTTGGTTGTTTGATTGTTTAAGCATATAGAAAACAAGTCACAAAATTGTTTTGTGGAACACTCGGGACATTTTGTATTTCCTTTCCCTTCGTTTCTTTTAACCCCTAACCTTTGGCCCCATTACACCATTGAAAGTCCTTATGATCTAATGAGTTGGAGATTAATTGTAGAGAGTCGGTTAATGAGCAAGCTTATGGGAACACTACTTGTGTAATTGTTATGAGAGTAAACACTTAACCCTAAACACTGAGCGGAAATATTTAGTGATCATTGTGAGCTTTAGTGGATAATGTTGTTTCGATGTGCCTATTGGATGGCATGAGATTAATTGTACACTTGGTTTTCACACACTTCACCCGAGCATAAATGAGATGTGCATGTTAAACACTTAGCAAATTTATTAGCCTTGGTATATAATTTTTATTCTCCTGATTATAACTCTTTTGAACTCGCTGAGGGTTATGGTTGGAAAGACCATTCTGTTTTGTGTTTCCTTTTCTATTTTCTGTTGTTCTTGTGTTTACTAGAGGACTAGCAGTAGCTAAGTGTGGAGGAATTTGATAGGAGCACAAAGTGTGACGTTTTTAATGTGTTTTCCCTACTATTTGGCTATGATTTAATTGTAACTTTGCTATTTTAGCTTAGTTTCCATATTTGAGTCCAAAATGATGTATTAATGTGAACATGTGCAGAAACGAAGTCTAATGGGCTTTTGCGAGGCCCATTAAGAGATGGTCTGCCATGAGGCCCAAGAAGGAGGCCCAAACCCAAGATGGAAGGCCCAAATCCATGAAGGAAGGCCAAATTCACAAAGAATGTGGAAAGGCCCCAGCCCAGATTTTCGGACATTCTGCCTGTGCAGATTAGTCAACTTGCGAAGCCCATATTTCCCAATTGAACCGTCAGATCGTGCTGTAATTTGATACACGCTGCATGTGTGTGTTAAGTATTCTTTTTCAAAATTTCAGAATCATCCAACCGTTCAAACATGTATTATTCCGTTCTAAGTGGGCATAGCTCAGTGCTGTCTGCTTTTTAATTCTTTCATTTTCTTTTATTCTCATTGCTCCACTCACCACCATATTGCCATCCATCTCACCACACCATGTTTCTTTCTTTCTTCCAACACTATTAGTGTTTGATTTCTTTTATTTAAATAAATGGCTAATTGCCATATGACTACATTTCCACCATTCCACTCACCATTTCTTTTCTACCACTCAAATTCCACTTCTCTTCCCTTTCTTTCTTTATTTCTTTCATTGTCTTCTTCTTCCTCCCCATTCTCCTATAAATAGCAGCCTCATTCTTCTCACCAAAACACACCCCAATGGGGAGGGACAAACCCTCCTCTTTCTCTTCTCCATCTCACATCATATTTTCCATTCTCTAGTATTAAGGGTTTTTAAGACTTCAAGGAGGAGAGGAGCTGTTTACACCATCACCACCAGCCATCAACCATCATCACCACCATCATCATCACCTTGGGAATCTCGGCTTTGAGTTGCTTGCTTTCAAGGATTCAAGAGTTCGTGGTCTTCAAGTTCTTCCTACTTTCCATATGGTGTATTTCAACTTAATCTTTAATTACTCTTTTTGAGTTCCTCTTTGTTGCTTGTTTATCTTTTGTACTAGTTAACATGACATGATTTATATAATTTTCAGCCTATATTTATGAGTTTATTTAGTTATTGGATCCTAATTAATTAGTTCTTCTAGTAGCTTATGTGACTCCGTTTACTTGATTCTGTTTTATAGATAACTTTTATGTGTTTATGTTATAGGGTTCGACACTTATAATATTTGTATATAATTGGAGCTAGACTTAGGGATTACAATTCACCTAATAGTTTTGGAAACCTAATTCACTAGTAGTAAAGGCTTTGGACAAAGGCCGATGTCAAATAAAAAGGATTGCGGACATATGGACTTTTCTATAATGGGTCTGCACTTTTATTAACAACTCTTCTTCTATGCGTTAAACATGGTTTGACTAGCTAGCTTTCTAGACTAAGATGGCATGTTTAATTGGTTAATCTTGGTGCTTTCACTTAGGTTAATTTTCGTAGAGATGTTTTATTTGGGGAATGGTTAGCTTCTAACTTTCCACATATGTTAATTTCGGTTTCATGGCTAGGGAACTTGGTTAATTTTCGGTCCAATAATTGGTAAACTTGTATACTTGTGGCTGAACTTTATATTCTTTATGTTTCATCCCATCTTATTTAATTTATTCTTTGTAATTTAATTAATTAATTTCATTCAATTTATCTCTTAAACCCCCTTTTACTTTGTACATATGTATATATTCTTTATACTTGTTAATAATAATTCTTTATTTTATTTAATTCTTGTGACATTTTTTGTTAGGTACACCCTTTGATCTCCGTTGTGAACGATACCCTACTATGCACTATACTACTACCGATAGGGTTTTTCTAAATTGATGCTCCTTTTGGGCGTGTCAAAAGGTTCTTACCGGGAGGGATAACCTATGCCTATGCAACCTAGCTCGGTACTAAGGCTGGACACCGGTACTCAAACTACGTTACAAAAGCAATGCAGAAAAACTAAAAGGCATATGAGAAGTCAATGCATCGGTACTTACAGTTCAAATGCTGGAAATTCTGGTACCGAGTGATAAAAAACGTACTACCGAGACGCGCTCTCGTTCTCCTACCGACAGGTTGCAGAGCTCTGGATTGCAAAATGCAAGAATGAGAAGAAGTATACTCTCTTCACCCCCATATATATAGCGGGACTCAACCCATCTTGACCATACGACGTGAACCGTCGCGGTCCAGGATGACGACACGTGGCAACGCGACGGTTGAGCTCCCCCACGATGTTCCAAACCAGCCTGGGCATGACACGTGTCACCCCACTACCTCGGCCGTTACGCCTAGGAGCTCAACGGCCACGCCGCTTCAACTCCCCTTGAATCACGGAGCGGTTACAATTCCCAACCGGGAGGAACCCCTTGTTCGGGGACTTGGGGGACTACATCGGACGATACCAGGCGTCGCCGCGGCTGCCCCACCGACACTTCGCTACATCCCGACATGAACTTCTGGAATAAGTCCCCGACCATGAGCTTCCTCTTGCTCGGGACTTGGGGGACTTCGTTGCTACCATTTCATATCTTTACCGGGATAGGCCCCGAAGTAGCTCACTATCACCGGGGGCAGCCGCCTATGAGCCCGGTCACATAGAATCGGATCGTTGGCTCGGTAGGGGTCCCCTACCGAGTATACCGCCCCGACGGCAAAGTAAGCCCCGAGGCCACGGTCGAAGCCCCGGCAGTACCCCGGCGGTACCGGTAAGACCGGGCGGGTGTACCGACAACAAGCTCTCCCTCCGGCTGCACATGGACGTCTCCTGACCAGGTACCGAGAGTGGCCAGCCCCACCGGTACTGGCACGGCCACCTGGCGCACGTACTTGTCCACTACCTCACAGATCGCACTAGGTCGCATGCCCATGTTGCACTAGGCGCCGCCATCCCTCGATGCGCACATCGAGGTAGTGGACCAGAGAATATTCCTCGTGTTAGGGGATGTCCCCCACGCCAGGGGAGCTTGTCTCCGACCTCACCTCATATATAAGGAGTCCTCACTCCTTATTCAGGTACGTTCTCTCCGAATCCCAAACACTCTGCACTCAGACCTATCGGTACTAACTTGAGCGTCGGAGGGTCTTCGGTCGGTACACGCCGACCTCCCCTGACCAATCTTGTGTTTTCAGGTACCCAAGTCCGACACTACCGGGCAGTTGGGAAACGGCAGAAACAGATAATAAAGCTACTGTCAAAGCATACTAAAACTAACGTTAAAGAACACAAACTACTATCCAAAAACAATAAAGCTACTGTGCAACGACAATAAAGCTACTGTCCAAAAACAATAAAACGTCAGTGACATGAATCGTAATTTTGAAAGAAAAAAAATGTCAGATAGAAAGAGTTAAAGCTACTGAGTGACATTATTTGGAAAACGAAGCTATTGTGGCCTTTTGAAGAATATGGTCACCCAAATTGGCCTTATGGGTAATTAGCTCTAAAATTTAGTCCAGTATACCTCCAAACATAGGATAGCACTATTTTGATTATTCTGCTCCTTAGTCTTAAGAAGCACCAAACGTAGGTTAGGTATTAGCACAATATAAGCTAGGTTACAAGAGTCCTGGACTATTACAGAATATAAGCTAGGTTACAAGAGTCCTGTGTAACAAACGACCCCTAAAGCTATTGTCAAAGAACACTAAAGCTACTGTCTAATGACAATAAAGCTATTGTCCAACGACAATAAAGCTACTGTCCAATGACAATAAAGCTACTGTCCAATGACAATAAAGCTACTGTCCAAAAACAATAAAACGTCAGTCGCATGAATCGTAATTTTAAAAAATTTAATGTTAGATAGAAAGAGTTAAAGCTACTGAGTGGCCTTATTTGGAAAACAAACTGTTTCTGTCGTTTTCCAACTGCCCGGTAGAGTCGTGCGCGGGTACCTGAAAGCACAAGATTGGTCAGGGAGGTCGGTGTGTACCGACCGAAGACCCTCCGACGCTCAAGTCAGTACCGATAAGTTCTGAGAGCAGTGAGTTTGGGATTCAGAGAGAACGTACCTGAATAAGGAGTGAGAACTCCTTATATATGAGGTGAGGTCGGAGACGAGCTCCCCTGGCGTGGGGGACATCCCCTGACACGAGGAATATTCTCTGGTCCACTACCTCGACGTGCGCATCGAGGGATGGCGGCGCCTAGTGCAGCATGGGCGTGCGACATAGTGCGATCTGCGAGGAAGTGGGCAAGCACGTGTGCTAGGTGGCCGTGCCAGTACCGGTGGGGCTGGCCACTCTCGGTACCTGGCCAGGAGACGTCCATGTGCAGCCGGAGGGAGAGCTTGTTATCGGTACACCCGGCCTGGTCTTACCGGTACTGCTGGAGTATTGCCAGGGCTTCGACTGCGGCCTGTGGCTTAATCTGCCGTTAGGGCATTGCCGGGGCAGTGTACTCGGTAGGGGATCCCTACCGAGTCGGTAGATGCCGCTGGGGCGAGGTTTGTGCCGCTGAGCGTTGCAGAGGTCATGCCCTCGGTAGGGGAGCCCTACCGAGTTAGCCATGGGGCTTGCAGGCAGGCTGCTCCCGGTGATAGTGAGCTACTCCGGGCCCTGCACGGGGCCTATCCCGGTACAAATATGAAATGGTAGCAACAAAAACTATTGTGGCCTTTTGAAGAATATGGTCACTCAAATTGGCCTTATGGATAATTGGCCCTAAAAAATAATAATTTATTTTGATTTTAAAATTTAAATAAATTATACAAAAAAAAATTTAATAATTTATCCACAATTCAAGATTAAAAATAGAAAAATTATTTTTATTTTTATAATATATTATAATTTATTGTTAATTTTTATGTTTTTAATATAATTTTTTACCATAGGTGGTTTTGTTATTAATTAAAAAATAAAAATAAACTATACTAAAAAAAGTAATTTAAATTTTTATTATCTTAAAAAATGATAATTTATTTTGATTTTAAAATTTAAATAAATTATACAAACAAAAATTTTAAAAATTTATCCACAATTCAAGATTAAAAATGAGAAAAATTATTTTTATTTTTATAATATAATTTATTGCCAATTTTTATGTTTTTGATATAATTTATTACCATATAGGTAGTTTTCTTATTAATTAAAAAACAAAAAATAACTATACTAAAATATAAAAAATTACTGATAAGGTCACCAAATGTGACATTGTTCTTTTTTAAGCCACTAAATATTTTTATCTCTCATAAAGCCACCAATATTTACAAAAATGTCACCGCATCAATATTTACAAAAATGCCACCGTGTTTTTTTTTCTCATTATTTATAAAAATGTCACTGGATACGAAAAACTACTACTAGATACAAGAAAGTTACTGTAAAAGAACAATAAAACTACTGTCAAATAATAATAAAGCTATTGTCGAAGAACAATAAAGCTACTGTCAAAGAACAATAAAACTAATGTAAAAAAATAAAAAAAAGTACTACCAAAGAACAATAAAACTACTGGACCAAAGAACAATAAAACTATTGGGCGAGGAACAAAAATGTACTCATAAAGAATAATAAAGCTACTGACGAAGAACAAGAAAGCGAATGTCGAAGAACAATAAAGCTAATGTTAAAGAACAATAAAGCTACTATCAAAGATCAATGCAATAGTTTTTTGTAAACAGTTGCATTTTTGTAAATAATGAGAAAAAAATGTGTAAATATTAAAATTTGTAATATTTTGATGGTTTTATGAGGAATAAAAATATTATGTGGCTTTTTGAAGAATATAGATTATTTAAATGACCTTATGGCTAATTGGCCCTAAATTTTATTATATTAAAAAACAATGATAATTTATTTTGATTTTAAAATTTAAATAAATTATACAAAAAAAGATTTAGATAATTTATCCACAATTCAAGACTAAAAATGAGAAAAATTATCTTTTATTTTTATAATATAATTTATTACCAATTTTTGTGTTTTGGATATAATTTATTACCATGTAGGTGATTTTATTATTAATTAAAAAATAAAAATAAAATGTATTAAAATGCCATATAAGATTTAACGAAATATTTAACGGTACGTACTATAATAGCTAACGGATGCATAATTCAGGTATCACCAGGTTCCTTATGAAAGTTCAAGTACCTAACAAAGGTTTTTCTCTTATTTCTTATATGTAAATTTTACTTACCTAAATTACTTTTGTCCCTTATGAAGCATGTTTACTCACTTAAACATTGGGTCTGCCAAGTCACACATGTATCACAGTATCACCAAAACACAATTCTACTCCATTTTTAAAAAAATTACCATCGGAACCACGGGCCTGCCGGGTCGGACTATATCACAGTATCACCAAAACACATTTATACTCCATTTTTTTCAAAAGTCACCATCGGGACTCGGGTCTCGCTACATCACACGTGTATCACAATATCACCAAAACACATTTTTACTCCATTTTTTCCAAAAATCACCATCGGGACCCCGGACACGCCACGTCGACCGTATCACATGTGTATCACGGTATCACCAAAACATATTTTTACTCCATTTTTCTAAAAAATCATCATCGAGACCCGCCACGTAATATTGTATCACATGTATATCACTGTATGACAAAGTGTTTGAGGGCCTGCCGCATAATACTATATCACAAGTGTATCACAATATCACCAAAATACATTTTTACTCCATTTTTCTCAAAAATCATCATCGGGACCCGCCACGTAATATTGTATCACATGTGTATCACACATTCACATGTATATCACTGTATGACAAAGTGTTTGAGAGCCTGCCACATAATACTGTATCACAAGGGTATCACATTTGTATCACAAATTCTAATGGTGAACTAATTACAGTATCACATGTATATCAGAAACTGTATCACAAGTATATCACATGTGTATCATAAGTGTATCACATGTGTATCAAAAACTGCATCGCATGTGTATCAAAAGTGTATCGCATGTGTATCAGAAACTGTATCACATGTGTATCACAAGTGTATCACAACTCACAAGGTGTATCAGGGTTCCGCACGTAATATTGTTGCATCACATAGTGTATCACAAAAGTGTATCTCTGAGTATACACTAAAAACTAAAAGTACGTATAACTGTATCTCATGTTGTATAATACTCAAGACACATGAAATAGGTCTCAGTGATAGAAAACTAGAAATTTCATGATACATTATTTTACAAAAAGTATAATAAATATGAGAAATTCTCTAGTTGTATAACTGTATACTGTATAATAAGTATAACTGTATCACTAGTTGTATCACTAACTGTATCACATGTTGTATAATACTCAAGACACATGAAATAGGTCTCAGTGATAGAAAACTAGAAATTTCATGATACATTATTTTACAAAAAGTATAATAAATATGAGAAATTCTTTAGTGAGGACCACTATAATGAGGACTTGGTGAGGACTTTTCGATTAAACATATTTTTTGATTACATCTCGACAAATCAACCGTTCAATATTTAGATATTTATGAGTAGATCACTTCTACAAATTTTCAATGAAATCTAAAATCGTTAAGTCATCTATAATTGTGATTTACCATTTATGAATATGAATGGTTCAAAATTGACAGATTTGGTTCGTCCATTTATTTGGTCCAGTTCGGTTCCTTAATGATTTCAAATTTTATTGAAAATTTGTAGAAGTGATCTACTCATGAATATCTTAAAATTGAACGGTTGATTTCTCGAGATGTAATCGAAAAATAGATATAATAACTATTAATCGAAAAGTCATCACAAAGTCCTCATTATAGTGGTCCTCACTAGAGAAACTCCCTAATAAATATATCTTAAGAGGAAACCAAATAGGAACTAAAAAGTGTGTAGGAAAACACTATTGCCTCCTCTTTAAAGTCTCAAAGTTGCTGCAAACTATCTTCTATCACACTTGATCTTTAGCATAACCTGCAATTGTATAAGAAAACGACATAAGTTCTCATCCTCATATTTACTCTGTGATTGAAGGAAAACATTCCAAACCAATCCAATGACACTGAGATCAATACACATCAATAAAATACTTTGTAGGTGTGGATGTTGACGGTCGTGCCATTGATGAAACCATTAATTGAGAACAAGAGACCATAATGTAATTGTTAAGAAGAGTTACATTCATATAGAAGCTTAATTATATACACCACAAAATTGCTCCAATTAAAGAAAACATGCAGTTGTGTATATCATTTGAATAAGCATCAACTACCATCATGAATGAGCAGAGACATAATAAATTCATTATACGTGAGGTTTCTCTACCATTAGAAATGCTTGGGAAAAAAAATTTCCTTCTTATAAGAAGCAAAATAAGCCTCTATGCAAACCCTTCCTAACTGAAAATATGCAACAGAATCAGATCTAAAATATTTCCAGCACAAATATTACTTAAATATACTTTTATCAAGTATTATGTATGAATCATGATCACCATGGGAAGTCATGGTGCCATTTGCATGGATAATGCCTTCAGGATATGAAGTTGAAGTTAAACTTGAAGTACTACAACCTTATTACAGTAGTAATGAAATTCCCAAGTAACTAAGCTATGAAGTCGAACATTAACTATTACAGCCATATTATAATATTTTAATTCCCAAATTGCAATGGTAGAAAAGAGAACATGGTCTAATACAATTAAGGGTAAAAACCTAATATAGTACCCGAACTATGGAGAAATGTATCTTTTGGTACCTACAATTTTTTTTTACCCAAAATGGTACCTGAACTATTGTACAATTACCCAAAATGGTACCTCCGTAGTTAAGTCAGGTACCATTTTGGGTAATGACCAATAGTTCGGGTACCATTTTGGGTAATTATCAATAGTTCAGGTACCATTTGGGGTTACAGAGGTACCATTTTGGGTAAATGTACAATAGTTCAGGTACCATTTTGAGTAAAAAAAATTTGTAGGTACCAAAAAGGGTTTTTCGTAATAATTTGGTTACTATATTGGGTTTTTACCCTACAATTAATCACGATAGCCATAAATAGAGATGGAGTAGTGAATTCCTTTACCAAACAAAGGCAAAGTCAATTCCTATACAAAATTGACCCTAAACTTGTACAAAATCATGATCATTAAAATCAAATACTAACAAGTGGCCATTTCGCATTGCCATTTTACATACCCAATACGAGCCACAACATAGACAATCCAAAAAAACTATTGGAGAATTGGCAACAAGAGAGAGCAAATGAAGCAGAGATTGGATAGTCCAGATATGAAATATGTCTTACCCAGAGAGAATTCATCTCGGAGGTTCGTGATGGCACTTCAAAGCTCGATCAATGCTTAGTGAGCGACTGTTGTGACGAGTGTAAGCCTCGCCGTTCCTTGCTAATTCCAACGCTGATGCTCAAACATATGCCATATCAACAACCTCTGACCTCTGAAATTTGAATCTAGATCGGATCGACGTCGAGCCAGAGAGATGAGATAGCTGCCAAATTTGATTGATTTAAATGAATAATTTTATATGAAAATATAAATGAAAACCATATCCAAACCACTTCGACTCCTTGAGTAACAATTGCAGCACCATTCACTCTAGAATTTCCTACCTCTTCCAGTCTACCTCCTTTGTATTTGGCTGTTTGCACCAAGTCACTTTCATCTTTACGCACAATCACTTAATCAAAGCTTACTCACAACCACCACCACCACCGCGCTCCTCCACCGCTCCAACTAGATTAAGGTTTGATTTCTGGCTTTGGGTGTAGGATTTTAGGTTTATTTATTTATTTTTTATTAACATTTTATAGTTAATTTAATTAATTTCAATTTGACATGTTTATAAATTTTAATTTAATTAAAAAAGAAAATTACCAATAAGGTTAATAATTATCAAAATATTCTCAATTAGATTTAGAGTTCCTGTTTTTGCCCAATAAGATAGGTAATTTGCCCAATAGGTCACATTATTTCCTAATAAGGTCAATCCTTATAGCCCAAGCCCAAAGTGCTTGACATTTTTGCCTCTGTTATTAACGGTTTCTGAGTTTGTTAAGAGGGAAAATTTCTTCGATCTGGGCAGAGAGAGAGAGATCGGAGCTTCTTCTTCCTCGCCGAGCTATGACGAAGGTCAAAAGCTTTCGATTTTAGAGCATTTGAATCGTTTCCCCAAGTTTCGTCTTCTTCTCCGATCAAGATCCCCAAAGCTATAAACAAGGTCGGCCACAACTATAAGCTAGCAGGTCGCAGCGCTTTCGGATGTTTCCAAAGCACCGCCATCGAGCTTCCTTTGTATCGGCAGTATCGAGCCGAGCCATACTCAACGATTAGCGACGCCATGAGCAGAGAAACATAGGAAAGTGAACTGGTTTCACGCCGGAAACTCAATTCGATTGAGAGATCGGATAGGCATGGATCAAGTCGTGAGTTGCAGACACTGTCTCCTCTATCGAAGCCGCATCTATGATGTTGTTTTTTGCTTGTTGTTGGTTTTTATTGGATGGTAGGTCGATGAAGGTTTTGATAGCAAGGCCTGTGGTTGGGATTGTTGCATGGGTCGGCAGTGGCGAAGACGAAATGGAAATGCTGGAACTGGAGGGATATGGTGGGGGAAAGAGAGAGCTTGGGTTTGAGGTTCATGCTTGGTTCATTTGGAAAGAGAAACAGAGAGAGCTTAATTAAGCTGTGGAAGAAGAAGAAAATCAAATTTGGTTTATGAGGGAAGGAATAAGGAGGGAGATGGAGATTGGATGAAACTCAATGTGGTGTGGTTAAAACCTACTGTTGATTGGATGAAACTCAATGTGGATGGTGCTAGATAGTTCCTAAGTAGACGAATTGGAGCTGGTGGAGTCCTTTGTGACCATAATGGTTGTTGGATATCTGGATTCAATGCTAGTATGGGCAGTGGCGAGGTCCTTGAGGCTGAGGCTTGGGGTATGCTGCTTGGTTTACAAATGACTGTTTCTATAATCAGGGGGAAACTCATTGTTGAGAGTGATTCGGAAGTGTTGGTGAACCTTATTAACAAGGGCACTGATGATTTGCACCCTCATAAAGTTGTGCTTGATAGTGCAAAGCCTTCATGCAGCAGTTCCAGGAAATTGAAATCCACCACATCTATAGAGAGTTAAATATGGTTGATGACTCTTTATCCAAGTGTAGCCTTGGCACCGAGTATGGGGTCAAATACCTTGAGCAACCTCCTCCACAAATTACTGCTACTCTTCTTGATGACTTGTGTGTTGTTCCTAGATCTAGGAATGTTGTAATTGTTTCGTAGTTTTTGGGCCTCTTGGCCCCAGCCAAAAAAAGAGAGGAGGGAGATGGAGATAGTTTGAGTTTGTGTGAGTGGACATGGTGCTTAACTATTTACTATGTCGATTGTATTCTCTATCCTCTTGTTTATTTGTCATTGCAACTTGCAGAATTAATATACAAGGCTGGTTTTTTTACAGTTTTAGTTTCTGTATTTAATCCATAGGATTCCTAGCTGTGGCCAAGCCCTTACTTGGGGAGAATTCCATTATCTATATTGTCCGTTGCCTCTTTTCATTCTTAGCTTGTTGATAACTCTCCTGGAGTTCTATTTTGTGACTTCACCTCTTAATTTAGAAGCCACATTTCTCTCTTTTTTGTTTTTTATTGTCGCTAATAAACTGTTTTATTTCCTTGATGAGAAGTTGATTAAATATTTGTTTAATTGTCTGGCAGTAAACTTTTTTTAAATGACAATAAATTTTCATTTCTATATGGAAATTCAGTTGTTTTGTTTTGGCATATTAACAAGTTTATTGTCTGACACTAAAGGGTATTGTCTGGCAGTAAAAATTTATTGTCTGACAATAACTTCACATTTTTAATAGTACTCTTGAAATCTTTACTCTTTACACTTCACACTTGATAAACCAGTTTATTTTTAGAATTTAGACAATAAAAGGAATAGTCTTGCAATAAAATTTATTATCTGACAATAACTACACATTGTTTTTTGCACTCTTACTGTCTGACCTAAACTGGTTTATTGAATAAAAGTATACAACTTATTGTAAATAATGGGCACATAATGATAGTTCATCATGAATTAACTTGATGGAAATAATATAAAGTTCGTGATTAAAGTTTTTAAAGTCCATAGTTCATCATGAATTAACTTGATGGAAATAAATAGTGAACTAATTTATTGTTGAACAATAGCTAGCTAGTTTGTTGTTGAACAATAACAAGTTTATTATTAGACAATAAACTTGAGCACAACCTTTCCATTACTTTGAAAGTTCAAACCCAACTTCTCTCACGGACAAGTTACATGTAATAGCTCATTTTACTCTATCACCTATATTCGTGCATACGCAAAGATCGTTCTCTCTATCTATAAAAAAAAATCACCTAAACTATAAATTCTTATTTTTTTTGAATTATTGAATGAACTGGATAAAAACAGAACCCTTCTTCCTAACATCAAATGCAAAAGTTGATAAAAAAAATTGCAGATATTATATATATTTGTTTGGTTACAAAGGAGCCTTCCAAAACAAAAGGACCACTAACTACTAGAGCTAGCTAAATTAAAGGACCTAACTTTTCCAAGACCAGCAGCATCGTCCAACATGGTTTGAATAATATGATCAGTAGGTTTCCTGACGAAGGTTGTTCCCCTTGAGCTAGAGAGGCTGCCCTTAGCTAATATGTCAGCTACAACATTCATTTCACGATGAATATGACACAGGCTGCAGTGCTCAAACTGTTGCATAAGAACTTTGCAATTGTCAATGGTAGTAGCTAGAGGATGTAGGCCATAATCCTCACCCTTCAGAAGAGTGATGGAAACAGCAGAATCACATTCCACCTCAATCAATTTAATACTAAGATCAGCAGCCAATTTAAGACCAATGTAGAGCCCCCATAACTCGGCTTGAATAACCTCACCAGAACCAATATGATGAGAAAAGCCATGTATACATTCACCATTCCAGTTTCAAATGATACCACCAGCACCAATAATACCTTGATTATTTCTCGAGCCATAAACAAATTGCAGATATTATTGCCATTATGAAAATAAATAACTTGTAATTATTCATACATCAGAAATACATAGGACCTGCATTGAAGGGCTAAACTTTGCCTATAGCAATATCTTCGCAACAGGAAAAAAAGAAACATCTTCAATCTCTACTCAATTTTCAAGCTCACTTTCTTGAAGCTGGAGATCGGAGGAAGATAAGAGCGAAATCAATGGCTTAATCGATCCGGATTTCGCAATTTTGAGGTGATTTTCTGATTTGTTTTTGGCGAAGAGTCTGATCTCCATCGCCGCTTGCTTCTGCTCTTCAATCGAACCGGATTCGAGGATGCCGACGATCCTACGAGCTAATGAATCAAATCGTCGGAGTTGTCCGAAGAGCATGCAATCAGAAGCCGCCTTTGAGACGACACCATTTGGAACTCTCCGGATCTGTCACTGTTACAGTCACTAAAAGCAGAGGAACTATCGCCGATACTGAGATCACTGAAATTACGCCCCCATGTAACTGAAATTCGTTGGATTTTCAGTCTCCATAGCCGAAATTATCAGAGAGAGAGAGAGAGAGTGAGTTTAGATCGTGATTTTGGGTTTACAAATGCCAGTGACATTCCGTAAATTTGGAGAAAACTAATGTATAGAATCGTCAACTTGCTCCATGTTTTTCATTAAATAATTTTATTGAGCAAATTTATATTTTGTCTGATTTATTGGGCAACTTTATAGAGTACATGACCTTATTAGTCACCAAGTTGCTTAATAAAAGAAAGTAAAATGTGTAAATTAAGAGCATCTCCAACAGAGTAGTTAAAATAAGATTTTAGTAATATTATAACTATTTTGCATAAAAAATCAGCTCCAGCAGAGTAGCTAAACTAAAGTTAAATTTAATTTTTGGTTAAACTGATAGCTAAATTTAGCTAGAAATTCTAAATAGCTAAACCAATACTTATATTTATCTCTCCTCTTTTCTCTTTTTCTCCACGTGTCAATGTATTATTTGATGAAAGTTTTTATATGACTAATAAATAGCTAGTGTTGTTGGAATGAAATTGTTAAATGACTAGCTAAATCTTATTTTTATAGGTATTTTAACTTTAGAAATGAGTATCATTGTTGGAGAAATATTTACACCTCCGATGGATATGGGGATGAAGGTAAAATACATGAAGGAAGTGGGTGGTTAAACAATTTTGCAGTTTTTTTGTTTATTTTTCTACTCTTTGTGATTTGATGTTGTAATTGTTTTTTAATTAATTGATTTTTAAAATATTTTAATATATAAGGAGCTTTTTCATAAAAAAAAAATATGGATGACAAAACTTATTCTCTTACATGTACAGTTATTTGTTTAATAAAAACTCTTTCTTTTTATTGATAAAAAAGATAAGTTACAAAACAAGACCTTTATGACAACCAACACTTAACATATCAAAATCATGAGCTTGAAAAACTTGGTACGGAAAACCATTGTTCCAAAGTTGCAAATCTCAACTTGAATGATCAAGAGAAGGAACAAAAAACGCAACATAGTTAGATTCTCGGAAGATATGCTTGAAGGCAATAAAGTTGAACTAGCTTGCTCCTTAATATTATGAGGCGTGCATTTGAATCGTTGGGGAATAGAAATTGCTCCTAGGATGCAATCAATAATAAGCTTTGAATCACCTTCTACTTGAATCCTCGTAATTTCTTTCTGAAAAGAAACAAAAAGTCCTTCACGAAGAGTTAGTGCTTCAGTAATAGGTAAACTTAAGGATCTTTGTTGCAGCTGCTGTTGTAGGATCGGGCTTTTGTCAAGTTAACCCTCATTATTGAAAAAGAGGATAAGACATTTCAAGTTACCAAGTGAAACTTTTTAAACAATGATAAATAACTCACTACTGCACCGATATTGTCCTAACTCAACCACATATTATGTATTGGTTTTTATCTCAAAATGACTAATGCAATTGGGAGTAAGGCAGTGGCATACCCAGGACATACCCGAGGTAGAGTCCCATTGTTCCCACATTTCTCAAACTTTGGAGCTCCCTCCCCTTCTCCTAAAAAAAAAGTTATATTTTTGATCTAAGATTTTCCACTCTTCAACACGCATTCTCATGTGCAACCAATTAACAAACCAATTGTCACATCGAAAACTTGGTCAAATTTATATACTGGGTACTTCCGATCAATTTAAAGAGTGACAAGCGTGGTTCGTTGCCCATTACTGTACCTATATTGTCTCAACTTAATCAGCTATTTAGGTGCTGAGTTTTATTACAAAAGACTTCGGTGCAATTAGGAGTAAGTGACTCACTTATAAGTTATATTTTTTGTTGTTACTTTTTCTGACGTGGGATTCTCAACTCGATCTCCAGCAAAACCCTCCTTCTACTCATCATGTGAAGATTAACTGTGATGGGATCAGTTTATGAAAACAACAATGCAGCGTTTGACTTTGTTATTAGAGATATTCTGTTTGTAATCCTCAAACTCAATCATATATAACATATACTTGCAATGTAGTTAGTATAAATGCATTCTATCCTTGCCTGCATGCAACTTATTTCTTTCAGCTTTGCTTCCTTGCCAACTGCTACAAGAAGAGAAGGGCATGCCATCATGCTGGCCATCCTTTTGTATGACACTGAAAAATTACAGTATTTATCCTCTTCATTTACTGTAAACCCTCTTAGCTCCAGCTAAAACCATTCAAGTCAAACTGTTTGCAACTTGAAGAAGCATCAGTATCCTCATGAGAATTTAGGTCTAGTTTTGCTGCAAAGTAAGGCACTGATCTATATGCTTGAGAAACTTTCTGAGTCTGATCTACTTTAACTGAATCTGCCCTGTTGTTTGTATGGTCTAGAAAGCTGTCATCTGTGTTTCTTCCTTTGAATCTTTCCTCAGAGTTGCAGTTGCTACCGTTCCATTTTTCTCGTTGAAGTCCAATGCTCATAGACAAGTCACCAGACCTTGTTTCTGAAGGAAACATTCTTTGTTCTACATTCTTGCTTAGTGTGGAAACAAACATGTTATTCTCTTTCTGATGTGGCATGGTCTCTTCTGCAATTTCTTTTGATTCCAATAGAACCCTGCTATTATAAGCTCGTATCCCCATTCCGCTACTGTTTTGTATCTCCTGATCCTTTTTAGATCCTTCACAGGAGGTGAGGCAGCTGTCCATTGAACAATCAGTGGGCTGGTTCTGGGGACACAGTCCCTGTACTTCTTTGAGCTCTGTAAATGCAGAGTTCAAGCATTGGGTGGAGACTTTGGAGACCAGTTCAGAGAGTTGAACTTTGGCAGCTTCAAGTCCCACTGTACCTAGGTTCTGTCTTCCTAGTGTCTCCTGGGCTTTCTCCAGCACTGACTGTAGGTATTTTCCCTGAGCTTCAATACGAAGTTGTAAATGTCGCTGAACCTGTTTTGGCCGGTAAACAACAAATCATCATTATGTTCTCTTTATCATATGCTGTAATAGATAATGCGTTTGCCAAAGTACTGAAATTATTAAGACTATTGATCGAGCATATATATAATTATATATATATATATATTTTTTTTTTTCTGGTTAACAAATGCATTTTTTTTTCTACATTACAGCATCTACTAGGAGTCTAGAAGCTAGACTCTGGAACTATCACTACAACAATGGGGAGCAATGGATACCAATGGTTGGTGTCCAATAGAGGGGTGGCTTTCAAATGACATTGGTGGCTGCAAAAGGGGTTTTGGAGGAAAAGACAAAGAACATTGGTGGATAATAAAGAGATTTTGGGAAAAAGACAAATGACATTAGTGACTAATATTGTGACTATAGGAAAAGACAAATGACATTGGTGACTAATAAATGGGTAATGACATTGGTGGCTAATAAAGAGGTTAAGAGAAACAGACAAATGACATTGGTGGCTAATAGGAAAAAGACAAAAGATATTGGTGGCTAAAAAATGGTGTCCTTTGCCTAGAATTGTTGTAGTGTATGAGCTCTTTTTTTCTCCTTTTTTAATCACAACTGGTGTGCCTCTTTCCATGTAGTCGATGAAATTAGAACATACTAATAACGTACTGCTGCTGATAGTAAAATAGCTGAAAATGCATTTCATTCTGTCTTTTCTCTATCAACAGTTGAAGTGCGTGCTTTACCTCAAGCTGCTCATGTAGCTTTCTCTGCACTTCAATTTGCATTTGTAGTGTTTCATTTATATGTAAGCCTCTGGAATGAAGAATTACAATCGTCAGTGTGAATCTTAACGTGGATAGTTATATGATAAGCACAGAGCATGATTAGCTATTTATGTGCTTACTTATTTGATTGTGGTCCAATGCTCATATTGTTCATATGAGTTGCATTCGCTTCTGGTATTCTTTCTCCTGTCACTGCAACTGCAACTGTACCTGTGTGATACCATTATCCCAATACTGTGTTAAGTTTTACTGTTTGAATCCGGAGTTAGCAAGAAAAAATGTCGTCATTCTTTAATTGCCTTTAATGAATGAAAGAAAGTATCTTCACAGAACTTGAACAGATAAATTTTCTTACCAATTTTGTTGGTGCCACTATTAGCATGTCCATGCAGATTCTTGCTAAGCCTATACTTCTGTTTGACCAAAAAAAAAAGGAGGAGAGTTATTAGTAATTAGTATCATCACCTTATAAGAAAACTCAATCGATCCTTAGTCCCCGACCCCAAAATTGCAAAGGTTGGAGTTGCTGATATCTATACATTTGGCTTATCTAAATTAAAATTTGTATTACATTGAAGTACCTGGAGATGACTCTTTAGGTGGTATAATGTAAGCCCTGGAATCCCCATAAGTTTCATTACTGTTTTTGGAGTAGCCTCTGGATTGGAAAGCATGAAATTGGTATCATCAGTTGGAGTTTATATTGGATTCACATTCCCTTTATTTGATGCATAAACTTGATGTGATACAAATTAAGTAGGATATAGATTGACTCACTGTCTGCTCCTCCCAGCTGGTTTACTGCTTCTATAAAGCGCTCGTGGAGATCTGGTGTCCATTTTAGTCTAGGCTTGGCATCAGTTGAGAGGACAAGTCCTGAATCTCCAGGGCAAGTTTCCGGCTGCAGAAACAGATGCCGCCTTTCAGGAGGGATGACCATCCTTGAAGAAGAGGAATGTATGCTCTTTTCCTGGTGCTGGTGCTGGTGCTGGTGATGGTGATGATGATGGTACATCATTCTGTCTACTCTTCAAAACCCAAAGTAAATTTTCAGTCAATTAATGTCATCTTCAACTGCATGGAAGCTGTAAAATTAATACTGAATTCTACATTAACTGCTTACTTCTTACCTGGATCAGCTGGATGTCTCTTGATCCAACCTTAGCTCGATCTGCTATCCACTTGAAGCTTGGTAACTTTCTTATTCCACTATATATGTATGCCTATATTCTGAATTTGAGTAGAAGAATACGGGTATCCTTATACCACGATGATGATGAATTGATGATGATGATGATGATGACAACAACTTTCAAACTGCTCTGCTCTCTTTTCTATAAGCTAGGTTGCTATCTCTTTTCTCCTTGTACTTTGCAATATTTCTCACAACCAAAGGGTGTGCTGAGGATGTCTTTATAAAGCAAATTGGTGGGGGTATGGACAAAGCTTGTGAGGCATAGAATAGAATCTTAATTGGAAAAAAAACTGATTGAGCCAATCCAGTAGTCACAGCGACTTGGAAAGAGATCGATATTGTCCTTGTTGCTATGTATATATATATATATATATACTAATATATAGAGCTACTTTTGCTAGTTGGAGGTTGTGTGCTGTGGGTCCTCTAACTAGCTTGATCTAATTGCACTTTGCATTTCTCAAACTCAAGTCTCTATGGCAGTGCTGTACCTTTCTTTTGAATTCTTCAAACAACTCACTCATAATGCCTTGCATTAGATACCAGAATTGATCCACGCACCTCCAATTCATATATATATTGTTTAATTTGTTGGTGTTGTGCATTCTTTCGTATTGGTTCTCTCCTGGCACGTACAGCAGGCAAAGCTGGGAATCTCATTCCTGATTTCAGATGAGGGGGAATCCACTGTAGCTGTTGAGAGGTCCCTAAAGTCCTCAATGGAAGAAGATTCTTGGAATTTGAATATCTTTCTTTACTTGTCCTCGATTGTCTTTCTCCTTGCTTGCTCTTAATCGGAGTCACTTTCGATCTTCACTCGTCAATCTCCTGCTGCGTGCAGCTGGTATATATATATATATGTATCTATCAATATCAATCTGAGTAAAAGTAAATGAATGAAGCTCTTACTTGGTTGATCATATATATATATGAATGTATTAATTTATATTATTAATTAAAAGCCTGCAGATGGAGACTCATGCAGTAGAAAGTTTTTACTGCATGGTACGTTATTTTTGGAGGAATGAAGATTCTATTGACCGGAAGATTCTATCTGTGGAATTATATACATTACAATCTAGAGAGAGAGAGAGAGAGAGAGAGAGAGAGATGCTCCTGTTTGGAGTTGGAGATTATATGAAGCTAGCTAGGCAAAGAATGGAATAAGGAATACATTCCATTTTGTCTCCTTGGGTAAGTTTGGTACTTATTCAGCAGCCCACGTTCGCAGTATTAATTAATTAAAAACTATATACGAATACAAATTCGATCATTGTTTTCGTCGATTATTGGCATCAAACAGCCGGCCGACGAATCCCAACTTGACGGAGAACAAGAGCCGGCCAATCACAAGGTCATGATGCAAAATAAGGCCGAATTTCATCACCACTTCCTCAACTCTAGGGATCTATCTTCAGAATCACATCATCACTAGTTTATTTTACGGATTAGTTTTTGTAGCTCTCTTTCCAGCCACCATTTTTTGTAATTTAATCAGCGGAACAATTATTTTTTAAGTTTTTAATTTCTAATAAGTAATAGTAATTTCATTAATAACCAATACTAGTTACATGACACAGGGTAACCATATACACCTATCAACATTTTGATAAAAGGATAAAAACTTCAAATGATACATAAATTATTGCGAAAAGTATGTTTGAGTACCTGACAATTTTTTTTAATCAAAAATAGTACATGAACTATTGCGCTATAACCAAACATGATACTTTTGTTAGCTTTATCGTAAATTTGGCTTATGTGACATGTATTTGGAGGGACAAAATGGTCCACACAACCACATATAGTAAAGGTAAAAACTTCAAATGACACATGAACTATTGCAAAATGCTTTTTTAGTACATACAATTTTTTTATACTAAAAATAGTACATCAACTATTGTGCCTTGCTATTTTTCGACTTTGTTATGGACTTGTTGGAAATGATCTTTGTAGTTGATTGTGCGGCGGGGATTCGTTCTTTATTGGCTGCTATGGATGGCTGACGGGGATGACCGTCGAATATGGTTGGCCGGCTAGGGCTGCTAAGGTTCATCCTAAGGCTGGTAGGATGGTCTGTTTTCCTTTGGGCCTGGGGTCAACTATTGCGCCACTATTTTTGTACCCTAAACACAAAAATAACGGCGAAATAGTTGCAGTACCATAAAATTAACAAGAAAATAAAAAACAGTTCTATGAAGCACTTTTTCTTGACTAAAATTTCGTCGGCACTAGTCGTGTAGATTCATTTCTATTTCCCCTTGAGAATATAATAGTTAAGTATTTTTCTTTAATTTATTTCTATTTCCTAATAGTCATTTAAATTTTAGAAGATCCAGGGAATCGACCAACATTTAATTAGTTTAAGAGTTTTTCTTAGAGACCTCCAAAGTTACTCACTTGACCTCACTATGCTTTTTACTCACTAAACCTTTATCAAGTTCTTAAAGTAACCTTAGTCATATAATTTACATATAAATAACTTAATTGCTGTATACAACTTAAATCCTTTTTTAAATCTCCATTCATCAATTAAATAACATGAATCTATTGGCCAACGAAAAAAAATAATAAAACAACACAAATTGTTGGGAAAACAAATGTAATTGTTATTTACAATTTATTGTCAATAATAATCATTTTATGCGATGATATATATGTCATTTAATTATTTATAAAAGAGGGAGGTCAAGTGAATAGATTTGGAGGTTCTAATAGAAAAACTCTTATGACATGTTTACTTACTTGGAATGAAAATGTGAATGAATCGGAGTTCATTCTGATGGAGTTCATTCCTAATACCTACCCCCCTCCCCCTTGGTAATCAAACTCCGGATATTCAGGAATGAATTTCTCTTTTTTAGTCACTTTTTCGTGGGCTCCACAACCATTATGATTCATATGCATGTTAGTAAACACAAGAAAACTCAGGAATGAAAATCAATTCTTTTATTCCGATACCCATTCCAAGTAAGTAAACATGCCATTAGTTTAATGAAATTTAGAAGGAATCAAAAAAGTTCTAAGGAACACTTATAGCCGACGACAATGTCGTGGCAAAAGTCATTCCTCAATTTTTTGAAAATACATATAAAAGGGTCACTTCCGAGTCAAGAAATTTAAAGAAATTGGTTTTCAAAGTGTTTAAAGTCTCAACAAACTTGAGATGTCTAACTTTTGATGAATAATGTTTACTATATGAAAGGAAATTTCTGTCAGATCACGAGACCATGCCACAATCGGCTATCACTTGATTTTACATGTCCAAATTGATTTCTACAACTCATTTAGAAGACCAAGAGAATTGGCCAACATTTGGAATTAAATTTAATTAGTTTAATGAAATTAACAAGAAAATAACAAAAAATTATATGGAGCACCTTTTTCCGACGAAGAATTTGTCGGCAAAACGCAAGCCTTATTCTAATTTTAATTAATATCTATTTCCTCTTCAGAAAATAATAAAAACGTTATTTTTTAAATTAATTTTTATCTCCTACAACTCATTTGGAAATTTGGAAATTTAATTAGTTTAATAAAAATAAGAAGAAAATTAAAAAGAAATGTTAAATTTTTGTTACTACCCTATATTTTAGGGGTCTAATCACTTCAGTCATTAGACTTCTAATTTTTTCAAAATGAACTCCTAATTCGGATCCAATATGTCCATTTAGGACACATGATAAGGTTAAAATAATTGTTTAAAAGAGTAATAGAGACTTGGGCAAAGGAAACTATTGCTTGGAATATAGCGCGTAAAAAAGGGCCCAAGGAAATTGTTGCTTGGAATATAGCGCATAAAAAAGGCAAGTCAAGGTTTAATTTTGACCAATTGGAAGCTCTTTTTTTTTTTAAGAGAAACATAAATTTCATTAGTTATGAGGAGATTATAATCCTTAATATGAGCATTCTAAAAAAGAGCAATACATACCACAAAAGTGACATAATCAATGATTCAAAACCTAGAATAATACATATACCATATAGCAATGTCTTGAGCAATCTCCAGCTCCAACAAAATTTCAGGCAAATATTGTTATTGAGACCAACAAAACCAATCTTGCTCATGAATGATGACCCATAAGAAAAGAAAGTAAAATCAAATTCTAAACATATGGTAGGAGAAAATATCTACCAATAAAAATCAATGTTCTAAAAGGCGCTAGGCGGGCGATGACCCTCAGCCTACAGCCTAGACAGCCTAGGCGATTTTCTTTTTTTTAATATTTAATTAATAAAAATATATTTTAATACTTGAAAATAATCAAATATAAATAATTACTTAATTAGTATAGTTCAAATGTACTACTCCCAAACAAAAGTCTCTAATAAAGTAATAAACAATCCAAATTACTTAATTAGTATAGTTCAAATTATTTATTGTTTTATCTTTTTCTATTTTTCCTTTCTCTCTAGCTTCCCCTGCCGTGTCCTTGTCTCTTTCTTTTTCTTTTTTTATTCTTTCCTTTCTTTCTTCCCCAGTTCCCGTGCCCTTTCTTTTTCTTTCTTTCCTGTCCCTCTTCCCCGTGCCCTGGTCTCTCCCATTTTCTTCTTTTTTCATTCACTTTCTCTATTTTTCTTCTTTTTCCATCACAGCATATCGAGAGAGTGAGAGTTGCCGGTGTCGGCGCCGGGTTGCAGCGGTGATCTGTTGCGGCGTCATGATGATGATTGCATATTGGGCATCACGGCTGGGTGATCGAGCGAGGGTCGAGCGATGCGGGGCCGCTCGACAATGGTGATGAGTTAAGATGCGGATCGATCCAAGGAAGATTGGGTTGTTGATTGATTGCAGGTTTGATGGTGATGGAAGAATCCGGTGATGAAGGCTGTGATGAGGATTGCTATGGTTTCACGGGAGGTATGGCGGAGAACTAAGTTCGGCTTGGGGGAGCTACGCAGGTCGGAAGATCGATTGATTGATGATAGAGTGATAGACCGATGATGGTGGATTGATGGTGGTGTCGGAGAGAGAGAGAGTCAAGACGAACGAAAAAAAAAAAAAAACACAGATCGCCTAGCCGCCTAGGCTCCGGCCGACACCTGGCGCCGCCCGGACCGCCTAGGCGACCGCCCGAGCCACCGGTCGCCCACCTCAAACGCCTTGGGCAAAATCCAGGCGATTTGTCTTAGCCTATAGCCTAGGCGACGCCTTTTAGAACACTGATAAAAATTGAAAACCTAAGTCATCAGCAAAAACACGACATGAAGAACGATGTCGTTTCCAGATAAACTGAAGGCCCTTTATTAATTATTGATCTAGCCAAAAACAAATTCTTCGAAGAACAAAGAACCCAATGACCAAAGTAATTCTCAAAATCAAGCCAAGAATGAACCACTTGAAATAGTTTGCAGACGAACAATCTAAAATCATAGTAATTTCCACCGGGATCCCACCGCCGGAACCTAGATTGGAAGATTTGAAATTCATCGATCATACCGAACCAAATCGGCTCGAATGCCCAATCCTGGTGAAAACTCATTGGAAGCTAGCTCATCTTTATCCGAAGCTAAACAAATTTATTAAAGGGACAATTAAGTTAAGAATAACAACTTAATTAAAGTTCTTTTGCGGTGACTCTTTTTGTTTGGTCGTCGTTTTTCTTTTACTGATGTGTTTTGCTCCTACATTGGTTGTGAACACAACTTCTGGTCTCAGTTTTGTTGGTGCTTTTGATCTTTGTCGTGTGGTGATCGAATGCTATCAAGTTGTTGGTTGAGTTGTTTTGATCTTATTTTTTCCATTTGGATTGTCGAATTGGTCTTGCAGAAAAGTTCCTACGACAACAACAAATTCTATGTCCACTAGTTTCATAATGGATTAGTAATTAATATTATTCATGATCGATGAGGATTATCCTTATATTACATATCCTAATATTCATATAAACAACTGCATGTGAATTATGCTTATGCTGTTTTATTTGATTATGCTCGAGGAATTTGATCTGTGCATTTTCACGCGACCTATATTTATATTATACATTTATGCAATAGAATATTGCAATAGCTATATGATCAACACCTATTCAAGAATAAATTCGTATAACTTATAATGGTGACCAAATCTACCAACCAGTTCCATTTAATAATTGCTTTTTGACCTAGCTATATATATAAGGGACATATCTGATTAGCAGATACGTTATACAATAGTTTAATTAAATTAGTGATCTAGTTATGAATGTCTAGATGGAATCCACACACCGTATGTGTTAGGTTTTAATATTAGAAATATAAAAAAAACGTGGGAGTATGCGGTATTTTTGAAGAGGTGCTAACTTTTTTGATGTATGTATCTTATAAATAACTTTTTTAAGTACGTATCTTTTTTATATTTAAAAAATAGATATCAACTTATTTAGAAAGGAAAATAAAATAAAATTATAAATAAAATTAAAAAATAAAATCAAAATACGTACAACACTCCCACGTTTTTTTTTTCATCTCTAATATTATAGTTTTAACTTCACACCCACAGTGTGTGGGCTCCATTTAGTATATATGAACAACAGTAGGTTTAGCAAGTGCTTAGGTTAAGCTGTAGGTAATTTTCTATGTCCAAGTTTCGAAAAATGCTGGAAAAGGGTAATTTTTAATATATATATATATACACGTATATTTACTAATTTTTCTTTTCTTTAGATCTTTTTTTCTTTCTTTCAGAAAACAAACAATTTTGTTTTTGTTAGGGCATCTCCAACAACCCTTGTCAAAACCCCATACCCAAATCTAAATTTTGACTCACCCAAACTCATTACTATTTATTTGGGTTTTTCATCTCCAACAAAGTTAAGTCAAAACCCATACACAATTTATATATTAATCATTTTATATAATTATTTAATAACAAAAGCTGTTATGGCCCACGTGGGTCTCACCGAATAATAATGAGTTTCGGGTCAACTTGCTAGTAGGAACCCATTTTGGGTTTTGCTTGTTGGAGATAAAGTTTTTGACTTTTAGATTTGAGTTTCGGTTTTGACTAGCTTTGTTGGAGATACCCTTATTTGCTATACAAACCAACCTGAAAAATAAGATCAAAACAACTCAACAAGTAACCAAAAAGCATATAGGATCCAAACCGAGATCAAAACCACTAGTGTGTGCGAGAACATAATTCGTGTTCACTACCAAAGCTTAAATGAAGGAGTACGTATGAAATGTGTAGGAAGCTGATAATACCAATATATTTTGATTTATTCATACAGTAGTGAATCCTGAATTCCATACCCTAAGAAATTCGTTTTCTCTCATACTTTTTCTCTGCATTAATTACGCTTAAATCTAAGAACTAAAATATCTCCATTGAAAATTTGTTATTACCAATTTTATTAAAATCTTATTGGATTCCAAAAAACTTTATGTTCCAATAACAAGGATATTATTAGAAAATTAAATGGGTTGGTTTTATATTTTTGCATAAATTAAACATTAACATGGAAACCGAAATTTTTATATTTTATTATTGTTTTGCCAGCATTCCCAAGCACTATTTGGGAAAACTAGCGAGAACTTTATTTTTCCATGCCTATTTTTTTTTGGGACTATATTTTCCCATGCCTATGAAAAATTAGAAAATAAAATGAAATTAAGGGGACATGTGGATAAAGAAAATGATATGGTGAGGACAAGTGTCATTTTCTTCCAAGGAAGAAAAATAATAAATTGAAGGTTTATGACATCATCCATCACCGAGGACCAAAAACTATTCCATGCTGATTATGGGATACTTCTACAATGAGTCATACCTTGACTTTTTGACATCTTCCTCGGAGTTGATTTCGGGTTAATCCAGTTGACTTTTCGGGTTATAGGGTTGTTTTTTAACTTCTTGGTGAAATCTCTAGCTCTTCTTCGTGCTCCACTTCAAATATTTGATTTTCTTCATTTAGCATCATAGAGTCGAACACGAGTTGACTTTTTGTTATTTTCTCGTCAAAAGTTTCCAAAACGCGTTGTTTTGCTCCAAATTACTTTCCATCACTTATTTGGCATTCAAAAGTACAAACAGGGATGAATGAAACAATTTAGCCTTATGATTAGCCTAATTCAAGTAGTTAGAGGTTCTTTGTATGTAAAATACGTCAGATACCACATAATGTCGAAAGTGTATCAAGGTAGTAAATGTTAGACAAACGTCTCACCAAATGGAATCAAACAACTAGATTTATTTAGCAAAGAAAATTAAAGAGATATTTCTCTAAAGACTTGATTTATCTATTATTGAATACTTGAATCCCTGGCATGGATATAATCTAAGAGGTGCCTTATATAGGCATTAACCTATAATCTATTTGAAAGGTCGTAAAAAAAAATTGTAATTAGACTATAACTAGAAAATAATTGGAAGAGAAAATAATTCCTTACTCAAACCTGAAACTTATTCTAAGCCTATTCGTAAAAGGAAAAATAATCCTAAGTCTTGTTGGGAACTTATGCTTGCTTGTGATGTTGCTTCTCGTTACGTCTTTCGAGCTGCTCTTCGAATTCTTCTACAAGTCGTTCTACATCAAAATCACATAGCTGCAAGTCTTTCCTTAATTAGGATCTCTCCACGAATGCAAGGCCACTCAAAAAAATGTGAACTTAATTAGAGTTTGGCCATTGCAAAACTAAGTTGAGTAACCCCTTGAACCGAATCTTCTTGAGAGGTATTCCTG
This sequence comes from Rubus idaeus, assembly GCA_030142095.1. Taxonomy (NCBI): domain Eukaryota; kingdom Viridiplantae; phylum Streptophyta; class Magnoliopsida; order Rosales; family Rosaceae; genus Rubus; species Rubus idaeus. Next base: position 33,979,018 of record CM057965.1, read on the forward strand.
TGATCAATTTCTTGAAATATAGCAATCAACTCATTATAATAAGTAGAGAGGGGTTTACCATTATGTCTAGTGTTGAACAACTCCCAGTTCAATTTGAAGATCTTCACCTCTAGATTATTTATTTGGCCATACTGAGGCGAATGAATCTATGCATCAATAATATCATCGAGTCAATTAATAACCCAACTCTTGACTTTGTGGTTAATTAGTGTATAATGTGGTTAATTATCTGTTAAACCATGCATACATATAAATGTCTTTTCAAGATCCAATTGGTTTACTATTTTTATTACATATATACATGCATGATCCAACTAGCTGTAAGCTAGTGATTAATTGTGTGTTTTAAAGTGGTAATAACTATGCCAACATAAATTGGAATAATATTAAACATGCATATATAGTTATGATTTTATGCATCTCAAGGACCAAGAGTAGCAAGTGAACATGTCTTTCCAATAATATATGCAAAGTACTGACCTTTCCATGATCTTGCCTAAACATGCACCTGTCAATTCTTTGAATTCCTATATATATGTATGCATGTCTTGTTCGATCTTTAATTACTTCAGAATTTGTTTGTTTTTCTTTTTACTACGTAGAGATAAGTTTGCTGCTTCCTCTCTCGATCAACTTTCAGCGCACGAATCATTTTATTCGTTGCTTTAGAATAGAGCATGCTGTACCCAGAAAGATCGATGTTCTTGATTGTACTTGCATTTCCTTTTGTGGGACTTCATGTAAATATATATATATATATATATTGATAAAAAGGAGGGAATATATCGATATGTTTGTTAGTTTGCTAGGGTTTATAGTGAGTCCAATCATAAGCACTGGTGCGTAGACGTACGTTTAATAATAAATATTGGTTGTTTTGACCACACGTACGAAGGTAGCTAGGTATATATGGATGAGATGCCATTGGCTGAAATGAACAGAAAGTGATGAGAAATGACCACGGAATGATATTCTTTGCAGAAAAAAGTAGTTGTGGGAAGGAAGGAAAATTAAGATTCTCGATTTCTAGTAGTGTGGAATGGGAATCTAAACTCAAACTAAAGCCGCCGATTAATAGGTCAAGTCAAGAATCTGGTTATTCTTGTCTTACCATAGCCACAAAAAATGGGTTCCTAGCTAGCTAGTAGTGCATGCCCACCCAGCCCTTTTGTTGATTAAGTTAGACGGATGGTGTTTCAACTCTAATGCATGGTGTGTCCTCTAAAGTAGATTCATTGCCATGTTTAGAGGTTTCTTATGTTTTATAAGATCCACGCATATATATGTTGATATGTATGTTTACCCATATTAGAAAACGTACTGATATTGTTAAAGATGGAATATCGAAAACGAACTTTTGCATAAGATGGATCGAATAATAATAACAATAAGCAATAATCGATCGACAGTTGAGATCAAAATTCCGCATATTAAAAAGTAAAAACCTCATTATTGGAGAATCATTTGATCGATCGATGCCTTAATTGTATAAAAATCATGACATCGATCCCATCTTAGTTGCAAGCTTTCTTCTTGGAAAGGGCCGGCAACATGCAACTCTCCCAAGCTTGTCATCTCTGCAACTTAATTTCAAATATAAGAATTGCCGCAAGTGCTAGCTGTTTGGTTAAGGCTCGATCGGCTTTTGTCGCTTGCCACCATTGTTGCCTCCCTAAAAAGAAAAGTGGTCTCCGTGTATATTGCATTTGGATGATATTACCCTTCCTATTGTAAAGTTTGACTTCCTCAAGGAAGATTAAATTTAAAGAGATTTTAAAATTACCTTTTTGTTGTAAATATATTATTATATGTAGTTGTTTATGTAAATATTTATTAGTTAAGTCTTTATGATGTAAACTGTACTTCTATATAAAAGAGGCTAATGCGATTGAATAATACAATTCTATTCCCTCGTATCTTTTGTCTCTCTATGTTCTAACCTAATTGCTTTTGACCATAACTCCTGATCTATGAGTTTCAAGCTTGATTTTATTTTATATGATAGGTATTAATCTCTAATCATAATTACCCAATTTTCTTTACTGTTGATCATGAATTAGGGTTCTATGATATTATATGCTTGGACTGGATATTTATTGCCTTCAATTAGTTTTCATTCATTTAATTGATGAGCATATACGATCTGTGAACGATTTCATGGCTGATTTGAAGTTATTCTTGCGGCAATCCAATGGAGCAAATACATATTCAATTTTCTTAATTAACATATGGGTTTCACAGTATAGCTGCAAATGCATATTATATGCCTATATATATACCCTTGCAGCTTTATATCAAGTTGCTTATGTATCATAATTATCTAACCAAGCATTACATATTAAATTAGAGATGCAAAGTTATAATCTGGGTCTCCTCAATCACCACAAAATACGGTGCTCAATTATTATCAACTGGTTATAAACCCTACAGCACACAGCTCTTTTGGAATCAAGGTACTGTATATGTATTCGTCTATTTTGACCGTTTGGGTTCAATTTTTGTTCATCTTACCATTTATTTTGATTTAATATATCGACATAGCAAACTCGCATTTATATCTAGTTGTGAGTTGTAATCAAATGAGATTTTGTTGTTTCTTGATCTGATTACATGAAGACATGAAATTCTCCAAAGATTATACAATAACCAAATATTGAGACCTAAATTTCTCCAAATCTTATACAATTAAAACCACATGTTTCTTTATTGAGGGCCTGAAGTTTCTCAACTTCTTTTAGCAGTGGGTTTCCATTAACCTTGTGACTCACCTCCAAGTAAAACCATTGCCTGCAGCTCCTGGGTTTCCCCATTTTATGGGCTCCCTCCCACATTCATAGACTTGGTTATAAAAGCAACACCCTCCCAAGCCAAGCCGCGCGAGCCTCGTCGTCGATGAGTTCTTTCGTGTCAGTGCCGATTCTCTTAGGGCTTCAAACAGCGCTTCTCCGTCATTTGTATACAATCAAACAACAGAGTTCTCTGTCGTCTAATTCCTATCAAACAAAGACATTTTCCAAAACTGTAGTTTGTTAGTAAGTTCAAAAACAGTTATATGTTGTTTGAATGAACTTAACAAGACATTATTTATTCAATGTCTGTAGTTTATAGTTCATCTCAAAGACATATATATGTTGTGTGACGGTGAAGAAAACTACAGTTTTAACAAGTATATGTTGTTTGTTAATCCTATCAACCATAACATATTTTGTGGAAACTATCGTTTTTAGTTGGTTCAAACAACAAATTTTGGGTTTTATTATGTAGTTTCTTATTTCAATAGACAATATTTATTATCATTCTTATGTTTGTTATGAACCATACATACAACAAATTAAAGTACGCTTCTGTCATTGATATCATCCTCAATCTGGAAACTAGCAGCTACAAAACTCATTGAATTCACCAAAATAATTCCATGTTCTGTCATTACATACACACCAAAGAACATCCATAATAAAGTATTAGCTAATCCAACTGAAAGAGAAGAAAAAATAAAAGGCCGAGTACTAGAATAATTTGTCTTCTCTTTGAGTTCATCAATTTTTGCTTGCTTTTCAGCCCGAAGTCTTTCCAGAGTCTTATTATCCTTGAGATTACCTATACTTCAGATATCAAATTGTTAGGCATCAACATTAACAAAGTAGCCAACATATAGGAAAGATTCATAGAAAGCCAACAAATCTGTCTTTTCAGTACATTCTCAAGAATGGGTTCACAGTTCGTACACTAATTATTAAAAATATTTAAAAAAAAAGTTGATTAACTGATAAACTACTAACATTAGGTCTAGTTTCTAACTTTCGGTAGATGATCCCTTAATACCAACATGTTAGACTCCTAAAAACTCTACTTTTGATGCTTTTGCATCCTCCCTGAGATACAAGCATGCACAAACACCGGTAACAATACACTCATAACAGACAAAATTAAAAAAAATCTAAATGTCAAGATAAACAACAATACAGAGACACACTTTTGCTAGTAAAAATATGCATGATATGTACCATATGTGCATATTGGGAACAATCTTGAACTTGACATTGATTAATATCATTGATGAACTAACTGCCAGTAGCATGACTAATTACACAATTCAACAATTGTAAACTGCATTCATGATTTCCAAATAAATTTCCATATTCTCAGTTAATAGGGCTTCTTAGCTTCAAATGCCATTATGAGGAGAAGCTACACTCACAGACAATATATGATCGATAAGTCAATAAACAAATTGGAATCTAACAACACAAGTCTTAATCGATAAGTCAAAATTCCTCCTAACAAATGCAAACTAATGTGGAACTAGATACTTCTTGAAAATCAGAAAAATATTACTAAGATAATTGTAACTGTCACATAAATATAAAGCTGAACATACACCAATTATTAAAAATATTCATGTTTTTCCCACCTAACCTAATACACTTACAATTCTTTAATTATAAAGGAAGAAACCAAACTTCCACAATCGAAAGAGGACATAGGAGTTGCAACATGCATGGCTTCCTAAGACCTAGAATAAAGAAAGAAAACAACAAGCAACTAAATCACCACACAAAGCCACACAAGGCTTCATCACACTAAGAAGAAAAATACTTAACAAAAGAAAAGCAAAAACCCCACTTCAACATGGAAACATTCCATGTTACTCTCCGGCCACTCACCAAACTGACGAAGACCCATCCCAATAACAACAAAATAATTAACAACAAGCCAAGGAAACATAACTGAATAAAACAAAAGGCCATTCAAAATCCCAATCCTTGTGAAGTTCACAAATGCTGAATAAGTAAGAGAAGACAAAGCAGACAAAAGAAACATCGGAAAAATTTGAAATGTCCTCATCTTCCAGTCTCTAGACCTTGAGGGGATGGAGGCTAACTCTCAGTTCACAAGCCTGACTTCCACGAAATTCGTATAGCCGAATAAATCTGGACAAATTTGTAGAATCTAAAAGTGCTCTTGCACAACTATCATGAACGCATGAAGAATCAAAATATATTTCAGAATTTAAAATATGTTCTTTACCTCCATGGTTGAGTTATAACCTTGTTTAGCTCTGAGCACACTCAAATGGCTCCACTAGCTACAATAGATGGGACTGAAGCAGTTGGGGTCCATAACTACAAAAATTAACGAGAAAAAAATCATAATGTTTTCTTACATCCCCAATCCAATTAATGAATGAAAAAATGGAAACAGTGAGTTTAGAATACACACCTTTAATGTATAGTCCAATGACAATTGTTTCTCCATTTCTGGAATGATCAATCACTTGCAAGATAATATTACATATCAAACAACTCAAGACACACAAACACACACAAAGAGAAGAAAACTTAAGTATGACACACAGTAAAGCAATTATGGATATTGCTCGCAGAAGGGAAACCAAATCTGCAACCTTAAGAATACGAGGGAGGAAAATCACATTCACAAAAGCACTACAATTTAACAATTTATCAAGGTGAACGAAGATAGGAAAATAAATCTGAATTAACAAATAATAGGAAACAAATAACCTTGAGGGGATCGAGGCCAACTCTGAGTTCGCAAGCTTGACTACCACGAAATTCGTCGTCGGCATAGCTATTATGATTCTCATTGTTGTTGTTGTCCGACTCCTTCTCTGCTACCAAATCCATCCTAAAAAAAGCCCCAATCCCTCATTCATTGCGCGAGAGACACAACCAAGCAAAAAAAAATCACTAGAAATCATAAAATAATTGATCTAACAGTTAAAGAAAGAGGGAGATTGAGAGACAATGAGGTACCTAAAGGGAAGAGCTAAGAAGAGGCGGACTGGTTTGCAGTCGACGACGACGGGCTAGGTATGGCAGCCATCGACGACTAGACTGGTTTGCGGTCGCAGGGATCGAAGTGAAGGACTGGTTTGGGCATTTCTAGGGTTTAGACGAGAAGATTTGGGGGCTGTGGCCTGTGGGTGAAGAAGATATGTCGGGGGCTATGAGAGTTTTAGACGATTTGAAAGGGAAAGGGAGAAAGAGGTAGCTAGGCTAGTAAAGTAAGAGGGAAACCAAATGTTTAAGTGCGGGAAAAAAATTGGGTGAAAACTTTGGCGAAAAAAAAAAGGTATAGGTAAAATCCGTGAAGTTTATTAGATGACAGATAACTATCGTCTGAAATCTACCCAAATTTTTAAATGAAAACTATAACGCGTTACGTCACATTCACACAACAGATTTAATTTATATGTCGTCTAAAAAATTCAAACGACAGAAAACACATCATATGTCGTCTGATGTGTGTCGTCTGATGCATTTTTTGGCATAGTGATCTCTCACCATTTACTTACTCTACTTGACCTTGACGTTCAAACTACTTAGACATACACAAAAGGACCAGAAACTCCATATGGATTTACTCTACATATATACATAAAAGAACCAGAAGTTCGTTATGTTCTTTATTAATAAAACTAGAAGTTTTCATAATTTATCTATTTACTCGCATATTTATTTAGCTCATTTGATTGAAGTATTTTTATTTTTATATATTTTTATATGGAATTACAGTCCTAAATCTTGAACCTCAAAATTTCGAATATATCATTTTGGCCAGAAGTTCAAAATGAATTTGATATTAGTGATCCACATCAAATGATGATATGAACTTGAAGTTCATAAATAAATTGGATCTCCAAGCTTTTATCAAACTCCAAACCAGAAGTTTTGGATATGTATTAAAACTCAAGACTTTAAAGTGTCATACATAAATGACTAAATGAGTAAGAAATCAAAGCTTGGATTTGAATTATGGTTGTTTGCCTATAGTGCAATCGTTGCAATTGTATATCAACACAAATAATGCTTACTAATACTAAGGTCACAATCAACTCAAGAGTAGTAAATCTTGATTGATGGTTCCGACAGAGCATTTATTATGTTACCTAATATGAAATATCAATTGCATTAAGTATCTCCAATACGGGTGTATGGAGAAGATTGTCATCACATTTAAAATCTATGAAAGGCTCAAGATTCGAGACAAAGTGGAAAGGGATGTGAACCTCAATCTGAGATAAGAGGTCGTGGTAGCCGCGAGACTTGAGAAGTAATTTAAAGAAAGAAAGACCCTGTTATTTTTACTTTTTTTTAGTGCCGTAAAAATTCAGTGTCTTTGTAAGAATTACCGCAAGAGTCCCAGTCTTCACTATTTCTTCCTCTAAAAAATAGGGAAAAAATAGGGTTCTTCAACTAATCCTCAACCTTTTTTTCCCGGTAACAACATTTAAACTTGACTAAAACTATCTGTCACTGAAACGAAACACGTTTTTTAAATTTTATAGAGATACTGAAAAAGTTGGAGGCCATGCGAATTTCAAAGTAAAAGAAAGCAAAGCAGCAGGAAAGTTTAGTTGGAATTGTTGGAAGTATATAATTAGATTAGAAGATAGAGGAGGTATAATTTCCATTTTCGAATACGACTTGGGTTTTTTCCATCGAAACTCAGAATGTGGCTAGCTGGCAGTTGAGAGCTTATTTGCAAAGTGCTTTTCGGAATGGGCAACTGCTGCTCAGACGACTCCGGCTGCATGATGGCAGTAGGCGGCACCGTTGCTTCTCACGACAATCCTAACGATGCTCACAACGATGCCGTCGAACACCTCCTCAAGTCTCGCAGCTACCACAGCCTCTTCTCTCAAATCAAGGGCCCGTAATTTCTATGAAAAGCTCGATTGACTTTTATCGCTGCCATCATTATTGCCTCCCTAAAAAGGAAAGCGATCTTTGTGTATATTGCATTTGGATGATCTTACCCTTCTATTATAAAGTTTGACTTTCTCATGGAAGATTGAATTTAAAGAGATTTTAAAATTATTTTTTTACATAGAAAAATAGATCACGACCATACAAGAATGTATGCGCAAACGGCACGTAAAACAAAATTGTTATGAAGAAGTTATGAGCATTTTAATTCGGAGACATTTAAGTCTTTTTGAAAGAACATAAGGAAAAATAATAAAGGGTAACAGACCCACAAAACTCTAGAAGCAACGTGAACATTTGCCCGACCCAACGACCCTCCGAAACCCCAAGGTATCAAGTCGTTCTACTCCTCTTGGGCTTTCATTTTGATAGGAGCATTCTATGTGACGTTATTATAGTAAATCTCTATATTTTCTTGGGCCAATTACCCATAAGGTCACAACCATATCAGGTCCTGCAGACCTAATTGAAGGCTCTGGAAGAGCCAATATCTGGTTGCCAAATGGAACACAATTGTTTATTCAAGAGGCTTTATACTCTGCCAGATCTCGAAGAAATCTGCTGAGTTTTAAAGATATGTGTTTGAATGGGTACCACATTGAAACCACAAATGAAAATAATGTGGAGTATCTTTGCATCACTTCCAATACTAACAGCCAAAGGCGTATATTGGAAATGTTGGTTGCCCTCACATTTGGATTGTATCACACAACCATAAAGTCAGTTGAGGCATACCATGTCATGAACCAGAAGTTCACTGACCAAAAAACATTTATGTTTTGGCATGACCGTCTTGGTCACCCTGGATCCACCATGATGCGTCAGATCATTTCTAATTCCAATGGACACCCATTGTTGAATAAACATATTCTTTTGCCAAGCACAAACCCTTGCAAAGCTTGTTCACAAGGAAAATTGGTCATTAAACCATCTTATGCAAAAATCGATGTTGAATCCCCATCATTTCTACAAAAAATTCAAGGGGACATGTGTGGGCCTATTCAACCATCTTGTGGCCCATTTCGGTATTTTATGGTTTTAGTTGATGCTTCTACGAGGTGGTCACATGTTTGCCTCTTATCGACTCGTAATATGGCTTTTGCAAAGCTTTTAGATCAGATAATCAAACTACGAGCACAATTCCCAAACCTTTAAATTAAGTCTATTCTATTAGACAATGCTGGTAAATTTACTTCCCAAGCATTGGATGATTATTGCATGTCCTTGGGAATTGCAATTGAGCATCCAGTCCCTCATGTTCATACACAAAATGGATTGGCAGAAACTTTCATTAAGCGCATTCAGATTATTGCACGCACTTTTCTTATGAGAACAAAGTTGCCAGTTTTTGCATGGGGACATGCCATTCTGCATGCAGCATCATTAATTAGGTTGAGGCCCATAACCAACCATCAATATTCCCCCATTACAAATTGTTCTTGGGAACCATCCCAATATTTCCCATTTACGAGTTTTTGGTTGTGTTTTTTATGTGCCTATTGCACCGCCGCACCGTACCAAAATGGGACATCAACGTAGATTGAGAATCTATATTGGTTTTGATTCACCATCTACTATAAGATATCTGGAACCCCTTACGGGTGATGCCTTTACTGCACGGTTTGCAGATTGTCACTTTGATGAGATAACATTCCCACCGTTAGGGGGAGAAAAGACTGTTCCTGAAGAACGTCGTGAATTATCGTGGGAAGTACCCACTTTATCTCATCTTGATCCTCGTACCACACAAAGTGAAAAATAAGTACGAAGGATTCTCCACCTTCAAAATATTGCTGACAAAATGGTTGATGCATTTACAGATATAGCAAAAGTGACAAGATCACATATCCTAGCAGTAAATGCACCTGCAAAAATTGATGTCCCAGTAGGACAAAACAATGAGCCATCTGTTGCACGCCTGAAGCGTGGCAGACCTGTAGGTTCAAAAGATTCAGTTCCTAGAAAAAGGAAATCGAATGCATATTTGAATCCTGATGAAATCGCTCTAGAAAAGATTTTGGCAAGACGTTAATGTCTGATCGACAACTCATGAGTCTGTAATTAAAGAAGATGAAAGTGTCCTTGGTGAGACACAAGCCCCCGAAGAGGCTCAGGAACTTGAAAATAAGGAAATTTCCATAAATTATGCATACACCAATGAATGGTGGGATCGTAAGGAAACGATCATTGATGATATATTTTCATTCGTAGTAGCTGATGTGAACGTAAATACGTACACAAAGTGTCTTTAACCACTTGAATTGGGCTTATTCGAGAGCTGTTTTGTTATGTTTAATGTGTGTTTTCTTGTGAACAGGGAAAATATGAGAAAAATGATTATTTGCACAAAAAATGTGCATTTTGGAGGTTTTCAGCATAATTCTGAAAAGTCAACCGTGACTTTCCGTACATCAAAATGACACCGGTCATTTTTCGAATGTGGAAAACTGAGCATTTACGAAAATTTCGAAAACCGTTTCGAATCCCGGCAATTTTACCGGCAAACACCACATACGGCGGCGCAACCACCACTTGCGGTGGCAAATCACATTTCAAAACTTCCATTTTATTTTCCCTTATTTATTTAATTAATTAATTATTTTAATTAATTAATTATTTATTTGTTTATTAATTAATTTTCCTTCTTCTTTCACCGAAAAGCTTTTTGGCTTTTTCTCATTTTTTTCTTCTCTTTTGACTATCGCAGCTACCGGCCACCACCGTGCCGACAACCTCATTGGATCCTTGACTTCTTTTCTCTTTCCTTGTCTTCATAAGGATTCTGCAATCAACAAGAAATCACAATCAAGCTTTCATCAACAAATTCACCACCTGCGAGTCATCAAACACCAATCACCACCGTGAACCCATCCATTTATTCATCAACCATTATCTCAACTTCACAAGCTCACAGTCAAATCCAATCTCGTTCTCACAACCATGGCTGCAGCAACAATCACAACTTCAATCCAGCTCAAATCCGAGTTGAATTCCCTTCTCTGCAAGCAATTACCCAGAGAAATCAATTGCTCTCTACACCCAAAGCAACCCCTGCCATTTCCGATTCACCATGTCGGCAACCCAATACCCACTCCTCGGCGCCGCTCCGATCAATCAGCCGTACTCGGATGCCGCCGTTCCATCGAGCCCCTGTCTTGCCTGGGCGCCGCACAACCACCGCCGGGCCTCCTCTCTCTCGCCAAGCGTCGATCCCGTGAATCTCCAGTCCAGCCATCATAATCACCGACGCCACTGGCGTCACTCATCCACTGTCGCGCCGTCGCACGAGCCCGACGCTCCCTGCTTCTCTACTATCGTCATCATCAACATCGCCGGCTTCCCAATCTTTCGAGCCCAGATACCATGAGCTTCCTGTGTCCGCTGCGTCACCTGCGCCGTACCTCTCTTGCCCAGCCCGCGTCATCTCGCCGCTGCTCCATTGCTGCTGCCACCGTGCCGGCGTCGATATATGATGGCGTCGTCTCTCTCTCTGTCCTGCTTTGTTGTGAAGAAGAAGAAAATGAAATAGAAAAGAAACTGAAGCAAAGATGAAGACCACGGTGTTTCTGCCGTTTCCCAACTGCCCGGTAGTGTCGCACTTGGGTACCTGAAAGCACAAGATTGGTCAGGGGAGGTCGGCGTGTACCGACCGAAGTCCCTCCGACGCTCAAGTTAGTACCGGTAGGTTCTGAGAGCAGTGTGTTTGGGATTCGGAGAGAATGTACCTGAATAAGGAGTGAGGATTCCTTATATATGAGGTGAGGTCGGAGACAAGCTTTCCTGGCACGGGGGACATCCCCTAACACGAGGAATATTCTCTGGTCCACTACCTCGATGTGCGCATCGAGGGATGGCGGTGCCTAGTGCAGCATGGGTATGCGACTTAGTGCGATCTGTGAGGTAGTGGATAAGCACGTGTGCTAGGTGGCCGTGCCGGTACCTGTGGGGCTGGCTACTCTCGGTACCTGGTCAGGAGACGACCATGTGCAGCCGGGGGAAAACTTGTTGTCGGTACACCCGGCCTGGTCTTACCGGTACCACTGGGGTACTGCTAGGGCTTCGACCGCGGCCCGGGGCTTACCCGTCGTCGGGGCGGTATACTCGGTAGGGGATCCCTACCGAGTAGGTAGATGCCGCCGGGGCGAAGTTTGTGCCGCTAGGGCGTTGCGAGGTTACGTGCTCGGTAGGGGATCCCTACCGAGTCGGCCAGACCGATTCGTGTGATGGGGCTCATAGGCAGTGCGCTCTCGGTTATAGTGAGCTACTTCGGGCCCCGCACGGGGCCTATCCCGTACGGATATGAAATGGTAGCAACGAAGTCCCCCAAGTCCCGAGCAAGAGGAAACTTTTGGATCGGGGACTTATTCCGAGAAGTTCATATCGGGATGTAGCGAAGTGTCGGTGGGGCGGCCCGCGGCGGCGCTCGGTACCGTCCACGTAGTCCCCCAAGTCCCCGAACAAGGGGTTCCTCCCGGTCGGGAATTGTAACCGCTCCGAGTTTCAATGGAAACCCAAACGTCGTGGCCGTTGAGGTTCTCGGCGTAACTGCCGAGGTAGTGGGGTGATACGTGTCACGCCCGGGCCGGTTTGGAACATCGTGGGGGAGCTCAACCGTCGCGTTGACACGTGTCGCCATCCCGGCCCGCGACGCTTCATGTCGTACGGTCAAGATGGGTTGACTCCCGCTATTTATATGGAGGTGAACAGAGTATACTTGACTTCATTCCTGCATTTGCAATCCAGAGCTCTGATTTCTGTCTGTAGAGAGGACGAGAGCTCGTTTCGGTAGTCTGCTTGGAACCAGCCGGTATTCAGCTTTCAGCCTTCCCAGAATGTAAGTACCGGTACCCTGTGTACAACTTTACACTTTTTGCTTTTATAACGTAGTTTGAGTACCGGTATCCAGCCTTAGTGCCGAGCTAGGTTGCATAGGCATAGGTTATCCCTCCCGATAAGAACCTTAGTGCGGTTTTTTGCAGATGTCTGACTCGGAGAGTGAGAGTGCCGGCGGTGGTAATGCGTTTTTCGGCGACGAGCGGGAGAGGAGCTCATCGGTGGAGGAGGCTGGTTCGGACGCCGGTTCGAGTACCGCAGCGTAGCTCCTTCGCCGAGGACCGTTTCGTCCGGTAGGATCCGGAGGTGGGAGGGGAGTACCGATTTCCTCTCGCCTGAACCGTATGTGAAGTCCCGGTCGAGTAGTAGTAAGACTCCGCACCGGTAGGGTTTGCGGTGGACCGGCTGAAGTTGAGTGCGTCCACCGAGGAGGACTTGGTAGCTCTGAGGGAGGCCTTCAACATCCCCAGCTCGGTGACGATGCGCCTACCGGAGAAGGGGGAGCTTAGGAGTGCTTCTTCAGTACCGGGTGAGACCTTGGTACACCCGTTCTTTTTCGGTGAGGGGTTAAGGATTCCCCTACCGGCGTACCAACAACAATTCCTGGCCGAGGTTGGCCTCGCCATCGCGCAGCTGAACCCCAACACCTGGCGGTGTCTTAACGCGTTGTACACTTTGTACCACGACTGTGGGTTTGGCGAACCAGACTTGGCGGTGTTTTTCAGCCAGTGCACGTTGGAGGAGCATTCGATGGCCGACAAGGGCTGGTATAAGCTGAAGTCCGTTTTGAAACCGTGTACCGTTCCTCCCCGAGACACCGCGTGGATGGAGTTCATGCATAAATACAAGAAGGTGATCCGGTGCTGTCTGGCGAAGGAGGCCCTTGACCGGGAGGGTATGACCGGTACGCATGACGTGGAGAGCCACGAGTTTGGTAGTCCCGAGATAATTAGGGATCCGCTCGTCTTTGGCAACCCCACGTCCCAGCAGACCTGGAAGAGCAGATACTTCTTTATTGGCGGGGAGTGGGAGTTCCCGGTAGGGTCGGAGCCGACGGTGAAAAGAGTTCCCCACAAGTTTGCAGATACTCCCGGTTGTTAGCTCCATCCGTGTTTTCCTTGTTTGTTTTTTGTTGTTTTGTTTTTTGCTGACCGTCTACCTTTTTGAATGCAGTGGATCAATCTTGGAGGAGGCTTACCGAGAGCCAGGAGAAGGAGATTCGCTGGATCCGGGATAACATATCGATTGTGTTGAGGAGATCCACGGTACTCCTGAATCGGTTCTCTCTTGACAAGTCGGGTTTGGCCCCCTTACCGAATCCTTGTAAGTGCTTCTCGGTAATCCCTTGTGGTTTCTTTTGCTGCTTGCTTCTAATATCGATACCTGCCTTTGATTGCAGTATCTACCAATACCGCCGGTACCGCACGCTTAAGGGAGACTCAAGCATGGTCCGTGAGCGCAAGGACTTCTACCAGCTGAAGGAGGCCGTGGGTGAAGACCCGATCTTAGAGATTCAGCCGGTTGAGGCTGAGCAGGCTAAGTCTGCGGCGGACGATGTCGGTAAGAAGAAGAAGAAGAGGGCGCACAGAGTCTGGCCGAGCCTCGAAACTATTCCGGTGGAGGTAGAGGTCACTACCGATGCTGATGATGCCGGCGGTCCGGAGACCGAGGGTGCTTCTGAGGTCCCGGGTGGGTCCTCCAAAAAGCACACTGCCCGTGAGGAGGTAAGCCTCTCCCCTTTTTAGATGTTCTGGTTATACTGGTGTGTATCGGTACTGAACCTTGTGGTAGTTCGTTAAGCAGGTGGGGGACCACCGGAAGAAGCATAAGGTGTAGGAGGCTGCTGTTGATGAGGTGGCTCAAGGTGCGGAGGGTGCGGGTACCGTCCTTGCTATGCACAGCTCCGACTGCGCCCCTATCTTCGGGAGGTCTATTCCTCCTGAAAATGCCAAGCTTTTTCATGGCTTGGTGAATAGGGCAATGGAAACTCCGTTTCCACCCTCGCGGCTTGCCGTCTATCCCGAGATGAGCATGATAGATCAGAGGGACGTCCTCTTCCAGTGCAAGCAAAGGGTACCGTTGCTTGAGCTCTGCTCTTGCTTTGCTTGTTTTTTTTTTTGTTTTTAACCTTTATTGTATCGGTGTTGCAGCTGGCCTACGAGGAGATGCTCCTGGACCGCCGGGTCTGGAAGGAATAGCAGATGGTGGACGGGCATTATCGGTAGGAGAATAAGCACATATGGAGACAAAATTTTTATAGTGGTTCACCTGGCTCAATGCGAGTCCTAGGCTACGTCCACTTTTAAGGGGTTCCACTATAGTGAAGAATAATTACAAATGTTTGACAAGTGGTAACGTCCACTTAGCCGTTATGTTCCAGAAATTTTATTTTATGGGTAGTAGTAGCGAAGGTGCTCAGTATTCCATGGATGTGGGAGTATGTACCCGTTGAAGTCCATGAGCCGGTAGATTCCTAGCCTGAGGACTTCGATCACTCGGTATGGACCTTCCCATCGTTGGTTGAATGTCATAGCTGCAGAGTCCTTCGTACTTTGCCTTACCTTGCGTAGTGTCCAGTCCCCCAGCTTGAGGTACCGGCACTTTGCCTTCGCATCAAACTGGCGTTTGAGCCGGTTTTTGTGTTCTGCATTCCGGAGGTTGGCTTGTTCCCGACATTCCTCGAGTAGGTCCCGGTTGAGGCACAACTGTTCTTCATTTTCATTTGGATCATATGTGTCGATCCGGTGTGTTGTGGAATTGATTTCAACTGGTATCACGGCTTCTGCACCGAAAGCAAGGGAAAATGGCGTCTCGCCGGTGGCAACCTTGTATGAGGTGCGGTACGCCCAGAGAACCTCCGGTAGCAGTTCAGGCCATGCGCCTTTCTTGTCACCGAGCTTGGTCCTCATGGTTCTCTTCAGGATTTTGTTCACTACCTCCACCTGACCGTTGGTCTGTGGGTGGGCCACCGATGCGAAGGAAAGGGTGATACCCTTTTCCCAGCAGAATTTCCTAAAGGATGCAGAGTCGAATTGCTTACCGTTGTCGGTGACAATGACTTGAGGGATACCAAAGCGGCAGATGATGTTTTCCCAAATGAAGGACTGTACTTGGTGGAGTAGTCGGTGGCGTAGTCGGTGGCGACTACCACGTGTTCAACACCACCGGTACCCTTAGGCATGGGTCCAATTAAGTTTATTCCCCATTGGGCAAGGGACATGGGTTGACCATCGTCTCCACTTGGCGAGGCCTTGCATTGCCTTGTGAATGACACGGCGTCCGGAGGAGTGTTGGCCGGAAGTAGCCGAGGCGGACGAGTTTGTGGGCCAATGCTCGTCCTCCCGGTGGTGGCCACAGATGCCCTCGTGTACCTCCTTGATGGCCTCTCGAGACTCGGCCGGTCCGAGGCATCGTAGGTATGGTAGGGAGTGGGCCCGCCGGAAGAGATGGTAGTTGCTGATGAGGTACTGGGAGGACTGGAATTTTATTTTCTTTGCCTCATCATTATCTCTCGGGAGGGAGCCATCACGCAGATATTCCAGGATTGGTGTCATCCAGTTCGCCTCCTCCAGACGCAAGTGATTTACATCGGCGGGCATTGACTCGGTGCTTCGGCTCTCTAGCATGTCGATAGGTACCGAGTTCCCAGGGTTGGGATCAATAGCCGAGGCAATTCTGGCCAGGGCGTTAGCCCTTTGATTCTCTTCTCTTGGTACCTTCGTTAGCTTGAGGCATGAGAAACCGGCAATGAGCTCTTTTGCCAAAGTCATATACCGAGACATGATGGGATCTTTAGCTTGGTAGTCCCCCGAGACTTGGTTGACAATGAGCTGCGAGTCGCTGAAGACTTGGAGCTGCTGGGCTCCCATGTGCCGGGCCAGCCGAAGGCCGGCCAGGAGTGCTTCGTACTCGGCCTCATTGTTGGAAGCTTTGAAGTTGAACCGGAGAGCACTCTCGAGCCGAGATGTGTCGGGACTATCGGTGTGGGGAGTGATGAGGATGAGTCCGGCCCCGCTACCGTGGGTGTTCGAGGCGTCATCCACATATAGCTGCCAGATCGGTAGTGCGGGATCAAACTGTGTTGCCTCGCTGGCAGCTTGGGCCGTCACGGCCGAGCTGGCTCCTTCTACCGATATGGGTGTGGACTGTACAGAGGTGAATTCAGAGACAAAGTCAGCCAGTAACTGTGCTTTGATTGCCGGTCGAGGCCGGTAGGTGATGTCGAACTCACTGAGCTCGATGCTCCACTTCATGAGTCTGCCAGACGCCTCTGGCTTTTGCAGGATCAGCCTGAGTGGGTGATCGGTAAGCACCACAATGGGGTGTGCCTGGAAGTATGGGCGAAGCCTTCTGGTTGAGATCATGAGTGCGAGGATGAGCTGCTCGATTTCGGGGTACCGAGTCTCGGTATCCACGAAAGATTTGCTTGTGTAGTCTACCGGTAGGTCTTCCTTGTTGTGGCTCCTGACTAGGATCGAACTCACAGCGGTCCTAGATACCGATAGGTATAGGAAGAGAGGTTCGCCTAGTACCGGTCTGCTGAGCAGCGGCGCTGCTGCTAGATAGTCCTTCAATGATGCGAAGGCTTGCTCGCACTCAGTGGTCCAACCTTCGAACTTCTTCCCGATCTTCAAAATTTTGAAGAATGGGGCACACCGGTCGGTAGACCGTGATATGAACCGGGACAGAGCTGCAATCCTGCCGTTAAGGCTTTGGACGTCCTTGAAGGTTTTGGGAGACTCCAAGTCCAGGATCGCTCTGATCTTCTCGGGATTAGCCTCGATGCCTCGATGCCTCGCCTACGCAGAAGACGCACTTCTCGGGATTGAGCTTCAACCCATAGTCTTGGAGAATGGAGAATGTCTCCTGTAGGTCGGTGAGGTGGTCACTTTTCTTTAGGCTCTTGAGGAGCATGTCGTCTACATACACCTCCATGGTCTTTCCGATCTGCCTGGAGAACATGCGGTTGACCAACCGTTGATAGGTGGCCCCGACATTTTTCAATCCGAAGGGTAGGACCTTATAGCAGTATAGACCTTGGTCGGTCATGAAGGAGGTGTGCTCCTGGTCTTCGGGATCCAACTTGATCCGGATGTAGCCCGAGTAGGCATCCATGAAGCTCGAGGCCTCGTGGCCGGCAGTGGAGTTGACTAACTACTCGATCCTCGGTAGAGGGAAGCCGTCCCGGGACATGCCTTGTTGAGATCGGTGAAGTCGATGCACATTCGCCACTTCCCGTTGGGTTTTTTCACTAATACCGGGTTGGTAACCACGGGGTACTGAACCTCCACGATGAAACCGATGCTCAACGCTTGTCGACCTCGGCCTTCATAGCCTCGTACCGCTCCTGGTCCCCGACGGGTCTCTTCGCCGCACCGGCCGGTAGGCGGGATCGATCCCGAGTTTATGGGAGATGGTTGTGGTAGAGATAGGCATGTCGGCGTAGGACCAGGCGAATACCGAAGCATTGTCCTTGAGGAGCTTGATTAAACCGGTACGTAGGGCGACCGGTAGGCCGGTACCAATCTTGACTACCCTGTCAGGTTGTTCAGGGAACAAGGCAATCTGCTTTACCTCCTCGTGGGGTTTTCCCTGTATGATTACAGCTCCTTCCCGGGAGTAATCTGGCATGTCAGCTGCCGCCGCGTTATCACCGGGGGGTGATGCTCCACACGTCCCGGGAGGGCTGTCGTGGCTTCGTTTCTTGGGCGTAGCAAGACCGGGCCATGGGCCGACTTCCGGATAGAGGCAATCCCAGCAGGAGTAGGGAATTTCAGCATGAGTAGGTAATAGCATTCGCAAGCTCTGATTTGGCAGAGGATGGGCCTACCGAGTATGAAGTTGTAGGAAGATTCACAATCCACTACCAGCTTGTGAGCTGATACCTTTTGGGACCGGGGTACTGTCCGACCTCGACGTTGAGCCATACGCTACCGAGGGGTTGGACAAGGTCTCCCGAGAAGCTGATAATCGGGTTCACCGTCCTCGAGATGTTCTCGAGCGGTAGGTCCAACTTGAGGTAGGCACTCTTGAAGATAACGTTGGCAGAGCTGCCATCGTCGACCAATACCTTGTGCATCAGGTCGGTATGGACCTTGGCGGAGAACACGAGTGGGTCATCGTGGGGGGTTACGATGCCGGCTTCCTCTTCGCTGGAGAACCCTATATTCCAGGGATCCCATTTCTGCCTGTTCTGCACCGGCGCAGATTGTACCGAGAAGCACTGCAGGTGCTGCTTAGCTTCTTTCACATGGGATCTGTGCTCGGAACGAGTGGTACCAAAAAGGGTAGGCCTCCACTGATGGTGAAGATTTCCTTTCGGTACCCCTGAGGGGCTTGGCCAACGTATTGGGCTAACTTCCCATCCCGGTGTAGTTGCTCAGCAACATCCCTCACGGCTTGGCACTCCTCGGTACTATGAGTACTGGACTGATGGTGAGTACAGTATTTACCGGTGTTGACCCGGTTGCCGGCATATGGTGGCTTCTTCCACTGCTGAGGGAAGAGTTGGGGGTTCTCCTTGTAAATGTCCTCCATTGGCTTGTTGAATATGGTACAGACCGGTAGGCTGTCATCTGCAGGGTCCTGCCAGTTGGATTTCTTGGACTGGTTTTGCCTCCAGGAATTCTTCTTCTTGGGGTATTGGTTGTACCCGGTTTCAGTCCAACCTTGGCTTGGAGAGTTCACCTAGTTGATGTCGGGAGCATGGGTGTATGGCCATCCGCCTTGGTAGGCCGGGGTTGTGCCCTGGGCTGAGTAGCCGGAGCTCTGCCCCTGGTCGTATTGACTGAAGTAGGGCGGTACCCTTGGCTCGCGAGAACCGGAGTCAACCCGGTATACCGGTCGATCTTGGTGGTTACGGGGGCTTGGTATTGTTGATTTTGCTCCCGATGGGGAGGATCATACCGCTGGTTGTTATTCTGGTTCCCCAGCTGTTGTTCCGGTTGTTCCCCCGGTAGTTATTGCCCCGGTTGCGCTTGTCATTCTGCCTTGGTTCTTCAACCTTAGGCGCGCTGACCTGCTCCTGCTTGCGCTTATCCCCGGTAGGGTCCACGGTCACCGTGGAGGCCTTGTTGCCTTTTTGCATTTCGTTGAGCTGAGATTTCCTCTCGTAGGTCAGGTAGTAGCTGCGGGCGTACTGGCTGGTCCTGCTCATGAGCTCGGTATAGGTGAATACCGTGCTGGTGGAGTTCAGTTCTCTGAGGAATTCTCCCGGTTCTAGGCCATCCCGGAAGATCTAGGTTGCACGGATGTCATCCTTGGTGTTGCAGCGCCGGTAGGGAGCTTTGAACCGTTCCATGTAGTCAGCCAATCGTTCTCCCGTGGCCTGTTGGAAGCCGGTGAGCTCTCCTACCGAGTAGAAGAAGCTGGATTTGGTGGCATACTCGGTGGTGAAGGCCTCAACCAGCTGCTCGTAGCTATCGATGGACTCCGGCTCTAGTTGATAGAACCATAACATGGCCTCCTTAGTTAGGGTGTTGACAAAGGCATGGCACCAGTCCTCATCGGTATAGCCCCTGCCGTTGTAGGTAGACTGGAAGGCAGTCACATGCATCACCGGGTCTTCCTTGCCGGTGTAAGAATCCATCTTGAGGTTCTTGAATTGCCGGTTGTGGTTATGGATTCTCCCGGTGAAGGGACCGACGGGTTTCTTGGCCATGCCGAGGCTAGTGCACTCGGCGGTACCGGTCTCAACTCTTCGAGACGGTCATTGAGCTCTCGGAAGAGGCGGCCGAGTGTGTCCTCCTCTACCCGTGGCACGGGGGCGACGGTAACCGGTTCCTCGTGGGGGGTGTCGTAGTCCTCATCGGTGTCCTCCTCTCCCGCGGAATGGACCACGCACTCGGCATCAAGGAACGGGACCTGCGGGACCGGTAGGGACTCGGTCGCCTATCTAGTACGCGGTGCCTTGGCCTCGGAGGAGTGTCGATTCTCGGGGGAGGTGCCGACACGGATGGACTGGGGTTAGAGTCCGGGTGAGGCGCTCCCTCGGCGGGTTGATTTCTCGTTCGCCGGCCTCTTGAGCGGCGAGCCGGGTCGCGGCGCAACCGTTCGTTGCCCTCCTGGTGGTCTCGGATCATAGCCTCGAGTCTTGCCACCGTTGAAGGCTCAACTTGATGGGAATCTGGGGTTTCCGACTCGGTGGAGTGGACCGCCGCTGGCGTCTCCTCCGGAAGAGGCCCAAGACCAGCAATAGTCAAGGTGTCCTTGGCGGATTTGGACTTCTTGGCCTGCTTCGTTGGCTGTGAGCCATCGCTAGCCGATTTCGTCATTGCTTGACTGGTAGAACACCTCACGGAGTGAGTAAGCTTTGGTTATGAAGTGGTGACGGCGCCAAATGTTTCTGCAGTTTCCCAACTGCCCGGTAGTGTCGCACTTGGGTACCTGAAAGCACAAGATTGGTCAGGGGAGGTCGGCGTGTACCGACCGAAGGCCCTCCGACGCTCAAGTTAGTACCGGTAGGTTCTGAGAGCAGTGTGTTTGGGATTCGGAGAGAACGTACCTGAATAAGGAGTGAGGACTCCTTGTATAAGAGGTGAGGTCGGAGACAAGCTTTCCGGCACGGGGGACATCCCCCGACACGAGGAATATTCTCTCGCTCCACTACCTCGATGTGTGCGTGGGTATGCGACTTAGTGCGATCTGTGAGGTAATGGACAAGCACGTGCGCCGGGTGGCCGTGCCGGTGCACGTGGGGCCGGCCACTCTCGGTACACTGGTCAAGAGACGTCCGTGTGCAGCCGCGGGAAAGCTTGTTGTCGGTACACCCGGCCCGGTCTTACCGGTACCGTTGGGGTACGCCGGGGCTTCGCCGAGGCACGGGGCTTACCCCGTCGTCGGGGCGAGTATACTCGGTAGGGGATCCCTACCGAGTCGGTAGATGCCGCTGGGGCGAAGTTTGTGCCGCTAGGGCGTTGCTGAGGTTACGTGCTCGGTTGGGGATCCCTACCGAGTCAGCAGACTGATTCTGTGTGATGGGTCTCATAGGCAGGCTGCTCCCGGTGATAGTGAGCTACTTCGGGCCCTGCACGGGGCCTATCCCGGTACAGATATGAAATGGTAGCAACACACGGGATTGAGAGAAGGAAATAACAAAGAGTTGAAAAGTCAACTCTGAAAATTGGGTTGGGCTGGATAGAAGAGAAAAAGAAAAGAAAAATATTTGGGCTTTTGACCAAGTCAAGGCCCAAGTCCAAGCCCACTGCTCCCAGGCCCAATTAAATTTGGGCCCCCGAAGAATCCAAAGCCCAATTGATTTGGCCACCCAAATCAAGGCCCCCTGCCACATCCAAAGACGGATCCGACAAGTTCCACCGTCAACGCTACTATATAGCTGAGCCCTCCACCTACGCCAGAAGGGCAGTGTCGTCTTCACGCGCACATGGTTGAGTCGTCCACCCGGACCCGACGACAAGTGTCCATTTTCATGGACACAACAGTAACACTTACCCAAACTCGTTTATTTATTATATTTGTTTATGTTTAATTTTAAATTCTGCATTTGAATATTGTGTGAATACATTTGGGTAAATGTTATTGTGTAAATATTTGTTTTAAACCTTGTTTTATTATTTTGTGTAATAATTTAGGGTTTAACCCCTAAACCTTTTTACTCTTGGTATTGATGTTGATTTATAATTTTTCTGATATTAAATGTTTGTTTGATTCATTGCTTTGTCATCGATAAATTGCTAGTTTGTTTATTGTGGTTGCGAACATAGTAAGCATGCTAGGGTTTTATTGCTAGGATTATATGTGGACCGCCATATCATCATATATTCTAGAAGTAGCAAATAACGGTGTAAGCTATCGTTATATGAATCATCTTCTAGGCAATTAGAACTACATCAGTGTCGAAGTTGCCTAGAGTTACTCGTTCTTTTTATGCATAATGACTTCTTAATGTTGAATCTATGAACATGCTATTCTAGGTTGCATTTTGGAAGCTAAGTTAGGAGTACATGCCATGCACCTAACATACCAAGTAAGAGAGAACAATAGATTAAGTGCAACATGTCATTGGCTTAGTCTGAGTAACTACATTTAATTGAAATGAAGTTTTAGGTTAACATATCAAGAGTGCGTATTGTTTGTTGTTTTATATTTGTTTAATTTAATTTTCCAAAACAAAAATCCAAAAATATTTTCTTTTATTTATTTCTTGATTTCGACCATTTCCAAAAACCGAAAATCACATTTTTGTATATATTGTATATATTTGTAAATAAATTCTTTGTTGTATATATTATTTAATTTTCGTGACATAGAAAAGCAAATAAACAATCTCCTGTGGGTAATGACCCTTGTTTCCACTATACTATTCATCGACATTTTTATTGGTTGCAAGGATTTGTATATAATTACATTCTTTATTTTATTTTGACGAGCGTTTTTGCGTATCAATTTTGGCGCGTGAAAATGTCTATATCAGTAGCTACTGAAATTATAAAAAGCGATGATATTGAACCTCGCTATGTTAATGAATGTAGACAGAGACATGATTGGCTCAAATGGAAAGACGCAATCCAAGCAGAACTAAATTCTCAAATGAATGTAGGCAGTGTTTTCGGACCAGTATTCCAAACACCACCCAATGTGAACCTAGTTGGTTACAAATGGGTATTTACTAGAAAGCGCAATGAGAAAAATGAGATTGCAAGGTATAAAGCGCGGCTTATAGCGCAAGGTTTTTCACAAAAACCTGGGATTGATTATGACGAAATATATTCTCCTATGATGGATGCAATTACATTCCGCTATCTAATAAGTTTGGTGGTTTCAGAAAAACTTGATATACGACTCATGGACGTTGTTACTACATATCTATATGGCGAGTTAGATACTGATATATACATGAAAGTCCCAGAAGGACTCAAGTTGCCTGAAGCAACAACAAAACCACGCAATATGTACTCAATTAAGTTGAGACGATCATTATATGGGTTGAAGCAATCTTGAAGAATGTGGTTCAACCGCCTCAGTGAGTATCTAATTAAGGAAGGATATGTTAATGATCATATATGTCCTTGCGTGTTTATCAAGAAATCAAATTCTAGCTTCGCAATAGTAGTTGTTTATGTTGACAACATGAATTTAATTGGAAGCCCTGAAGAGCTTGAAAAGACAGCTGAATATTTGAAAAATGAATTTGAAATGAAAGACCTTGGGAAAACAAAATATTGTCTCGGCCTGCAAATCGAGCATTTAGCTAGTGGGATTCTTGTCCATCAATCAGCTTATACTGAAAAAATCTTAAAACGATTCAATATGGACAAAGCCTATCCACTAAGCACCCCAATGGTTGTTCGGTCTCTTGATATTAAGAAAGACCCATTTCGTCCAAAACAAGACGATGAAGCATCCTTGGTCCTGAAGTACCATACCTTAGTGCTATTGGTGCCTTACTTTATTTGGCACAATTCACGAGACCTGATATTGCATTTGCAGTGAACTTGTTGGCAAGATATAGCTCTGCTCCAACATTACGTCATTGGAATGGTGTAAAGGATATTTTGCGCTACCTTCGTGATACAACAGACATGGGTTTATTTTATACAAGTCAATCCACAAATGGTCATAACATTGCCATTTGTGGATATGCAGATGCATGATATCTCTCTGATCCGCATAAAGGTCGTTCTCAGACAAGATATGTCTTTATTTGGGGAAATACAACAATTTCATGGCGATCAACGAAGCAAACACTGGTGGCTACTTCCAGCAATCACTCAGAAGTCTCGAATTATTGTAGTTGAACAAAATAATGAGTTGCTAATGAAATATCACCAATCTCGTCCAACTGGAATTACTTAAAAAAACTCTTGATCTTCTCAATGTAGATAAAATATTATTTTTATATTAAAAAATATAATTATAATAATTTTGTATAATTATAAAAACGAAGCGTGTGTTTAACGAATTAAATCAACTTAAATCCGTATCCGATATTTTTAGTTAACGGATTCGGATTGTTAAAAACTAAATCCAAATTCGTTTAATAGCCACCAATCCAGATCGAATTTAAATCAAAATTCAATCGGTTGATAGGTCATTAGGTCTATAGCAAATAGAGGATAACTGAGCAAACCGCGTTTGACATCGACACAGAATACTACCTGACGGTAGGGACTTGGAGGGTATAAAAAGGGAGAAGAAACCCTAAAATTAGACAAACTACTTGATCTTATCTGAGCAGTGAGAAAGAGGCTCGAGTTGTTTGAGCCACCCTCCCTTGTCCCTTTTAGGGCTTAAGGCCGCCGGCGGCTCAATTGTGACTCTTTGCTTTCCACTCCTGCGATGAAGACTGCCCGCTGTCGGAGCCCCTTCTATCTCATATTGGGGCAGTGATGGCTTCGCGGGCTTATCCCCCATCCAAATTATTTTTCACATATTTTTCTGTAGCTGTTGTATATGCACATTTAATCATATTTGGGTGTGGAGCTTTGTATTGCTCAATCAACATTTACTTTGACTGCGATTGTGTGTCTCTTTTGTAGTGTTGAGAACTTTCTGTTAAGCCATGAGATCAGATCTCGGTGATGCTCTATCTAAAGCACTAGACACCAGGTTACTGTCTCTGTTTCATATTAAATCTCAGTGAAGCTTTGGATTGTTTTACTTGTTGTCTTGTCTTGATTGTCGTGGTTTCTTTCTCTGAGTTTTAAATGTATGTATGCAGATGGGATTCAGAATGCGTTCTCTATTTATCTTTCCTGCTCCTCCTCTATCTTCAGCTGCCACCAGCTGGGGTATATGAGATTTGTATCGTATTAAATTACTGTCTAGAATTTTTTAAAATTCTGAAAGATGTTTCTGCCTGTGCATCATACAAATTAATTTGATTGTATGGTTATTTGTCATCTAGCAAGTTTTTCTAGTTGCCCTGTGGTAACTGCAAGTCTCTAAATTATATGAGTTGGAATGCTTAAGATAAAACTGTGTCATACTATCTCAGTAAAACCTTCGATGTGTAATTATCATTGAGGATGAAAGCCCCGATGCCCATGTGAAAATACTGCTCTGTAGTATTGCAGTTTTGCTTTGCACTTTTTCACGGCTTATCTGTGTCAAAATTCAGCTGCTACATATCTCCCTTGACTAATTTGTTTACCAAAAAACAAAAGAGGAATAAATATCGAATTATCTTTAGAGTAAGTTCTTCTGTAGGAATCAAATTTGTTTTTGACATTTCTCATGGGAAAACATTTGCATGCCTTCCCTATATAATGTCTCTACATCCCGATATCTTGGAATACTTTCCTGGAAGAGATTGCATTCCTTGGGCTAATGAGAGGTTTCTCAGCTAGTTCTCGATGCCATATTGTTTGTTGGAATTGTGAGGAGAAAGTAGATTTCATGTGGTCATGGGCATGTTGTTGATTGTCTTGCAAGCGATAGGGACTGTGATCTGTTGGGTACGACTTGCCGTATACTGGAATAAGTGGGGATTCAGTTTACAAAGCCTTTCATTTGCTTACCATTTTACAGTGTCAGAGTTCCGATTTTGTTGTATTAGGAGAAATTGGAGATGTTTTTTTTTCTATAGTTTGAAACAGCCTCTTGTAAATGTTTTAATTTGATTGTTGATCAGATGCTACTACTCTATTGGTGCGAAAGCAAAAGCACCATTTGACTGTAATTTAAACTATGGATCTATTTATGTATATATGCTCATTGATGAAGTCTTATAAGTTAACTACAGGGGCAGATTGTTTTTGAATTTTCATGAACAATCATTCCTGACTTCTATTTTCTTCTTTTTAATTATCTTCATTTTTGGATTTGGGACATGGCTTTGTATGCATAAGCACACATGGTTGAAAACAAAAATTCTTTTAAGCCTCCAATACGTGAACTATCAATACTCTGTTTCTAATCGACCACCTCAACCCGTGTCCGAGTTGTGACTTATCCAAAAGTCTAGGAAATTCCTGACCATACAAGTGAGCGACCATATGCTACTGGATTAATGCCTTGATCCCAAACTCATTGTTCTTCTTATCTTCCAGGTTATCTTCTCTAACAAGAGCGGAGAAACCATTATAACAAGGGTGGAGAAATCATGCAATAACATGATACCAAGTATTTTGGGGCAGCCTCGAAACTGTGGGTGTAGAAATTCTCCTTCGTGTTGAGTGTCAAAGATGACTTGCAACCACCAATTTGTGAGGGTTGAGATTGTCTGCTATGCGGCCGATACCGGCAAAACAACTTCTAGGCTCGGTGTGGTACTGAGCAAAGATTGGATTTCCGATAAGTCAGTATGACAACTCAAGCAATATACTAAAGGTTGGGTAGTCTGCGTTACTTTGGTGTTAACTTCGTTGCTCTTTATATAGAGGAAGTCTTTGCATAAGAGAGTTGGACCATTTGCCTTTATTTGGACTAGAGTCATAGAGTGGCCTTGCTTAAACAAAAGAGCTCCAAGAGATTATGTCACTTATTAGATTTCCTTCCTTTAAGGGAGGTTATGCTGCCATATGTCCATATTGGGAAATCTGTTCTAAATTTCTAATGTTCCATGTTTGATCCGTATTTAAGAGTTGCCTGATCCGACGGGCCTGGGTTTAAGTAGGGGCTAGCACATGTCCAACCCCATCGGTCCATGTTTGGGTACCGCTTGCTGGTCTACTCGATCAATATCTTGTTCGTCATTTTTCATGCTCCCACAAAAGCAACAGTATAATGCATATATTCCATCATTAGCAAGAAAAATAATAATAATGGGAGCGTGATTTTTTTGCACTTTCTTTTCCCTTGCTCCTCACCCTAAACCCTAAGGTTTCAACTTTCAACACAAGGGTTGAAAGACGCAAGTGTTTGCGAGTTTGTATGTGTGTATATTGTTGTTGTTGTTGTTGTTGTGCTGCCCAAGGCCTTTATTTATTGGCCTAGATAAGTAGTGAATTCTTCATGAATCAAGAATTATAAAGTTCTAAAAATTTATTTCCCTAGCAAAAAAGGCCAAAGGAATCTTAAATTTAGACTAAATCTAGGATTCTTATTTTGTAAAGTCAATTTATAATAATAATGGTAAATCATTGATCACATCATCATTTTCCGTGTTTGACAAGAAAAAACTCGTAAAATAGAGGTGGCAAACGGGCCAGCCCGGCCCATTTAATTGGGCTATGGGCCGTGCTCAGGCCGGGCCGTGTCTTATCGGACCTGGGCTCGGGCCGGCCCATATACTCAAACATTAGGCCCAGCTCGACCCACGGTCCAAGTCCATAGCGTGCCCGGCCAATAATGGGCTCGGACCGTAAGGAAACGAAAACTAGTTTTACTTTGAGATAAAATTAATACAATCAACATAAACATTATATAAAATTCATACAAATAATGATTGTTGTTCATCAGATAACATCTATAATTCTCTTGAAATTCATCTATTTTGATTTCAACCTAAAACAATATCATTACAAAAAGACTTAAGACATTTTTCTTTATAAACATGCAACTAACTTAGTAGCAATGAAAAATCATTGTTCAAGTAGCAGATTAATTAAAACGTTAAAAAAAAAGCTATAATCTTATTCAGTGATTGTTATATTATAAACAAGCCGGGCTGCGGCCCGTAAAATATCAAGCTCGGGCCATACTTTAAATTAACGGGTTTGGGCCGGGCATGACCTATAAAGGACTCAGGCCTAGTCGGGCCGCTTCTTAACGTGCCGAGCTCGTGCGTAGCGACCCATTTGTCACCTTTACTCGTAATAAAAAAGCCTAAGACACTTGTTGCATTGGCCCATTTATCAATAAAAATATATTTTGAGCACAAACACTGGGCTATAACCCAACCTAATTACTTCATCTCGTTCCCAAATCTCTAACTTTATAGGAGATTTGATATGATTCAACGACTTCTATGCATTCCTTGCAAACAAATCAACAAACCCACAAAAGTACATATTGTAGTTCACGTTTTCTTGCCCAATTTGAAATGGTATTCCTACTTCAATCTCTCCATAAGTTTCCGGTATTGATAACTGTAAACACGAAAATCCTGCAAGCGAATAAAACAAGGACATGTGTATAAAATAATATATTTGTATTTATGAATTTAGGGTTACAATCTCTGTGGGTATTCTTTTATAAGAATTTCCTCTTATTCGATCTCCGTGGTTAGTTTGATCCAAGGGTGACGAACACTTGATCTTGAATCGAGCGGTTGTATCTTCAATTTGTCTTGCTTTCGTAAATTTTGAAGATGAGACTTGATCGAGGGCTATAAAAACTTGATCTTGATCGGGCTTGAACCACGAGTGATGTCACGTGGTGAGTGTTCTTCGGCTTTTGTGGCAGATGAATCGGCACATGTGCTTGGTGCTTGTTGATTCTCCATGAGCTTGATGAATAACTTGAGTATTTGGGTGTTTGAGTTTGCAAAGAGGGTTTGCCTTCTTGCCAAATGTTTGCTTGTGATTTTCTGAAGGTCGTGCTTGATCCAAGGGTGATGAACGCTTGGTCTTAAATCACGCGAAGGTCACGAGGTTTGACACGTGACAATATCCTTTAACTTCTTGGTTGGTGAAGGAATTGGCTATTTGGACAGCTTGATGATTCTTGACAAGTTTAGAGACTTCTGAGATTCGGGATGATTTATCTGCTCAGTCTGAAGACCCTTCTCTTGATTTGAGGAGGGGTATTTATAGTATCTGTGTATCCCTCAATTTGGAATGCATTTATGACAACATTAATTAAATTCCTTATTTATGTAATTAAATCAATTAATTATTTAATTACATAAATAATTGATTGACTTAATCTTTTAAAGAATTTGCCAATTAATTATTAATTGACACGTTTTAATGCTTGATTACAATCAGAACCAGTTAATTTAATCTGATTGATATTTATTAGCCACAATTATATTTGAATTTATGGCTAATTGAAAAATTGAGCTAATTGATATGATTTAACTTTTGATTTAAATCAATCACATTAATTGATTAAAAATTAATTAATTAAAATTATTAATTAGGGTTCGAATCATGTGACACATGATTTGACATATATTTTTACTTCTCCAAGGAGCCTTTAGATTTAAAGACATTCAATGGTTCATATTAGTTTTGTGTATGAGATGGCAAATGACATGGAGTCAAATTTATTTTCCAACAAAAATTAAATAAACTTAAATAAAATTATATTTTATTTTATAAATGAAAATCAAAATAAAAACATATAAGAATAGAACTGAGCATTAAAAAAAAACAAAGAATCAGAAATTTTGGTATCCACCACCACCACTACCTTACTCGAACTCCATCTTCATCGTCCCAACTCTTTTATTGTGGATTTGATACCAAATTGATTATAGTGTATACCATCACATGTGAATTATACAAATTTTTTAGGGTAAATGTTACCAATGGTTCCTGTAGTTTGGGGTGAAGTTCAACATTAACCTTGTAGTTTCAAAATGTTTAATGTAACCCTTGTGGTTTGCAAAATTAATCAATATTGGTCCATATGCTAATTTCGGCAAAAAATCCAACAATTAAAATTCATGTGTAGGTGATTCATAAGGATAAATTTATCATTTTAATTAGAAAACAAACTTTTTTCAAGTGTTTCTTATTTAATTTAATTTTTGATACTATTTTAATTGATGAAAATTTTACTATAAATAACATTTTAGACCAATATTGATCATTATTGCAAACCACAAGGGTGATATTAAATATT
The DNA here is from genome assembly GCA_030142095.1 of Rubus idaeus. NCBI lineage: Eukaryota > Viridiplantae > Streptophyta > Magnoliopsida > Rosales > Rosaceae > Rubus > Rubus idaeus. Next base: position 34,009,272 of record CM057965.1, read on the forward strand.
TTGAAACCCCAAGGTTAATGTTGAACATCACCTCAAACCACAATGACGATTTGTAACATTCCCAATTTTTTAAAAAAATTTAGGGACAACTCCAACCTAGGTGGCATATTCTTGGCGTGTAATTCAAGAACTCAAGGCCAGACAAAACAAAAAACAAAAATAAAGCACAACTGGGTGTGAGAACCGAATCAAACCCACCAAATTTCTCAATTTGGATTGGTATAGATATTCCAATCATGAACAAATCTTGATTGCTTAATCAAAAGAAAATCCACAACAAAATCTCGATCACCCAAAGTAACCAACTAAGCCAACATTTGATTTCTTCCGCCCAAAAGTTACAAACCCAAATCAAAGAATTCCATAAGCAATTAAAGAATTAATGGCTGGTGAAAGGATTTAAGGTGCCTAAATCTCTTCGGACTCCGGTGATATTTGCTTTTGGGTTCCAAGGAATAGAACGCAATTGTCTTCAATGGCTGCGTTTATTCTTTTTCTTTTTGCCTGAAGTTCTTCAATAGAATGCGTTCTTCTCCTGTTTTTAGGATCCAAAATTTGATTTTGATTTTGGTTTATAAAATAAAATATAATTTAATTTAATTTTTTTTTTTTGGGAAATAAATTTGATTCCATGTCATTTTTAAGACAGTTTACCAATTTAACAAAACACCCAATTTAAATTCAAATTTAACGTTTGTCAATATTTAACTAGACAAGAGAGAAAATAACTACAACGTAAAATGCTACTACATTTAATTTTCTCCAGTTTCAACTCTAGCTATATTTAACTTATAGACAATTTAGAAAATAAAAATAACTTTTATTGTTGCAAAGTATGGTTACATTATGTAACTTACATACAAACGCAGAGTATGGTTACATATACACTCCAGTAACTAAAATCACTCCCAACACTAAAATCGGCATTGCATACAAACGCAAATTATGGTTACATATACACTCCAGGAACTCTTTCCATCTGTGAATACAGAAATAATAAGCTTTTTACATTACAGCAGAAAAGAGCAAGAGCAAACCAACAATCACACAATTGGTAGCTCTTCAAATTTACTACACACAGTTTCAGGCTAGGATTCCCAAAAATAAATCCAAACGCCTGCTACAACTCACAGTATTGACTTGATCTTCACCAATACGCTGATTTCTGGCATATATCTTTACATTACATTAAGAAAACAACACAACTGTACAGGGGGCTCCATCGATAGGGATGGTGAAAAACTGACTGCGTAGCATTAGCATCATCTCAAAGCACTGACCATGTTTTTCTCCTCGGAGATTGGAGCGGACTTCAAGGTTGTTGAAGGCAGAGGAAGAGATGGTGCCGCTGCTTCTGCTGCAATCAATTCCTCTGCTGTTTTTGCAGGCACAGGTTCAACTGGTTTCGGGGTGTAGGTGAATTTAAGATCTTTATTAGCAGAGAGAGCAAGGAGCTCCTTCTCATCCAGCCCCTTTGTTGGGCCAAGGCTGCAGCGTTCTGGCTTGTGCTTGGCTAACGCATCTTTAAATTTCTTGATCTGTGACAGTCATCGCCATAATCACGTTAGAAAACAACCAAACGTAAAACTTGATGGCAATTACATAATGATCCAGTGGGGATGGATTACTGACCGTGGCGTTTGTACAGCTAAAACTGCATACACGACCATGAGCTCCTCTGTAGAAGCGGAAGAAGGGTAGGACATGAACATTGAGGCTGTAACACATGGATTTGTGTTCCTCATAGTTCACCTGAAGAAATTGAACATCTGGGTTCATCTCTGCAAATTGACATATCTGCCAAAAGTAGACAATAACAACAATTAATTACCGGTCATGTGATGAGATGTCAATTGGTTCTGAAATTAAAAAAACAAAAACGAAAAACAGAACATTTATATTTATGTATAGGACGAGATATATTGGAAATTGTAGTAGTATATTTTACCTTAGGATGAAGAGCTTTGCAGCCACCACAACCAGGAGAGAAGAAATCAAGGACGACAAGCTTATCTCCGGCGTTTAATAGGGAATCCACAAGGTCTTGTGCACATGTTACCTCTTTCATGTTGGGTTGGATCCCCTTTTCCCACCATTTGTGAGCTTTCCCGATTCGAAAACCCGGCTGCTAATTCCCCACACCAAAGCAAAAAAGAATATTAATTATCAACACCACCCTAGAGATTTCAGGATCAATTTAATATTTGGGGAAAAGTCAAAGTTCGAAATCGGAAAAACCAACCTGAACCTGTGAATTAATGGCTTGGCTTCGGCTGGGAAAGGGCCGTGTATGTTGTTGAAGCCCAATCCTATTGCCATGAAAGTCACTCTTGGATGATGACGATGATAATGATAAGGGTGATGACGACGATATCTCTGGTTTCAGATTCAGAGAGCAACAAAGAGAAGTCGATTTATTATAATTACAAGTCTTGGGAAACACAGAGATGTTTTGACGAGGATGAAGCCATGACGAAAACAAACCGGTTTTGCTCAGAACCACTTCTGCCATCGATCTCCACCAAAACAAAGCCCGAGAGAATTGAGAGAGCGAGAGAGAAAATTGCTCACAGGTTTTTTTTTTTTTTTGAAATGAATGAATGAATGAATGAGAGTCTCAATTCTCGATCTAGAATGTTGTCAATGTCCGGAAACCGTTAGATTATGTAATCAACGGTCCGATAAGAATAAGATGTTGAAATTTGTGGTGGCGTGGAAAGTGGATAAGGTTTAAATTGGGATTTCGGAGTCAATGGTGGATGGCTGAGGCACGTCAAGTGTCTTTAAAATACGTGGCTGCATCATACACTAACATCAACCCTCACCTTACGAAACGAAATTGGATATTTTTTGCAGAAAAGGGTCAGGTGGCTACTTTGGGTCATTCCATGAAAAAAGGCGAAAGCCGAAAGCCAACTGCCCTTGGAATTATGCGTAACACTAACATCCCCAATTTAAAATATTTTTTATGTTGGTCAAATTTTATTTTATTTTTAAGGTCGTAAAAATATACTTTGTCTGCCATGCTCATCACAAGAGAAGTGTTGTTGGCTAAGGATAGTATTTCAAGTTCAAGTGGGACTATGTTCTTTCTTAACCCCCCAGCTCATCTCATCCTTTCCATTCTTGATGACTTTGCTGGAACGACTCATGCCACGTTTATGGGTTATTTCCCTTGTATATTTTTTTAGCTTCTTTTGCTTATGGGCTTCCCATGTAACCAAAAACAAAAAAACAAAAGTATACAGCACTATGATTTCGTGATATTTTTTAGAGTCCCGAGTTATTTTAATTACATTTTAGAAGTTACATTAATAAAATAATTCAAAATAAAGACGTGGCGAGTTTGTATTAGATGGGGGGACACTTGCAAGACTCCAACAACTTATTGGTTGAGTCAGTAACACTTGTCAACACTTGTCACTTAACAAGAGGCCAATTCCCTGCAGGTCCAAATTAACAATGGACACATATTTCCAACTACTTTTGCTATAGTATCGCTTTGCTCAACAAGGTAAGAAATATTTGAAAATTCATTGTAGCGGAGTGAACAACGACCATAATTTTTATTAAACGGTCAATAAAATTTACTGTTTACCCAGTTTTTATTGACCACTCAATAAAAATCATTGTCACTGTTCACCAAAAAAAGTGATTTTTTTATTAACCTCTCAATAAAAATTGTGGTTAATGTTCACAAAAAATAATGCATTTTATTGACCCATCAACAAAAATTATAGTCACTGTTCACTCCACTGCAATGAATTTTTAAATATTTCTTATCTTGCCGAGCAATGCAGTACTGTAACAGAGTTACTGAGAAATATATGTTCACTGTTTGGACCTATGAGGTATTTCGCTTTAATTCTATTCTGACATGTAGCAGCTAGTGGAGATTAAATAGGCCCATCGATCCATTTGCCAACTTGACCCACCAATCAAGATTGGGCTCGTCAATGGGCCGGGCCGGACTGGCCCAAGCCCATTTAGAGCGATGTCGGGCTGGGATTTAATTTAATTAATATATTTTCGGGTCGGATTGGGCTTTATAGTGCATCCATGTTTTTTCGGGCCGGGCCTAATTACTTTATTTTGTATTTGACAAAAATAAAAATTAGGGCTACTTCCTATAAGACCCCTTTCTAATAAGATTGTTCCTCTTAAACCCCTTCTTTTTTTTCATTTCTTTTTAAGCCTTTTATTCCTTACAAGAAAATTTTACTTACCTAAATTACCCTTATGGAATATGTTTACTCACTTAAACATTGGGCCCACCACCTCACACGTGTATCACATGTGTATCACAGTATCACCAAAACACATTTGTACTCAATTTTTTCTAAAAATCATCATCGGGACCCGAGACTCGCCACGTCACACGTGTATCACAGTATCACTAAAACACATTTATACTATATTTTTCTCAAAAAATACCATCGGGACCTCGGACCTGCCGACCTCAGACTGTATCACAGTATTACCAAAAAACCTATTTACTATATTTTTCCCAAAAATTATCATCGGGACCTGTCACGTAATACTGTATCACATGTATATCACTGTATCACAAAGTGTAGGAGGGTCTGCCACATAATATTGTATCACAAGTGTATCACAAATTCTAATGGTGAACTGATTACCTGGGTATCAGAAACTGTATCACCTGTGTGTCATAACTGTATCACATGTGTATCACAACTCACAAGGTGTATACGGCCACACACGTAATACTGTTGTATCACATGTGTATCACTAATTGTATCACATGTGTATCACAGTATCACCAAAACACATTTTGACTCTAATTTTTCTGAAAAACACTATCGCGACCCCGGATCCACCATGTCATACTGTATCACATGTGTATCACTACTGTATCGCATGGTATATAACTAACTGTATCACATGTGTATTACCACTGTATCACCATTGTATCACTAACTGTATCAAAAGGTATATCACTAACTATATCACATGTGTATCACAACTGTATCACAAGGTATATTACTAACTGTACAATAGCACATGTGTATCACAAGATATTTATCTGGAAATGAGAATTTGGACCAATTCACCATCAGTAGTAATGACAATGACCAAGAAAATTTCAAAGAGTGCGGAATAGGGTACTACTTAGTACCCAAAGAAGATGTTCACCAAAATTTAATTGGACGAGGATATGATAAGTGATATATAAATCGAGTCATCTTGGTCAATTGCTTTAGCTAGCATAACAATATAACATTGAAGAAGCCACAAAGCATGACGTACAGTAGCTTTTAAGTGCAAAGCTCTACTGAAAATAACATTAGCATAATTATCAAGTAAGCTATCTATGTCACTCTGAAAAAGAAAGTCATTAAACCTTTCACAAATTAATTAACATTGCTTCTTGTTTGATGCCTATTCTCTCATCCATCCAACTTCAAGCTGTTTTACAACCTCAGCAAGCATCTCTCAATAAGACGTTTCTGTACGTCTTCTTGATCTTCATTTTCAGTGAATAGTGCACCAAAGGCTAAGTAACAGCAACACATGTAAATGAGTAATCGAGCTAATCATAAATAAGGTCTTCATCGAGGACTCTCAGATGCCCTTCTCTTCTTATTAAATTCTGCATTACAACGATTAAGAACTATTATATCCATTTCATATGATATTCTTAGCTAACATCAGGGTGCGAGAGAACAATAAATTTACCTCTATGATAGCTTTGCATTTTAGAGCAACGCAGCGAGGAGAGAGAGATCTGGTTTCTCTCTCCTCGAGCCACCACGACGGTTAGGTTCGTCGGCCTCCTTTGAGCCGATCCCAGGTCACACGTCGACCAGCGACGCCGGGAACGGCGCCCACGCACCTCCGTCTGCGAGTCCGGATCTACAACTCTTGGTTCACTATGCTCCATGGTCTAGTTCACAAATCCACCACTATGGATGTACTGGATCAGCTCCGGCCATCCGCATTAAGTTTGACAACGAACCGTCGCCAGAGCAAACCCAAATCACCTCCAAGGAACGAGAGGAAGCCGGCGGATTGACTCTTGCTCTTCAAGGACTAGTTCCTCTCGTTCCCGTTCTCGTCTAATTGGTGGAAGATCTAAAACTCTTCTCTAGATCCAACTCTACCTATGCTTTTCAAACTCCGTCCAGGTTTTGATCAAGTGAGGAATCGCAGTGTTTTGCGTGGAAGATGATAGAATAAGATAACAAGGTTAAATGAGTAAAAGTGCATCAACAAACTTTAAAAAGGGTTTTAAAGTAAACAGGTAAAAAAGAGTCTTTTGGACTATGTAATTAAAAATAGGGGCTTTTGAAGCATTTCCTCTAAAAAGTATGTGATATTCAGTATAATCAATTGATTTTTAACAATTTAATCACGAATAATGGAACACATATAAAAATATATGACATACTGAAATTCCCTTTAACGGTAAGCCGTACAACACTAATCGACAAACAAGGTTTCAAACAATGTTCAATTGAACAACCACAAGAGTATGCAATAACAACACTCAATTGAACAATTCTAAAACCCAAAGTGTGCGTCAAACTAGCACACCACGGTCTATAATCAATTGAATGAATCACACAATGATTTAGGCAATTAAGAACAATAGATAAGCAAACCAACAAACAATCACAACACACAACACCAAAAGTGTTCACCCGGAAACCTCTACCTCTAGAGGAAAAACCGGAGGGGAGCCGTACCCCACGCTCTTGAATCACACTATGAAAAGCCAATGTGACAAACACATACAAGGGGAAATCGTTTCCAAACTCAAACACTATCAACCTATTGACTAGTGGCAGTTCTAACCTTGTGTTGCTTCCAATTGCGTCTTCAAGTGCACCTTCCTCAAGCTTCTCCAATTGGACTCAACCGATGTGAACCTCCAATTCAAGGAACAACGACTATGCAAGGATGATATATGATTGTGTATTGAACCGTTCATCTCAACAAAACAACAATTAACGTTTGCTAGAGTTGAACGAAATCTCCTTAATCCTATGGAAAGCTAAACTAGCTTGTATCAAGCAAAATCAAAGATTTAGCAAGTGGATTATAAGTGGAGCATCAAGGGAGGAACCTATAGCATGGACTAGGATCACTCAATACCAGAGAACTTTCTCAAAAATCAGTTTGCAAGAGTTTTAGATTGGAAAGTTACGAAATGAAACGGCAGAAAACTGATTATATAGACCAGGGGTATTATGCGATCGATCACCCAAAGGGTGTGATCGATCGCTCAGCATACAAGGACGTTTTCAGAAGAGAAAACGTGAAGGGCGATCGATCGCCCGATAGGGTGCGATCGATCGCCCGATAGGGTGCGATCGATCGCCCGATAGGGTGCGATCGATCGCACACCATACAGAGACGTTCCAGAAGAGAAAACCTGAAAGGCGATCGATCGCATAGCAAGATGCGATCGATCGCAAGGAACAAAAGCATAACAGATATATTTCGCACTCAAGCGCACTAGTTTAAACACAACGGTCATATTTCTGACCTTGGGCGATCGATCTGATGCGATCGATCGCCTAAAGTGTTTTCAGCATTTTTTACAATTGGTTTGCATATTCTTGATTAACCATTTTAAGTTCTAGCAAAACTAAGGTGATTGAGAGACATCCTAAGTAAACCAAAGAAGTATGAGATGCAAATGCATGATTCATACCTTAGGGAAGAAGAAAACAAAATCACCACGAGCCATTGAGATGAACTTCAAAGACGCCGAATGAACACCAACCTAATGCCACGACTTTTAAAGCCCTATCAACTATACAATTGAATGCAATTACAGGGAATAGGTTTTGTCTAATTAGGAAATAGCCAATTGCAAGAAAACTTGCCCTTACACATACCACATAGATCGATAATATGTTCATAATTATATATATATTTTTTATTTAGTTTTTATGAAAATTTTTGGATAAATGATTTTGATTTATTGTAATTCAATATTTTTAGATTTCGAGTAACAAAATATGAATATTCACCAAATATTTATTTAAATAGAAGTTGATGCAATTTTAATTAAAAATGTAGGCTAACATCTTGAAGTTTGTCTATGAATATTTTCCAAAAAAAAAATTGAAGACTTCTAAGGTACCCATTTTTAATTATAACATCAACCTAAACCGTTTTTATTTAATGCTATTTTGTATTAATAAATAAATATTTTGAAAGAGTAATAGTAATAATATTTTGGACTATAATGTAATAATATTTTGGTTTTTTTTTCAAAGAAAAACCCTATGAGAGAGCCGCTCTCTCCTACCTCTAGTCGTCTTCGACTAGACCTCTACTGCCGTCTTCATGCGGCAATTTTCTTTCAACATCGACAACAGTCGACCTTCTCTCCCTTGGCCATTGTTGGTGTTTTCCTCTGGGGACGCAATCTGTGCAAAGGATTCAAGGATGCGTTCATCTCTAGGGATGCGTGTCGCTCTTCTCTTCTAGGTTTTGGTGTTGCGCATCGACAGACTTCAAGAGAGCGCTGGGATCGGGATGCTCTTGATTTCATTGCTTTTCTATATGCTGCACCAGGCAAGAGCTTGATCAAGGTTGCCTGGTCGTGTAGCCTGCCGGACGATTCTTTGGCTTGTTGGAGGCTACGTCGACTGCTGCTATTATTGTGGTTCATCCTAGGGTTTGTTGGGTGGGTTGCTCTCCTTTGGGCTTGGGGTGAGTTTCTTGGACCTTACTCTGGGCCTAAGGGGGAGTGGACTCTCAATCAACTTTAGGTTTTAAGGGAGGGTGTTTTACCACCTTCTCCTATTAATTAGCTTTTGAGTTTTAAGCCTACTTTCTATTTTGTGTTTTTGAACATGATTAATGACTACCCCTTTGCACCACACACTACAACAATGACTCTCATATTCCGCAAATGACCATTTCCGAGGGCAAGTTGCCGTCGCTGGTCGTCGAAAATTGTTCCATCGGAAATAGTGTTTTTCCGACCAGCCGTCGAAAAAAATTACAATTCCAACAGCAAAGACGGTCGTAATTGGTGGTCGGAAAAAAGTCATATCTAGTAAAAAAAATGGTTGGTGGACAACTCTCTATTTTCTTATTTACAACTCTCTGTTTTCTGATTTGTATTTCTGAAGGCTTTTTAATTGCTATAAAGAACAAGATACATGTTATAACAAACAACAATTGAACTTCATTAATAAACAACAATCCAGATCCAAAAACTATCAACAATTGAACAATACAAAACAACAATAATAACAACAGGAAGCATAGCAACAATATCAAAGTAGCAATTCAACCAACACCGGCTGTCCCGAGACAAAAAATCAACCCCATGATCGACCCAGTCACCACTTCGAGCAATAGCCTCCGCCTACCCAACATCAATACCAAGGTAGATTTGACCAGCCACCTTGAGACCACGAGCAGGTCCTTTTCAGCAGTTTCATTTGAGAATCAAACGATGTGGGTGATGATGGAGCTGAGAACGAGGATGTTGATGAAAGTGGCGGTGATGGTGATGCTGATGATAGGGATGGCGTTTGAGGTAAGATAGATGGTGGAGATGGAGACTGATCAGACGGCTCTTGTAGCTTTCTCTTGTTGATCCCACTCTCTTCCACTCCTCCGACGTCTTTCTTCATGTAAACCTTGAGCTTTTTGAAGTCTGAAATTGTCACCGGTTTCATAATGAAATCTTTTGCACCTTCTTCCAAACACCTGATGAAAAATTAAGGATATGTTAATCTTCATATCTGGTTGTGGCTGATGGTATATGTCATTCTTGCAGCAGCCATACGTAACCAATTAATCACACACTATTAATTTTAGCTACAATGTAAAAATGTAAACATACAAATACTATGTATCCATGAATGCAAAACATGTGTTAAAAATTATAGAAAAATAATCATGAATATGAGAATTTTTGTGTGTGTGTATATTAGAATTTCAACTCTTGTGAAATTTCTAATTTAATTTATTGACCTAAAATATGCATGAGACTATGTCGTAAAATGTCGTAGTTCCTAAAAGGTTTTAGGCAACGTAGATCAATCCAAGGCTTATGGGACCCTATAATATGCTACTGTTTAAATAAAAAGTTTCGGGTTATTACAAGGGTTGTGTGCCCTAGTCCAATGTGACTATGTGTTGATTTGATTGATGAATAAAGTCTTTGTGATTCATAGATATATGTATTGTACGTCTATTCTATCATGTGTTGATTGTATGTTTTGAGACTTAGCCAATCTTTAATGTGCAATTTACCCATCTTGTATGAGAATTGTTTGGTTTGGCCACTTTATTCTTCTCTAGACCATGACAATATATATGATGAGCATGTTAACATGTGTGATCCTTAATCCGGTGCTTTACGCCTCCTATTCTTTCTCCCTATTCATGGAGAGTTCTAATGACCCTAGTAAGGCTTTAGGATACCTTAGAGAATCTATTCCACATCGATAGCATTGGTGGAATGGTGGGTTATGTATGCCATGCTTGCTTGAGCCTCTTTGTGTTGACAACTTATGTCTCTTGAGCACTTAGGAGATTTGATATTAAGTACTTAGAGAAATCTCCTAGACACCTAGAGACTTAGGGACACGGTTCTAGCTATGGCTAGGATACGAGACTTGATTCATGGTACATTGGCTTGATTTCGTTATTATAGGCATTGCTTGAAGCATTGAGTTATGGGTGACCGGAAACCTCAACCTTTTCCTTAAAACACACACACATTTCATTTATTGCTTGCCTTTACTTACTTGTTTCCTATCACCATTTTCCAAAATCAAACTTCACACTCATTGTCTAAATCACACACTTCACTCTTTCCACTTTTTATCTTTCCATCATAGCTAGAGTACTTGATCACACACACACACTACCTTGGGATTGGGGAGCCCACTGATCCTCATCGGAACGACAACCCCTTTCTTAAACTATACTTACCCACTACTTTGACCATGAGTCAAATGGTGCCGTCGCCGGGGATCTAGGTTTAATCTTTGATTTCTTGGTAGTTTTGGTTGAGTTTTTAGTTTTCTTTTGTTTTTGGTTTGATTAATAATTGTTATACATTTCATTGTTTAGTTCATAATCGTTTAGCTTACTTTTTACCTAGTTCTTGCTTTAAGTGTGTTTCTAAGTTAATTAAAATTGAATTTTATTTGATTTGGTAATTGTTTAGTTGGTACTTTAGGAAATCTTGTTGTTAGAAAATTGTAAAAAAAAAATTGTTCAATGTTCTTGTTTACTATTCATTCGACCGGTCGAATGAATAGTGTCGACCAGTCGATGAATAGTCGGCCAATCGACCATCGTGTGAAAATCTCGTGTCAAGTTCGACCGGTAGACCACAATTATCGAACGGTCGACTGGGAGCAAGTTTTGCTTCGTTTCTTCCCCTCTTTGCTTCCATTGCTTGTTTAACCTCTTATACTTGTATTTATTGCTTCAATTGTGATACTTAAGCATTGTTTATTGTGTACGTTGTGAAGGTGTATTAACCTGGCTTCAACCTCTCAAGCGACAATGGGAGAACCAAATCCCCAACCGGATCCACACATCAACAACAACAACAACAACAATGAACCTCCCGTGAGGCGTATGAGAGAGTACACACTCACTCATGTAGTAGATCATCCCTCATGCATCGCTCTACCACCGTGCAACACACACTACATTGAGATTGAGGAGCCCATCGATCCTCGCCGGAACGACAACCCCTTTCTTAAATTATACTTTAACGATGAGTCACTTAGAAAGTAACAAGGTCATCAAAAGTGACCTTATATGTATTTGGCTCAAAATAGAATACAAAAAATATATTAATACTTATAAATACTTAGGTGGGCCTACGAGCTAGGCTTTAATGGGTTGGGTCGGGTCGGGTCGTGCCAGGATTTTTTGCGGGCAAGAATTCTTGCGGGCCTACTACGGGTTCAGACCGGGCTTGGATCGATAGGGCCAGGCAGGCCACCATCGGCCGACAGATCCGCAGGTCAAATGATGAACCCTAGATCAAGAACCCTATAAATAGGCTCAATTTTGGACTAAATTCAGTTTACCTCCTTGAGTTTTGGGTAAAAAAATTTGTTAGTCCGTGGAGTTTCAATGTCATCAAAAACACCCCTACACTTTCAATTTTAATCAACTGTATCCAAAATCAAATCCTCCGTCCAAATTGGACGTTAAATGCTAGATTCCCAATATAACCCTTCAACAATTCCTCATTCGACACCAAATCCGTTATGCAATTCTTTCTCCACCAAACCTCAATAACACCAATTCTTTCTGCAAATCTGTTACCGAAATTGTATCTTCGGCCATGACCCGCTGCCAATCTAACGACTCGGTGGTCTGCAATTTCAGGACCAGTTGTCATTCGAACTTGCCTCCACGCCACTCTCCTCCTTAGCCTCATGACCTCACCTTCAATAGAAGACAGTGTCGTTCCATCCGCAACTCAGCCGCAATACTGTTAACACCAACATCTCTAGCCTTCCCAACCTGCTCCAATCAATACTTATTCAAAACAACAATTCACAATCTATGGGCTTAATCATAGTTTAAAAATGTATATGATACACATTCACATGAGCTCAAAACAATTTTCAGCTAACTCGTACCTCCTACATCATTCAATCATCCCTCACTCTCATTCACATCTCTCTTTGTCTCGCAAAACTCTTCCAAACTTTTCCTTCCCCTGTTGGAGGGACTATTCGTCGCTTATGAGCACCGATTGCCATTGCTATTGTTCCTTCACCTTCTTCCATTTTTCACGCACTTTCCTTCATCTTTTTACATTCCTTCCTTCATGGAAGTGCATTCTCATATCACCACCATCATTTCTAGCAGGAATTATAAGGAGCTTTGAGTTGGAGCCAAGGAGAAGCAAAGAGAAGAGATGAAGGAGCAACCACAAGAATTTTGAGACACCAAGTTGTACCCACCAATAATTTTTTCTCAAGAAAATAATAGAAGTTTGGAGGAAAGTGATAAGTAGACGAGATAGAGAATATGAGAGAAACTTTGGCAGAAAAAGAGTAGTTGAGTTAGGGCATCTCTAATGCTAAGATGCCATACTCGTATATTGGTCTCGAAATGAGTTTCTTCATCTCCAATGGTCATTTTTTTTGACCCAAACCTGAATTTTCTTATATTCAAACCTATATCAAGTCTCAAACTCAGACCAAAATTGAGTTTGAAACCCATAATTGTTTGGCTAGGCCCAAAGCCATATTGAAGAAAGAGAAAGGAAAGAAGAAAATAGATTGTACTAATATAATATGATACAATAATAAAAAAATATATTAACTCATATAAGTTTTTTTTTTGCAAAGAACTTATATAAGTTTAACACCCAACTATTAGAGATAATGTCAAATCTATATGAATGATGTTTATTTGGGGACTCAAATATAGATTTTGAGTAGCTAATTATCGGAGATGTCCTTAGGAATAATAGAGTTGCATATTTGAAAATAAGGAGAACCTATAGGGCAGTGTTGTACCGGCCATAAGATCCCTTTTTACAATTTGATTCTATGATTGAACAACTGTAATATCGTCGTTCTGAACATGCTCCTTCACCTTCGTCTTCATCTTTCCGTCCCCTCCAAATTTAGGCATTTTGCTAAGCATGATGATAGCACAACCCACAAACCTAGTCTAATTTGTACTACAGTCAACCCCATTTTCACCCCAAACAATCACACTCGTATTAATATTTCTAAAAGGTTCAAACACTGGAAAACTTCAGCAGTTCCCAGTATCACTAGTTGTGGTGATAGTGACAATATTGAAGGTAACCCAACTGATGATTTTCAGAATAATGAACTTGGGGGGAGTAGCCCGGAGAAGAAGACCTTCTGGGGTGCCGTCAGTTTGATAATTGGGACTGCCGTAGGGCCTGGGATGCTGGGTTTGCCCTCTGAAACCATCAGATCCGGCCCACTTCCCTCAACTCTTGCCATTTTCCTGTGTTGGGTCTATGTCATCTCCTCAATCCTCCTTGTTGCTGATCTCACCTTTGCTGCCATGGAAGAAGATGGGGTTAAAGAGGTAAGCTTTACTGGCCTTGCAACAAAAGCATTAGGAACTCATTTGGGTGCATTTATTGCTCTGGTCTATGCCAGTTTGAGCTTTGCCTTGTTAGTGGCATGTGTTTCCGGAATTGGTTCAATTGTTTCACAGTGGTTTCCATGGTTGAATCCTATAATGGCCAATGCTACATTTCCTCTTCTGATTGGATCAGTGATTATGTTTTTCCCCTTTAATGCAATTGATGTTGCAAACCGTTTTCTATGCTTCATTATGCTTTTCTCCATAACTGCACTTGTGGGCATTGGTTTATCTGTGGCCAGAACCAACTTGTTTGCTTCATTTGCCAATGCATCTTGGCGTTTTTCCTCAATCTTACCAGCCATACCTGTCACCGTCCTCACATTGGGCTTCCATGTTATCACCCCTTTCATCTGTAAGATTGCTGGGAACACCGTGTCCGAGGCTCGGACAGCCATTCTCTTTGGTGGGGCAGTTCCCTTAATAATGGTTTTGTCATGGAATTTGATTGTCTTGGGGCTGACTGGGCTCAACACAGCCTCTTCCAGATCAGACCCTATATCTCTTCTTCTTTCTGTCAATCCCTCAGCTTTACCGGCAGTCCAAGGATTCGCCTTCTGCGCTTTGGCAACTAGCTTGATAGGTTATGCTGTTAGCTTCCCAAAACAGCTTCTTGATACTCTCGATTTGATTCTAGGAAATATCAACCTGAAAAGAAAAAGCTATTCTCATGAAATACATCTAGATTCTGATGGTAGTGGTTTTGGAAGAGTTGGATTTGCTGTTTATTCAGGAAGGCATAATCTTGGAAATGAAGGAAGGGTTTCATTTATTACTACGTCAGGAAGTATTGCTGCCTCAGAAGCTAAATGGGGATCAAACATTAATATGTTTGTAATGCCACTTGTACTTGGTGGTCCAGTGTTCATAGCTTCATTCTTTCGTTCGACATTTTCCAGAGCCCTTGATTTTGCTGGGATTTACGCAAACTGCTTTCTCTTTGGTATCCTTCCCCCAGTGATGGCTTACATACACCAATCCAGGAAGGAACCAAGGTATTGCCATGATCTCCAACTTGTGAACAGATAACTCATTTATAAACTTAAAAGCTAGTTGGCAGTTCCATACTTCTTGTCCAAGGTCAATTTTGAAGCCTATTTGGAGGTTGGGAAGATTCTTTAGAATGCATGCCTGATTATAAACAAGTTTGGTTTTGCAGGCCATCCATATTGCCAGGGGGAGATGGTGCATTGCTACTTCTCTTCGGAATTGCTGTCATTTTGGGGATTTGGCATTAGGTGGCGAACAGGTGGATATCTCATCAAGTGCGTCTGCTTGTGAGAATGATAAACTCATCTTAGAATCCTTGTATGGAACACAGCTAATATGTGAAGTGCATTTCAAGTAGAAAATCATAGTATCATTTTTGTATTGCATACATTGCATATGTGATCAAGAAAAGATTTGGCAAAATTGGCAGGTTGACTTATTGAATGACTTGGTTGTATTTTGTATCTCAAATGCTGGTGTTGTTTCAAGAATCTTATATGCACGCTCTCCTATTCATGCAGTCAGGTTGATTGTAGAAATGTAAAGTACACAGGAAAAAATAAAAGAAAAAAGAGATGGAACTTCGAGTTAAGGTATACATAGAATCTGAGAGTCTAACCAAGAATAGGATATAGAAATTATAGAATATACCCTTGATGTACTCGATTCTGGACTGACTATTGGTAATGAAATGCTTGGTGAGGTTGTGGTATTTCTGACGGTTGCTGGAATACGTATAAGCTGCGTAATGTTGGTGATCTATATTACCATCAAGCTTTGGACACAAAAGTGATACTTGTAGATGGGGATACACATCGAATGGTGTTTACCGTGTTTTTAATTGCAGTTTAAAAGTGATGCATAGTCTAGCTTTGGTTGGTTTCTTATTTGGAAGGTCAAAGCTCCTCCCAAGATCAAATGTGATTTGTGGCTCTTCTGTCAAGACAAGTGGATGACCAATGAGCTGATCGAGCTGGAAAGAAAAGATTTGTGGTTCCTCTGTAATGGATGTGGTGCAGCTCTAGAATTCATTTGACATATTTTCTTAGACCACTACTCCAGAGCAGCAGAGCTTCTGTGGTCTGTATGTAGTTCCTTCTTGCTGTGGGAAAAAAATGTCCACGAAGAATGAAAACCTGCAAGGCCTATATGTATGTGTGTGTGTGTGTGTGTCTTCTCTCATGTCAAAACAGCATCCCAACGAGGCATTGATCCATAGTTCCATACTCACCTAAAAAAATAAAAATTTGTCTTATGGTGGTATTTAAACTCGAGTCTCAAGACCTCATCGACCACTGTGTTGAAAATGTCATTCTACCAACAAGGTATAGATCGGCTTGATCCGTACTTGCTGAAACTATAACTATACAAGTTACATAATTCCCCTTATAAATCATGAAGAAACTCTTCATGTTCACTAGACTTTACACCACATTTATTTGATGATTGCTTTAAGTTGGCAAGTGTCTCATAAAGGATAGGCCTTCAATCATTTCATAACTATCCACACAAAGAAGTGCATTTGTCTGATACGATTACATTTTATTAGACAACTTAAAGATTTGATGATTGCTTTGTGGTGACTTGTTTTGTTTGGTCCTTGTTTTTTTTTCTTTCTACTGATGCCTTATCCTCATTTGTTTGGACTTTGGTTGTGAAGTTGACATTTGGTTTCGTGAATCAAAATTTTTTTTTTATTTTAATTGTTTTAGACTTTCTTAATTTATTACACATTCTAAATTTTATGTAAATCCAACATTCCAACCAAACAAGGAATATTGTAATTAATGAAATTTTAATTGATGAAGTTGTAGATTCTATCATTTACAAATTTTTACTAATTATATAATTTCAAGGGCACAAACTTATCACATCATAAAAAATCTGGGTTTAATACTTTTTTTTTAGAATGGGTTTAATACTTTTGTTTAGGATATTATTTAAGAAATAATTAAAAAATATCCTTTTAGACACTCTATTTTCTTTTAGGCATCGTTTGGGTTCGCGAAATTAGGACCTTGAAACCTATGTTTGGAATGCAAAAGGATAGAAAATACTTTCCTAAAGAAAGAAAAAATATGAGGGAAATTGGTTCAGGTAAAAATCCAATTTGGTACATGAACTATTGCAAAATGTACTTTTTGGTACATACAATTTTTTTTTACCCAAAATGGCACATGAACTATTGCGCCGTTACCCAAAATGGTACCTCCGTTCACTTGGTCGTTAAGTATGGTTCAATTATGTACCATTTTGCGTAATGGCATAATAGTTCATGTTCATTTTGGGTAAAAAAAAGTGTGTAGGTACCAAAAAGTACCTTTTGTAATAGTTCAGGTACCAATTTAGATTTGTACCCTAGTCCAATTAAGTAGCATTTCTCATCCAAATATGTGCCACGTAGTCAAACTTAACGACCAAGTTAACGGAAGTACCATTTTAGGTAACGGATTGCAATCGTTCATGTACCATTTTTAGTCCTCCTGGTTCCGCAACAAAGAAATTTGTTTCCCCCCCCCCCCCTAGTAACTCCCTGTCTCTTCCCCTCTTTCTCCCTCCCCTCATATTCTCCAAAAAGTACATTTTGCAATAATTTAGGTACCAAATCCCAGGCGGGGGGGAATTTTTACGTAATTGGTTCCTTCCATATTTAAACCAAGAGAATTATTTTCTCTAGTTACTTTCGTGCATTTATTGCACTAATTTAGTATTAATTATATTACTTTTATGAGTAAAATAACCATTTTTGAAATTATAAAAATTAATTTTGTTTCATATATTATTATTTATTGATTCTTTTCTTTGGGCCTTGTTTGGTTCATGGAAAGGAAAGAAAATTAATTCCATGCTCTTTCCACAGACATGAGAAACTAAGATTTGTTTAAGGGAAACATAAATAACAAGAGAAATAGTAGAGAATAGGATATACATCATTAATGAATAAGGGCCTCCATATATAGAGGAATACAAGGTACAATCTGTATTGATGTAGAAAATATCTATACTAAATACAATCCATATTCTAGAAGGATTTACCTTTCATAAACCTATTTTAGCTAGGAAGTCTTAGTTTGACAAGACACACAATAATGATATCTTGAAACAAGATTCTCATTAATTTTTCTTTCAAGTGTTTGGCAATACTAAAGAAATTAATCAATAAATAATAATATATAAAATAAAATTAATATTTATAATTTCATAAATTATTAATACTAAATTAATGAAATACATACAAAAAAGTAAGTAGAGAGAATGATTCCCTTGGAGTATGGAAGAAACCAATTTCCACTATATTTTTCCTTCATTCAGAAAACTATTTCGTTTTCTTTTGCATTCCAAACACATGAAATGATTGAGTTTTTCAATGCCTTAATTCCGCGAACTAAACGAGGCCTTAGTGTTGTGAAACACTTAAAAAAAAAGTTAATAAGAATTATAGTTTCTCATGCCTATAAAAAAAATAAGATATTGATTTCATTTCCTTTCGGTAAACCAAACGAGGTTTTAGACTTAACAGTCTATGTCAAGTTCGGTGACGTGGAAGACATATTTCATTATACAGTATTAGCTAGGGGATAAGGATGAAAAGAGAAAAATGGAGATAGAGGATCTTGATCCCTAATGTCGGGGACACCCGTCCCCGTTACCCATTTTACCAGAATTACTCCCCATTACGGATATCTTATCCAATAAGAATTTTTGTCATCCTAGACTTAATAATGACTCCAAAAGACACCAAATGAATGAATGAAAATAGAGGATCGGAGAGAATCCAAAAGTACGTAGAGCCAATGGTCTTGGTTTAAGAGCTAATGAAGGGGTTCTAATTAGCTTCTTTTTATTTTATTTTTTCTGTTTTTTATTTTTTATAAATGCCATATTTTTTTAGCTGAAAGAAGCTAATTAGCTCTGGTCTTAATTAACTTAAAAAAAGTATACTGCTTAATTGATGGGATGACGTACTTACCGTAAATAGAAAATTTTCAGTGTGCTTTATTCTCAATTAATATTTGACCAAAAAAAATGTCTCAATTAATAGGATGATCGTTAATTAATGTAGATATGAACAGAATCAAAGTGAGATATATATATATATATATATATATATATGTTAAGATAAAGATCATGACTGATGAGAGCAGAACGAAGTACGTTGTTATTGAAGTTGATCTCTATCGTTCTCAATTAATGGTTGAATTCATTTATTCATGTATATCTGTAACAAAATCAAACTAGATTTATGCACAAGAATTTATTAATATTCACCCTAAAATCAATGGACTACTTACATTCATTCCCGCTAAGTTTTCCCTCCAATTTAATCTAAATTTAATGAAGCGAAATTTTATACCAATATACCTATATATCTTAGATTTGACTAGAATTATATTAATTGCCTAATTTAATTTTGAGTCGGTCAAAGAAAATCGGTTCTTTCCAACAAAAAAAAACCGATCAATAGAAATGAAGTAAAAATTGTAAACATATCAATTAGAAAGATTCTTGACAATCTTGGAATTAAGAGAGCAAGTTAAGGAAAGCTAGCTAGCTGTAAAATTTGATTTTTTTTATTTGGTAATTTAAAATAGTAATTATGATAATAATGATCATTTTTAGGGTTGACAATCCTAAGAGACACTAATGGCAAAGCTTCTTGTACTAAATAGGTCTCTATCGTATCGTCTTTATCATGGAAGTAGTACAGAACTTGTTGGATCGATATAAAAGAGAAATAAATTAAATCGAATTGTTCTAGCTAGGAGAACAGCTAGGTTAGTATTATAGTAGTAGCTAGGTTTCTCTTTGTTAATAATGTGTGGTGGTGCAAGGGGAGGAGAAGGTTTCTCTTTGTTTTTGCGTTTGGGAGAAAGCAAGTCAAGTTTTGATCTTGAGAAAGCAGTGTGCAACCATGGCTTCTTCATGATGGCTCCAAACCGTTGGATTTCGAAGTCGAAAACCCTAGAACGTCCGGTGAGACTGGCAGACTCAACCAGGTCGGTGAGGGTGTCCATTTTAAAGCCTTGCATTTCTGTTCACAAGGACACTCTCCTGGTTCGAGTCCATGACATTAGTCCAAACGACATATCCAAACAAGATGAGGTTGCTATACTAGAACAAGTGCGTCGAATGCTGAGGATTTCCCATAAAGACGAGCAAGATGTAAAACAGTATCAACAAAAGCTCCTCAATCTCCACCTCTCTGAAGACCATGACAATGACAAACCTGGTTCTGGTCGACTTTTCCGTTCCCCTACTCTCTTTGAAGACCTTGTCAAATGTCTTCTCCTCTGTAACTGCAAGTATATATATACATTTCTTTAATATATATGTTCATTTTGTCATATATATATATGTACTAAATTTCCCTTGTTTTTAATTATATATACTGATTAATATTAGGTGGTCGAATACATTGAAAATGGCTCGAGCCCTGTGTGAGCTTCAATTTGAGACAAGCAGCAATGCTTCGACTAGATCCAACGGAAGAAAGAGGAAGAGAGAAGAATCAAATATTGCAAACAATGGTGATGGTAAAAGAATTTTAGGTAATTTCCCAAGCTCAGAAGAACTTGCTAGGCTTGATGGGAACACTTTGAAAAAGCTTACCAATAATATTCTTGGCTACCGAGTAAAAGACATTCTAAGACTTGCTAAAGATGTGGAGAGTGGGAGGATACGACTTGATGAGTTTGAAGCCCTTGATGACAAAGATCATCTGCTTCACAAATTCATGCAAATAAAAGGTTTTGGTTCCTTTGCATCCGCCAATGCTTTGATGTGCATTGGATATTATCACAAAGTTCCGGTTGACACTGAAACTATAAGGCATTTGCAGCAGGTACGTTTTGTACGTGCATTATTATCTATACTATTATTTAAGCGATCGATTACCTCATTTTAAATATTTAATTAATCGTACTACATGCTTAATTTATTTTATAAATATCCATGTACTACATTGTAGGTTCATGGGAGGAAGAATTGCAACAAAAATACCGTCAAGAAAGATGTGAAAGAAATCTATGACAAGTATGCACCATTCCAGTGCTTGGCATATTGGTAAGCATTTATGCTTGTTAAATATATGTCTCTCTTTTTTTTCTTTTTCTTTTTTATAGCGGAAACGTCAATATATATGCAAAATCAATGGAGTTGCACTGATGAATTGGTGGTTGATATTTTAAGGTTGGAGCTCCAGGACTCGTACGAATGCAAATTTGGTAAGCTTAGTGAATTACCGGACTCTGCCTATCATACAATAAGTGGGAGGCTTGAAGCTTTTGACTCCATCCCAATATGATGAGACAAGATATTAATCGATTAGTATCTGGAATTTTTACTTGAATTGCAATTCATTCTTCTTTCCTCCAATGATCGAATATGAAGACTTCTTTTAATGTCAAGATCGATATTTAAAACTATTTTTCATTTTAGATAATCAAAGCATGGATGCTTGCTTGAGATGTTTATTTTTGTCTATTTTGTTTTGTTTCTTCCCATGATTTTTTTTATAGTCAATCTTGAGAGTCATGATACGTTCTCATAGCGCGCCAACAACAAAAATAACTGCACTCTCTTCTACACCGTGTCACAAAGACTCCAGACCATATGTAAAAGCTACTTATCAACTTGTACGTTGACAATAAAAACACACTGATGAGAAAAAATTGGTTTCCATAATTAAACAATGTCCTAGCCATGGCACAACCGTACAACCACAACAAGACTAAGGCTAGACAAAGACCCCAATAAGGACTATCATTAAATTCAACAAAAGAAACATAAATGGTCTTGCATAAGAAATATCTTCTATAACGGGTGGTGATAACTTCTAAGGACCAGCTAGAAGTCCATTAAACAAAGCTGTACTCGGAGGTATCCAAGCATAAATAAAAAGTCTTCGAATAAGTGAAGAAGATGAAAAAGGAAGGAGGTCATTTTTGAAGCAATACCAAAGGTCATGCGCTTGGATTGCAAGGCTTTCATGCCTTGTTTGTTGGTGACTTGTTAGTGACTTGTGAAGAGCTTTGTGGTCGTCAAGGGGGAGCATTTCTTAATCCTTCTCTTGCATTTAGTTTATATTAATTTTGTTGTTTGTGTGTTTTGTTGTTAAGTTTTACTTATGCTTGAATAATTCAATAATTAATGAAGATTTCAAGAGCACCATTTTAACATTGAGAATAATGTTAGATTCAAGGATGGAAACTCTTCAATAAGAAAAATTAACCTCATATATATATATGCAAACTCTGGGATGAAAGAAACGAGAGATTAAATGCAAACCTTTAATCCACATACATATAAAAATAAAGTTAAACGCCAGAACGTACATCTCCAACATGGTTGAAATTGTCAAAATCCTCTCAAACTTTGCAATTGCAGTACGTAATTCACCCCCTACGTCTTAACATAAGTTGTCGATTCATTCTTTAATACAAAGCTAGCTTAAATAAGGACAAAACAAGTCAACTTATTAGGAAGGACAGAGATAAACCTAGCTTGTTGCTGGTCGACAGAAATGAAAAGGAACCAATTAAACAAAAAAGAAAAAGGAAAAGAAAAGGAAAACCAATAATTAATCGATCTAATTTGCTAGCTATGGATCATTTTCATAACCAAATTCCTTGTAGACTTCAAGTGCTCGCTGATTCAACTCTACATCAAATTCTGATATGGCCAAGTCATATCTCACCTTCGAAAGTTGGAGATTATTCCACAGGTTTTTCAAGGTCGCGAGTTGTTCCTCGTTAACCCACCTGGAATCAATCGACTCTCTCTCCAAATAATGACGCAGACCGTCAAGAAGAATTTGATCACTCTTCTCCTTTGTATTCTTCTTCTGATCATGATCATTCTTCTCCTTTGGATTCTTCCTCTGATCATGATCATTCCTTTTTGGCATCTTCTGATCCTTGTCAATTTGTGCCTGCAACTGCACCTCCTTCTTGTTAAATATTATTTGGTTTGAATTCTCTTCCAACTGCTGCTGCACTACTAGTGAATACTCTTCCGGCCGGTTGCTGCTGCACTACTAGTGAATACTCTTCCGACTGCTGCTGCACTACTAGTGAATACTCTTCCGACTGCTGCTGCACTACTAGTGAATTATCTTCCGGCTGCTGCTGCACTACTAGTGAATACTCTTCCGACTGCTGCTGCACTACTAGTGAATTATCTTCCGACTGCTGCTGCACTACTAGTGAATTATCTTCCGGCTGCTGCTGCACTACTAGTGAATACTCTTCCGGCTGCTGCTGCACTACTAGTGAATACTCTTCCGGCTGCTGCTGCACTACTAGTGAATTCTCTTCCGACTGCTGCTGCACTACTAGTGAATACTCATCCGGCTGCTGCTGCACTACTAGTGAATTCTCTTCCGACTGCTGCTGCACTACTAGTGTCTTTACCTCCTTCTTCAATTTATCACCATCATCAATTATGGTGTTTTTGGTTTCACCATTTTTAACGTCCCCCTGATTAACAATATATATATTAACAAGTTAGTATGATTAACGCTAGTTAAAATCATCAGCAACGACAATTAATGTAGTAATAAATTAATAGGGGTGATCAAGTATGACGTACCCAATATATCTTAGATAAGATGAAGACCTTCTCCTCATGGGAATTTGCAAACGACATCTGATTCCGGGCTTGCATCTTAATATATTTCTTCTTCAAGGATTTCACTTTGTCCTGTACTTGAATCGAATCTCCTTGGCCAAGGCGATCCTTGATGTAGCTATAAAACTCTTTGGGTTTATACTTCCTATTCTCTGCCTTAAATGAGATCAGACCACCCAAAATGACCATCTCCTCGTTATTGGTCCATGTTATTCCTGTGGAAGAAGACTTGTTGTTCGGCTTTTTCACATCTATTACAACCGGAGACGTAATCGACAGGGCTAATTTCGCCTTTTTTCTTTTCGACGATACACCAATGACATTTTCATATTCGTTAATGTCGACTTTCTCCTCCTGGAATCTTTTTGGATTTTCTGCTTTTGAATCAGCAGCAGCGGAGGCAGGGTTTGGAATAGCGATCTTCTTCTTGATCATCATCATCTTCTGGTCCGTGATCGTGCTTCCAGGAGGCGTTGAATAAGCTTCATTCTCATTCTCATATTTGGATTGAGCCTCATTCTCATTCTCATATTTATTATCGTCTTGATCTGACTCTGAGAAAGAGCCTTCAAACGAATCGGCTACCACTCTCCCCTCTATATCATCCAAGGATGAGGTTTTAGGTTCCATAATATGGATGGATCAAATCGATATTGGAATATGAATAAACAGAGCCTAAACACAAGTGTATATAAAAGACTTGTGATACGATACGTTTAGGGCTTCTACATACATATCTGAGTTGAGGAGATCAACATGTGTAATATAACATTAATTATAAATTTTCAAGTATATATATATATGCCAATTTCAACGTAGATAATTCTCCAAATTTTCCTCTCTTTTTTTTTCTCCCCAAGAATTTATTTGGAATGATTCTAGCTTTCTTGAATTCTTCCACATTTCCAATTCCAATTTCCCTCTCAATTTTTTTTTGGTCAATTATTTCCCTCTCAATTTTGAAAAAAAAAATAGTTATTTTAGGAAAAGGGATAAATCAAGCTTTAGAATTTAAATGGTCAATTGATTGTGTATCTCCGGTCAATCGCAAATTACATTTTTCCTTTTGTTTTGTGTTTTCTCCCTACGATGCATTTCGACCTCCTTTTTCTTTTCTCTACTTTTTCTTTTAGGAAAAGGGAATAATGAAATTATTTGGGGAAAGCCATATACGTACCAAGCTTTAAGTGGTCAATTCATTGTTAATCTCCGGCCTTCCTTTTTAGGTAGAGGGATGAAAATCCAACCCAAAATGGTTCAACTCGATCCTGTGTTTATTTCCAATTCCATAATCTCTTTAACTTCTTCTTTTTCTTTTCTTTTATTTTCGAAAAATGAATTTATTTTAGGAAAGAGATAAATGAACCCATGCATTCTTTATACCCAACTAATCGCAAATCTCCATTTCCATCCTATATCCTATCTAAAGATATGATACATAAACTTCTGTTTGTTTCCAACAGTAAAACATTTTAAAGTAAAATAAATGTGATTGATATTCATTGAATGTTGAGGGATGAAATTTCAATTTCGATCCATTTCAGTCATTTGACTTTGGCCTTGTTTGGCATTTGAGTTTTTGGACTGAACAGTGAACACTGCCTTTTTTTTAAAACTTGCATTTTTTTTAGTAATTAATTAATTGCGGTCCAAAACCGCAAAAATAAAATGCACAGGAGCACGTACCCCTTTTCATATCCGCAACAATTAAAGTGACAACTACATCCCACAGTAAATTTGTTGGAGATTTCAAATACTTTTAGTAATTTTGGCCTAGATTTCCTCCATTAATATTGAAATTAAAAACAGATTTAGATTTTTTTAAACAATAAAGTAGATAGATAAACTTGATGGAAAGGTTTAGATTTTGCTATCTTGTACTATAGCCTATAGGGTTTAGTTTACTGTATCACGTACAATAATTTACTCATTGAGGGTGAATCTCCAAAGCTTGACAATTGAAATTGTTTCAAATCTCAATTAAAAAAAATCTCTTACTCATAGATTGGCACATCTTGCTAGTTGTTCTTGTATTGATGACTTTTGGCTCGATGAGACTCCCTCTATTATTGAGGATGTTCTTTTCGAGGATTTATATAATTGTAACCGAGGTCATGGCCCTTCGTCCCCCTCGAGTTGCAATCCTTGCATAATTAATAAATAACTTCATTTCTTTCTCAAAAAAAAAAATCTCTTACTCACTACCCTTTTCAATTTTGACATCATAGTAGATTTCCTTAATACTTTTTATTTTTACCAAAAATGTAAGTAAT
Organism: Rubus idaeus; assembly: GCA_030142095.1. NCBI lineage: Eukaryota > Viridiplantae > Streptophyta > Magnoliopsida > Rosales > Rosaceae > Rubus > Rubus idaeus. The sequence goes on from CM057965.1 coordinate 34,035,275, forward strand.
ATTTTATTAATTTAAGGATTATAAAATTCTGATGAAAATCAAGCTGAATTCGTCCAATTAAAAAATCAAAAAAGAAAAAATCACAGCCTCCATCTTTAACTAGAGCATCCCTGGCAAAGCTTTCTCCCATACATGCATGCCTTCTCTCTAAGAGTCAGATGATCAAAACCCAAGAGATCGAATTGAGAAGATTTTATACTGATTTGTCACAAAGCTAAGAATTCGATCAGGCATGATGAATATGCCATCAAATTAAAGAACAAATTAAATTGGAGCACATATGTTTTTAATCTTTTCTAGCTAATTTATGTTTTTTTCATTATCATATTAGATGGATTCAAACTCACTTTTCTAGAGCCATTAACTCTCGAACATCTTCTCTCAAACACTGGTGAATTTTTAAGCCATATACGTAGACAACTTATATTAACTCTCAACATCTTCCCTCAAATACGGGTGAATTAATTTTCAAGCTATAAAGTAATCTGAGCGTTACAACCAAAATCAATTGACAGTGGTTGGATAGACTCAAATCCTTATAAACACATTTTATAATGTCTCTATTCTCCAATGTGGGACAACACTCCACATTCTCACACCTATGTCAATACCTTTTGCTTGGCAGGGGATCAAGAAGGATCGATCAAGATGGTATATATATAATATATTTCATTGATCGATTAATTTCTCTGGTAAAATAACAATAACAATGAAGGAAAAAATAATAATCAATCAGAGAAGCCAAAACAACAGAATTAAAGTTGTAATTATTATTATTATTAAGGTGAATTAATTAAGACAATGAACTAGATAGCTAGGGGAAGCAAATTGATCGAAAACGCAACAAACAAATTAAACTCTAATATGAATCACATCTTGTTCATGTTGTAGCCTTGAACAGCAAGTTGATACAGCATTGCTTTAAATTGGGATTTTGCCGACTTATAGTTGGCCCTGGAAACTTGGAGTTTTTTCCATTTGGTTTCCAAGCTCCTCAGTTGGTCATCGTCGACCCACCTGCCATCAAATAACTCACTTTGGAAATAATCCCGCAAACCATGAGGAACAACTCGATCATCAACATAATCATCATCATCATCACCTTCCTCTACAGAAACAGAGGCAGCCTGCACTTTCTTCTTGTTTAATTTACCAGCACCAGCACCAGCTTCAGCTTCAGCTTGATCTTCACCCTGCAGCGGCTCTTCATCATCACCGTCATCTTCAAAATTATCCTTCTCACCTTCTTTTTTAGCAAACTTATCCTTCTCACCTTCTTTTTTAGCAAACTTATCCTTCTCACGTTCTTTTTTCTCAAACTTATCACGCCAAGCTTTCATTGACAGATTGTACATCATAATATCATGGGGAGTTTTAAGTTTGATGGGGCCATTTTTGGACTTTGCAAACTGGCTTCTATATTTTTCCCGCAAGTGTTTCACTTTGTCTCTAAGCTGGGTCCAATATCCTGCGTCGCTGAGGCGATCCTTAATATAAATATAGAATTCCTTGGCATTGTAGAGCACCTTGTCCTCGGCATTGCAGCGCATCTTTTTTTTCTCCTCCATAAACGAGGGATAACACTCCAAAATGACGATTTCATCTTCCTCGCTCCATACTCTTCCTGCGGAAAGCGGCCGCTTGGAATTTGCCGCCGACTTCTTCTTCTTCACATCTACTACTGGTAAGGTTGGAGTTGGAGCGGACGACTTCTTCTTCTTGGAAGACACATGAACTACAGATCCGTCCTCGGCCCGCACTCTTTTTGGATTTGCTGCTTTTGAAGCATCATCATCATCAGCAGTAGGAGTAGGAACAGGAGGGTTTGGTATGGAGATATTCTTCTTCTTTTGCTGCTGCTTGGTGTTGGTGTTGGTGTTGGTGTTGGTGTTGGTGTTGGTGGTCGTCTTCTTCCTCAAAGAAGCTTCCGTGGAAGAGCCCTCCACGGTTGCTACAGATGATGAATCGAGTTGGTATTCTTGTATGGATGAGGATGCCATCGATATGCTTTTTAGGGTTAGGGTTAGGGTTGCTTGGTTGTACCACAGTATATATAGCCACAGACACACTCGATCGAGATGGGTGTACCCTCAAACGCGCCAAAAATTATTATCGATCTCCTTCTAACCTAACAAAATCAAAATTATATATGTTGATCCCTCCAATTAATTCCATTTTCCCTCCCTATTATCCCTCCAACTTCCTTTTTTCTTTTTATTCCCTCCAAAATAATTTATTTTAGGAAAGGGATAAATCAAGATTTAAATGGTCCATCTCCATCCGGTCAATAGCAAATCCCATGCTGATCCTATCAGTCATATACAATTAAGCTAGTAGTATTTGTTTCCAACATTAAAACATTAAAAAATGGGTGTTGATCTTTATCGTTTGATCACACTGCTGATATTCAATCAAAACTCAATCGAAGATTAAAATTCAATTCCAGTCGTTGCAACATACCTATTCTTTTGTTTTAATTATATATGGTTTTGTGTTGGTTTATATTTTCTTTGTCCTAGATTAGTATGTTAGTATACTATCATGGAACTGTCTAATATACAGTGCTGCATACCATGCAGCCTGTTTTTTCAAAATGCAATTGCCGTTTAAAAAAGTAAAACTGATAATTTTGAAATGCAATTGCATTTTGGAATGACAATTGCATTTTCGAAATGACAATTGCATTATTTGAAATAGCAATTGCATTTTTAAAATGTCTAGTTTATACATTTTGGACGGCATTTTTGAAAAAAAAAACTGCATGGTATGCAGCACTGCATATTAGAATTTTCCTACTATCATTTCACTACTACTACAACATGGTTCATCGGGCATCGTTTTGGGCCTCTATTTAGTGATGGTGGCATGAATGGAATTGGGTTACATGGTTCTACTCAAAGGGTGATTTTTAATTCTTTGGTTCCTCTTGGGTGAACCTGCATATTTATCCTTTTATTGTGATTAATGTATTTTCACCTTATAATTTTATACTCTAACCGTTCATATTTTAAATTATCTTTTATAGATCATCTCTGCAAAAAACAAATCAAATCGGAGATTGTTCAACCATTCAACTTTAAGAAACAAATGAACGGTTATGACAACAATTACTACTATTATAATGAACTGTTTATTAATTTATTTCATATGAAAGAATACCAAAAGGTCTCCAAATTAATTGATTTTTTTTTTGCAAAAGTGATTTCTATATTATGTTATAATACATGAAGAGTTGGATCGTTAAAATTTAAAATGGAAATACATTAATTGTAAGGCTATCACTAATAAGGATGGCTAAATTATAGCCCTCAAAATAATATTATTTATTAAAATAGTGAGGGTTATAATTTGACCATCTCCAACAGTCTAGGTCCAAATTATAGCCCTTATCATCTCCACTTGGTTATTTAATATTGGTTATTTAATTAGGTACCATAGGATTGCAATGGTAAAACAATCTCAACCGTTCATTACTTTTAAGGGTTATTATCGATCACATATAGTACCTGAACTATCTCTCAATTATATGCTTGACACCTGAACTTTAATTTTTGTCATAAGTAGTACGTAAAATTTTCGATTTCATTTCTTATAGTACCTGAACTTCAATTTTTGTCACAAGTAGTACTCAAAATTTTCAATTTTTGGTTACAAGTAGTACCCAATTAAAGTTTTCTATTTTAACATCTTTTTGAAAGTGCCAAAAATTATTATCGATCTCCCTCTAACCTAACAAAATCAAAAATATATATGTTGATCCCTCCAATTAATTAATTCCATTTTCCCTCCCTATTATCCCTCCAACTTCCTTTTTCTTTTTCCCTCCAAAATAATTTATTTTAGGAAAGGGATAAATCAAGATTTAAATGGTCCATCTCCATCCGGTCAATCTCAAATCCCATGCTGATCCTATCATTCATATACAATTAAGCTGTAGTATTTGTTTCCAGAGTCTTGTTCACCTACTCAATAAAGTGTTTACTCAGTCATGCTCAACTGCCCTTGGATCTAAATCCAATGGTGGAGAACAATGAAGCAAATAAATTCATTTCAACTGTTTAATTATTTTACACCCTTGGATTTAAATCCAAAGACAGTTGAGCACAACTGAGTAAGAAATCTATTGAGTAGGTGAACGGGACTCTTTGTTTCCACATTAAAACATTAAAAAACGGGTGTTGATCGTTTATCGTTTGATCACACTGCTAATATTCAATCAAAACTCAATCGAAGGTTAAACTTCAATTTCAGTCGTTGCAACATACCTCTTGTTTTGTTTTAATTATATATGGTTTTGTTTTGGTTTATATTTTCTTTTTCCTAGACTAGTATGTTAGTCCTAGTAGGATTAAATTCAGTTAACCTCTTGAACTTTAAACCAAAAATCATGTTAGTCTCTACACTTTCAATTTCATCAGCAACACCCCTATACTTTTCGATCAATTTCATCGGTTTAGTCCATTCCTCAGTCAAAATTAACGATTTGACTATTAAGTGATGACGAGGCATGTCCAGTCAGCTCCGATGATGACGTGATATGCCCAGTCATCACTTTTTTATTTATTATTTTTTAATTTTTTATTTATATATATATTTTTTGTCTAAAAGATAATCAAATGATTTCACTCATACCCTCATGTGGTGACGTAAGATTTGGTTAATGTTTTAATTTATCAAATATATTTTGTCTATAATATTTAGGTTTGGGTTCAAAGTATATATCTATATAAAGTTTACAAAATATTCATGGTTTGTTGCTTAGTCCAAGTCATTGAGCATCAAGCCTCCTTGATTTGGGTCTTCTTCTTCTCTAAGTCAGCTATCTTCTAGTCATGACGCAGAAGGCACTTATCCAGCACAGCCACTTGTGCCTCCAAGTTTTGTTGTTCCTTTTTTAAACTTTTCCAAGGATTCAAGTGCAGACTGACCGTGATTGAAGTCATCTTGGCGAATTAAAGAAGCTTCTGCAATTTTGGAGTCTGTTGCAACTAAGTGCTGACTACGTGCCTCTAGACTAACTTTGTGAGAACAGGCAAATCTTGTAGAGTTGTATTCAGTAGCATTGGTCATGGGTGCCTTAACCTTGGCCTTTATCAATGAAGATTAGACCCCATAAACATCAAGCTCAGTTGTTAATGTCTCAAGCTCACTCTTGAAGGAAGCAATGTGCCTTACATGGTTCTTCAACACTATGTCTTCAATCTTCTCACAAATTGAGGTAGCTGCTTGTTGACGAATATTACGAACCATCTGATTTGCATCAACTAGAGTAGCTCCGCCAAGTGAGACTTCAGAAAATGCCATAGTGTTCTAAGGCCTTGGAGGACTTGCTTTTGTAAGTTGACCTGCAAAGATATAACCGGTTAGCTTAAAAAAATTTATTAGCTAAAAATAATAATAAATAAACAAAGGTTAAGAGTCGTACCTTTCAGACATGAAGAACCAACTGGCTGCAATACACTCTGTACATTTTGCACTTCCTTCACCGGCAAAGAATAAGCCTCGAGTTCGTCTGTTGTAGGGACACGTATATCGGATGAAATGTCATTATCCCTCCCAAGTGATTGGTCAGCTCCTTTGTCCTGAAAGGATGTTAGAATTACCAAATTAAATAATAATAATAATAATAAAGGTGATAATTTTCAGGAGATGGGATAAGTACCTCATTATATGGCAATATTGGATGTGAAGGATCTGGGACGTCACCAAGAAAGTCGTTGTTGAGAGGAAACTCGGCATTAGGATCACAATAAGTGGGACCAAGGTCAAGGTTAGTCTTTCAACGCTTAAAGTGAACTTCTTCGCTCTGGCTACTACTGCTTCCACTTTGTCTTTTGCATTGGTGGGCTTTCTCCATTGAATAGAATAACCTAAAGCCGCGTGAGTGTCCATTGAATAACCCTCATCTTCAAAATCATCAAGCGGTTGAATATGACAATCGTTCGTGTCCGGCAAAACCTTATCACTAGGTGCGGGATGGTTGGTGCTGCATTCAACTTCATGAGGAGCCACATTCGGACGGTGAGGCGGGTTAGCACGAACAATATTCCGGCTCTCTTTAGGCCTTGAAGACTGATGTCATGACCCATTCACAATGGCTGCATTGGTTGCTTGGGTAGGTGCAAGATGATATACCTTTAACCATTAAGCGACATAATCTCGGGTAAGCGTGAGGTCTTTAAGGTTATCACGATTAAGTAATATTACCACGGATTTCGTACCTGATCTGGTGCAACAATCCCAATGAGCATGAGTACATACTAATGAGCCGGTACGAATGTCTTTCTTAATGCTACCAGGCACGTCTTGGATATAGCCAAATTGCCTGCTAAACCGGTGTGGACTGTAGGGTTGCACAATGCGGCGGTTATCTTAATGCTACCAGGCACGTCTTGAATACCCGTATCAAAGACTGATAAAATACGAAGAGTCCAAAGGTGCAATGTCATCCCGATCAATAAGCTTTGTGCGTTTTGGAAGCATTATGGCTAATCGATGCATCTCCACCTTATCACATGCATTGAACAAAGCTAAAGCCCGTGAATCTTTAAAGGGTTTCGCGGAAAACTCACCAGAGAAAAGAGTCATGCGAGGCCTTAAGGTGATGAAAAGTTGAGAGCGATGATGGTGCCGAAATATTCACTTAACTACCCATATATATAATGAAAAGGAAGAGCAACCGAACAGCTCCCAAGATTATTGGAAGTGGATATTGTGTTCAACCCTCGGTATATGTTGGCTAGAACTGGGATAGCTAGACAAAATTGTTGACCTTGTGACATAAAGATTGCGACTTTGAATACAACAGGACGAATCAAATCGGTGTCGTCTTTAGGCAAAACGAACGCGCATAACCAGCAGGCGAGAAAAGTAGCTAAATGCGTCGATTCTACATCTTCGTCTGCCACACCTAGATCCTTAAAAACTACAAGTTCCTTAGAGGTTCGCTTTTGGAGAGCAGGGAGGGTCCCGGACGGATTATATGTCTCCTTCGGTGTATTCCTGTTGCGAGTAATTTTCTTCGGAGGTCTTTGGTACCGCTTTGACCCTTTGTACCAATATTGAATCCAAGCAGTTATCTTCACTCCTTGTCTTCCTTTGGCCTCTTTGCGAAGATTGTGGTATGCTAAGAACAGGCAACGACAACATGATGGAAGAAACATCACCATTTTTGTTTGTAGCCGCAAATTCCTCAACATCAGGCACGACCTCATCATAAAACCGCTACTAAATGACTATAGAGAGCCTTACAGGATTCTAGTTGACTATAGAGTCTTATACCTTTTTTTGTTGACACTATAGGATTTATTTTGACTGTAAAGGTTATATGGGTCGCGAACTGGGTTGTGCGCGGGTCGACGGGTCATGACCCAGGTTGGAATTTTTTTTTCTCGTCTGGGTTGACGTTAAACTCGCGTCTCTTCTTTCTCTTGCATTGAAACCCCAAATGGCATGATTCCTCCCTCACAATCTCCAACTCCGGCCCTCCCTCCCTCCGCAGCCGGCCTTCCTTAACACCAGCTCATCGTGCACACTCGACCAGATCTGACAAGGGAGGATAGCTGTTCGAGATCGAGATAAATCCTTCCACGTCCTCATCGGAAGGTGAATCAAAGGCATTACTGGTTTATAACAAGTAATTTTGATTTGATGTTGTGCTTTTCTTTCTAGATTTGATTGATTTTTGGAGTTCATTTGAATTTTGGGTATTCATTTTGCTTTGGTGTGTGAAGATTGCATCTTGGATCGTTCATCTAATTGCAGACCTTTCCAACGACCCTCCCAAATCATATCCTGATCTACTCCAGAAAGTTTCCAAGTATTCAAAATATGAGGAATGTTACTCTGCCATTTGCGTTGTGTGTGGTTTTATGGTTCTTGCGTTCATGATGATAGGAATTGGCTTTTCTATGATTTGGTTTTCAAAGTAGGGGTTCCATATATCTTTATTACTGAACTGATCGAATGTGCTTGTGTTGGCACACTGGAGAAATTTATTAATTATTTCCAAGTTTTTCTTTTAGAGTATGTTGCATGAGGTACGTATATATATATATATGCTTAATCCGTGGTCAAGTCCATCTTGTATATGCTTATTTACTTGAGAGATTATTTTAGATGAATGAGTTTATTATTAGGTTAGTTTTCGTTGTGTGTAGTTTCTTTGTTTGCTGCATATTTGGCAAAATGCTTATATGCTAACTTGTATTGTATGGAAAGATTGTTCTTTTAGTTCCTTTGCTTCGTGATAGTCCTGCTATATTTTTCATTCCCAGTTTGTAGTGGAAATTAGTTAAGCTTCTATGATGTGAATACCTTTGAGCTTCTAAGTCGTCTAGACAAATGTGTAGTGCATGGAAATTCTTTTCAATTGTGTAGTGGTAGCTTTTTTGAATTAAAAATGTGTAATAGAAGCTCTTTCAATTTTGTAGTGGCAGTCTCTTTTGAATGGGGAATGTGTAGTAGAAGCGTTTCAATTGTGTAGTGGAAGCTTCTTGATTTGCGAATATGTAGTGGAAGTTCTTTTGATTTTGTAGTAGCAGCATTATTGAATCGAGAATTAGTAGTGGAAACTTTTAATTATGTAGTGGAAGCTCTTCGATTGTGTAGTGGAAGTTGTTTCAATTGTGTAGTGGAAGTTCTTCAATTGTGTAGTAGAAGTTCTTCAATTATGTAGTGGAAACTCTTCAACTATGTGGTGGAATCTCTTCAATTGTGTAGTGGAAACTGTTTCAATTTTGTAGTGGAATCTCTTTTAATTGTGTAGCGGAAGCTGTTTTAATTGTGTAGTGGAAAGTTTTTAGTAGAAGCTCTTCAATTTTGTAGTGGAAGCGGAAAAAAATTGTAGTGGAAGAAAAAATTGTAGTGGAAGCGGAAAAAAAATGTAGTAGAAGCGGAAAAAAGGTGGAAGCGGAAAAAAACTGTAGTAGAAGCGGAAAAAAAAACCCGCGGATTGCAAAACGGGTTGCGAGTTGGGTCATGGGTATTTTGTTTTTTTTAAGGATGTTTGAGCCTTTATTGTCAACTTGTGAAATTATTAGACTTTATACTCAATTATAATGTTGTCTGGGCCTTGTATGTCACATACTATAAAACCGCCCTTTAATTGGCAAACCACCAACTCGGTCTAGGTCCCAGAGTGAAATGGGCATCTCCCCTTGTGAGGTGTGAAGTGTGTTTGTGGTAGGACACCAGTATTCGCAAAAAGCTCGTACAACAGGTGCAACACGGTCATAGCTGAACAATGATGCATACATCACTTTATAAAGTTCGGCATCTCGAATACGATCACTACTTCGGCTCAACACATCTTCCAACCATTCCCAGTAAAATTTTGTGTAAGAAAACTCTCAACTTGCTCGAAATGTGCTATTCCGATCCATTGTACTAAACGATTGCAGACACGATCACTAAGAAGCGCAAATAAATCTCAAGGAGAGCTCTAATCATTGTGTGAGGACCGCAACAATAACACGTCCAATCTCAGCTTAGTGCTGACAGAGTTGGATTGTCGAAAGGTGGCAAGTTGACGAGATGCCACTGGGGTCCAACAAGGAAGATGGAGAGAATTGTCATGTGGAAATTCGCCTAGAGCTCTCGGACCAATCAATGCACGGTGGGATGTCAAGGTGGTACCTTCTGTCTGGGTATCTACAAAGTCTTCAAGGATGGTGACGGTCCCTTGCTTGAAGCAATTGAAGAAAACCATGTCTGCAGCAAATACGCGAAGCCTAGCTAACTCTAATGTTTCAGACGTTCACGTTCTTCTCTCGTTTGTAGCAAATACGCGAAGCCTAACTCTAATGTTTAGGACATTCACGTTCTTCTCTCGTCTGTAGCAAATACATGAAGCCTAAACTAAATGTTTAGGGTGTTTACGTTCTTCGTTTCGTAGTCGGCTAATACGCAAAACCTAAACCGAATGTTTAGGACGTTTGCGTTCTTCACTCATCTTCGAAATCTCTGAAAATAAAAAATAAAAAAAATCCAACGATATATGGTTAATTATATATGCAAAGTATATATATATATCCATAACAAGTTGTCAAGGAATGGCATGAGATATAGCTACAGTAAAAAAAGTATAAAAAAGGGGTTTAATTAGGAGATGATTACTAGGGCATGAAACCAAGCGGCAGAGGTAGTGTCTTCTTTGCGTCGCCGAAATTGTGGCTAAAAAATAAGAGTTTTCAGAAGTAGTTGATTAATGACCACGTGAGTAACTTCCAAAAAAAATATATATGAATGTTGAAGTATTAGGGCAAAGTACTGTATGATTGATTTAAGAGCTTACTGACGAGGAGAAAAAAAATTTGTCAAGCACTAATCATATATGTTGTGTCCCATGTGCACATGATATATTTGATATATATGTTACATGATCAGTGCTATACAAGAATTTGCTGGAAGACATGATAGTTAAAGCCATAGGACGAAAGGAAAAGCCACGGGTCACTCACTTAAATGTTCTTATGCTGCAACAAGAACTTATGTCCAGTGTTCAAAAGCCCGTCCAAACCCAGAAAATTTAGAAGCCGTCTGTCATGAAAAGAAGATTAATTTAGGCATGATAAATGTATAAGGCGATGAACACAGCCGACATTCATGATAAATTAAAAGTGAGCGCTTACATATTGATAACACTAGAAGCTCTTGCAATAAAAAGGCTAAAGTACGCCGCTGCAACCAAGACAAGGTGATTGAATGGTAATTTGTGTTTAATACAAAGAGGTGGTTATTTTTGTAGTGCAAGCTTCGGGTTGGCTGTGCAAGTAATTTCCTCAACAAAATTGGGAATATGGAGGGAGAAGGAAGATTTTCCCGCCAACTATCGCCAAATGATTTTTGAGAAACAGATAATGTCATATATTATCAAAGCTAGAAGGCATATACATCAAATTCCTAGGCCTGCAACCAATCTGACGGAACAGGCAACTAAGAACTCTAACAAATACCAAACATTGAAGACAAATTAAGCTCGTTTATTCAATGAGCCTACAGAGACAAAAACCTCGAAGAAGCAATCAAACGCTAATCCTATAGATCTTTAACTACCAAAGCCACGCAATTGCAGAGTAGTCAAAAATCCTAGTTTAACTGACCTTACGAAGCATTTGCAATTGTAGGCTTAAAACTAAAAATATAAAACTAGAGCTTCTCCTTACCCTTAGAGGTAGGCAAGAAGGTGCAACTGGATAAGTTAAACACAACGGACCAAATTCTGTCTTCTTGGCACTAGGAGGATTCTTGTTCTTACTACCAAGTGGACGGCCCACTTTCCTCTTGATCTGAGTAGTAGAAGAAGTATCGACCCCAAAGGACAACAAACCAAAAGTTGCAGCCTTCACTTGTGATTTCCCAATAGTCAATGCAGTTTTCAACTTCTTTGGCGAAGGGGACTCACCCAAAATACGAGAGCGTTTAACCAAGATTGGAACCACCTCAGATCGCTCCTCCTCAGAATTCTTCTCAATACCGCGAATAGTCACCACCTTTTTGGAAAAGGAAGGCAAAACAAAGTTATGTGCAGTCTTGAAAAAAGAAGAAGACAAGCCTTTGGGAATTTGAGAGGCAAAAACAAAGGAAGCTTGCCCATGAGAAACCGCAGAAGAGGCCCCCGGCAGAAGAGTCAGTGTCGAAGGAGATTGCCCGACCGATGTAGCAATAGTTGGAGAACTGCAAGTCTGGCCAACATGAGAAACCATGCTACACAATTGGTAACGTAACCCACCAATTGCTCATAAAAGAAACCAATCTTCTTATCAACACCTAGTGCAAGGTTAATCAGACGTTTGAAGAGAATTGGCTTGGTGATGTCGTGTTGAATATGAACCCTAACTTCACCCTTATTGAACAGTTTCTTATTAAGAGCATTGAAAACCCCCAACATAGTAGCAATGAATTCAATATTATCAGGCTCCTCATATGCCGGAGGAATGTTGAAAATCTTAACCCAGTAGTTCAAAAAATGAAGAGGTACCTCCTCAATAGGGCAGGCGCCGTCACAATCAGCCAAGATCACCGAGGCTTTCTCAAAGTGCCAAGGGCCACCACGAAGCACCTTCATCTTATCCTTGCAGTCATCGAAGGAAAAGAGAAAGCGATCATCTGGCTTGTCCACGACCTTAAACTTTTCATTCAAAACCCAAATATGCTAGAAGTGAGCTTTGAATTTCTCCTTATCAACAGGCTTGTGCGTAAGCACCTTACCTAGCAAGAAATATTGCTTGGACTTGCAGGCAGATCCCCCAGAAAAACGATCAAAGCTCCAAGTGTTGCCCCCCCTCGGTTAGAGCCATGTGATAAGGAGTATAATTGTATACTTATTTTTATCGAATTCTTTATATTTACTTTGTTAGTTAGTTGTTATTCGCTCTATTTATGTTGTTTTCTTATTTATAGGTGTTTTGGAATAAAAGTGAATAAAATGGATGAAAGAAGACATTTCATGCAAGACTAGGAGATGGAAAGAGAATAAATTGCACAAGAGATTTTTGAACATAAATTCAGTCTGCTGCTTGGGCAGATCAGTCTACTTTGGAGGCCAATCTCTCTGCATCTATCCGTTGGTTTGATGTGTAATTTATGGATACAATACTTCTGTGTGTCTAGTATTCTCAGTTCAAATTGTATCATGTTCTGACCGTTGGATCTCGCTACATTCAGTCTCAAGTGCGTAATACTCGGTGCTGCTAGGACGTTCTGGAACTGAACTTTGATTGCTTGTAAAAACTGTTCTAGACCGATTTGGTTGTATTTCAAATTCTCCAGATCAAGCTCTGTGAGTCTAGTTTCAAATGCAACTGGAATCACTTAATTACGATACCTATCTACGGAGATATTCCCTTCACAAGAGGGAAAGGTTAAGCTGGAGCAGAATTCCTAAAAACAAATGATGAGCTTGTTGGGTTTGAATTGCTCATGACCAGCCTAAAGAACATCTTCATGGTCTGATGTAGATGATCAATATAACTTTGTGGAGGTGAAGTCATTTGAAGTTTACCCAAGTTAGGTAGAGGTGAAACTTGGTGCCAAGCTTGTCATGATCATGATGAAGATAGGACACCACCACTATCACTCTAAGATAAGCTATAGTAACTTCACTCATGAGTAAATGCTGCACTAAGAGTAAAGAGAAGCTTGGTCATTTGCCATTTCAAGTTTTGGAGGCGAAATATGACATATGTCATGACATATTTCTCATTTCCAATAGGCTATATAAGAAGAGAAAATCCTTCTTCAAAGGACACACCAAGAGAACATCAAATCTTCTCTTCTTCTTCTTCTTCTTCTTCTTCTTCTTCTTCTTCTTCTTCTTCTTCTTCTTCTTCTTCTTCTTCTCCCTCTCTTCTTCCTTCTTCATGTATTTCATTTGTAGCTAAATTTCTTTAGGGTCTTCGGTTGAAGCCCTAGTCATGATTTCTAATTCATCTACGCATGTTTGATCCAATGATGGTTGTTGATGATGAGTGATTAATTTCTACTTTCTTTCCAATCTTGTTGAGTTTATTATATGCTTGATCACCATGTTTTAATCTCTTCAATTGATATTGTTACATGAACCAATTTAGATGACCGAGTCTTGGGTTTATGATTTGTAACAACAAGTGTCTTTGCGGGTGCTTGGAGATTAATCACCATGAATAACCGGAATAGATACCATGTTCTAGGATTTGTGTGTTTGTCGATTTTCATAGTGCATATGCTTGCTTAAGGAACAACCTAGAATTAGAGTAGAATTATGCTTGCTAGATCCCTTGAGTTCGAATAGAATTAGAGTAGACACCCATGCCTAATTCGTTACTTAGGAGAATCAATAGCCTAATGAGGAGACACCCATCCCTTTAGGTTGGCAAACTTCATCATCATCAATCGGATTTGTTTCTTACATGTATTGATTAATTAGGAGGAAGACTAGAGGTGGATACTTGAGCCCTAACCTTTTCTCTATTATTGTTTACAGTTTTTACCTTCTTGTAATTTTATATATTTCTTATTGTTGAAATTCTAGATTAGTGACAAATCTAGTTTTATTGTTTAAGGCATAATTAAAGCACTTCCCCGTTTAACTTATCCGTACTTACCATCTTCTACTACATTGAAATTTAGTGTTTTGCAAGAGCATAAATTCACACCCATCACCATGGATGCAGCAAAACTTGCAGTCACAGCCTCAATGGAAGTAGACATGGAGAGATCCAAAGAGAATGTATGAGAAGGATAGGAAACTCGAAAAAACCCTAGCTAGGGTTTGGTGCGGCTGTTTGCCTTAGAGTTGCGCGCAGACGAGAGCGTGCTTAGGGTTTTTTCACTATCGCCAAATGCTTGTTGCTCAAGAATGGGTTTAATTACTGAAATTTCCCATTTTTTTCAAAGGAAGTAATGATTGATGTCAAAAAATATTCAGTAAATCTTTCTTTATTTTCTTTCTCCGTGCTCCATTCACTACAAGAAATCAGGGCTTTGTAATGAATTCTTTGTCATAAATTTATTGTTCAAAGGGTGTTCATTGTGACCAATTAAATTGGTTCCACACAAAAATTTTGGGGTATAAGTAGTGAGGAGAAATAGTGGACCATCACTAAATGTATCTATTCACAAGAGCCATTAGCCCATTAGTGAGGAAAACAAATAACGCGGTTAAAAAAAAAATCAAAGCACGGAAGTCGAGAGCCAAACAAATTTAGTTTCCCTCTCCCAAAATTTTCGACTAAGCTTTCAGATCTCAAACACAATTTGTCCCCCAATTTTCTTTCTCTTTCACTCGGTCACTCCATAAAAGAGATAAACCGTTCCCTCCCTCTCATAATTGCCACTGTAAATGGAGAGTCGCGCCATCCCTCCGGCACTTACCCGTCCCTCATCTCCTCGCGACCCGTGAACTATCACACAGACCGGATACGTTAGTCCCTCTTTTGTCGGGTCCGTTCGAAACTAGGTAACAATAACCCTAAAGCATGAAATTTTATCTGGGTTTTATCTGTTTTGGGTTATCGACTTATTCGATTGGGTATTCTATTCAGAACGGATGAGAGGTAGTGGCCATGGAATTGGTAAGATATTATTTCAATATGAGTCACTATTGGTTTGTTAATTGCTATTGGTTTCATTGGAAGCATAACATGTTGTTCTCCAAATGATCTGTTCTTAAAGGAAAGGATATATAGATATATAGAATATGTGGAGAATGATTTGGTTGAATTGAATAATTAGAAACATATTTGGTTGAACTGAATTGACGATTATAATCTGGAATTTATTAAGGTTCAGATTTTCATTCTCTCAATAGTTTTTACAATTACATATTAAGGTTATGGTTCATAATTATATTTTATAATATTTTTCAATGATTTGCCAGATTAATTTCTTTGGCTTGTTGAGAGTTGTTTGAGTTCATCATTCATTTGGTGGCTATATCGTGAAGTATAGAGACAACAGACACCTTGAACGGAAAGGACGTACGATAGGAGAAAGACACTCTGTATCTTCAATTTTCATATTTGGGTAATGGGCTTGTTGTTTTTGAGTTTTTTTTTTAATTTCTTTTGTTTTCTTCTTGTTTGGGGTTGTAATTTGAATAATTTTTCTTTTTTTAATAATTTGGAGCTAGACCCATTTGTTATTTGCTTGAGCTGGCAGTTTATGGAGGATTTGGGTCAGAAATCTTAACTGGGTATATGTGTTTTGGTTTGTTCTTTGCTTTACCTGTTGTGATTTTTGTTTTTATAGTAATCATTTTTGAGGCTTGGAATGATTTTTTTTATAAATTCTAATATGCTAAATTTTATTGCATTGTTGTTTATTAGGTTTTGACAAAAGACACTTGAGCTTGATAAGTGGGTATCGAGTGGAAATTGGGTTTGATCCATCTTTGAAATTATATCTCATCAATGATCATTGGTATCTGAGTGCACTTGCATATATATATTTTTTTAACCGAGTAAACCTTGTTATACTAGCATGTTAATCATTATCTATTCCTCTTCTTTTCTTTTTCTTTCTATTAATTGTTCTTTCCCTTTTCGAATATTTTTCATCTTCCATTGTTTTAAATTGTATAACTTGTAACATTGCTTGCAGGATATAAGCTATTAGATAAACATTCTCCGACAACAATTCTAGCCAGTAATTGAGATTTCTGAATAATTTATGTTTTCATCTTTACATCAATGATCACTTACTAGCAGCAACTATTTAAATAGCGGATTGCACATCAATCTTTCTTGCTCATAACTTTATTAAAATTGATATTACTGAATAAGCCCTAACATTTCATATTTCCAATTCATTGATTTTACATTTGACTACTACCAATGATGACAACTAGTTTTCTTTTGCATACTTAAAAATGAGCTACTGGCTAATAGATATTAGGTGTCCAATTTATAGTACAATATGAAATTCTAGAAAAGGATAGAGCATTATCTTGCTGGAAATAAACTCTAGGTTTTATTAATTCGGTTGATTCCTAATTTCAATGCTTTTGATTTTTACATGTAGGAAGCTTAATTTATTGTTCTATCTTTCTATATTACAGGAATATTTCAAGCAACTTTTTCAAAGGAATTAACCTTCTAGCACTAGGAAGTTCGATATACTTGTTGCTTTCCAAGTAGCCTAATTCTTGGAAATCGGTATGTTTTCTTATTCCTAGCTTTCTTTTTATAAAATTGTTTATCTATGCACGTTGTTCTTTTGTTATTGTTTTACTTGTTCAAATTGGAAAGAGCTTATTTGCAAAATACTTGGTGACTATTTTTCTTATCTTTTTTATAAGCTTGATTATTTTAAACTACCTCAATTTTTGGAAAACTCTGTAGCTTCTGTTCTTTTTTATAACTTGGGTCTTGTTTATATTTTGCATTGCTAGCACTAGGATATACATATTGTTTTTGTTGGAGATGGATAAGAGTTGGACCCAGCTATACACTAGAGGGAGACCACAGTATATTAATGGGGTGAAAGAGTTTCTTAAGTTTGCAGATGCCCACATGAAACCAGGAACAAATAAGATTTTATGTCCATGCAAGAGATGTAGCAACACAGAGTGGAGACCTCCAGATCGATTTTATGCCCATTTGTTTACTTTTAATCATTAAGCAGGTTTCAATTTTATTGTTCTCGAAATGATATTATGTAAGTTCTAATCACTATTTATTATATGGTACTAACAATATTGGTTTAAATCATTTCAGGTTTGACATCATTATGCCTCTAAAGGACTCGGGTGTCGTCCAAGATTTTTGCACCAATTAAGAACAATAGGTCCTTTGGTCTCAAGAACATCATCAACTACAAAGCCTTCCAAGCCCAAACATACTCACCTTGCACCACGACCACATCTCTACCATCATTCATCTACATCGCCACCAAGAAAGCTGCAAGAACTACAAAGCCTTCCAATGGTACAACACCCCCACTTACTATAGATCCATTAACAACTCCACCTTTTGACACAGCACAAACATCTATGAATTCACGTACCTTGAGGTCAACTTTCAGTTAGCATGAGTTGAATACTTTTACTACAGAGCCAACGCAGCCTATTCAAGCTGTTGAAGGAGAGGACATCAACACTAGCGGTATTTATTCTTGTTACATAATATCTTTAGTTAGTTATTAGTTTTTGTGTTGCTAATAGCTAGAGTCAAAGAGATTATATACAATGGCTAGAGTTAAAGCTGTTTTATAACTAAACAATAAAATTTAAGTCCTTTGTAAAGCTACACCGATATAAAAAAAGTTATTTTTAATGTGTCTTTACTGTGATTTGGAGACATCTAAACTGAACTGTGTCTTAGTGTCTATCAATTGGTTATCATGAGAGCCTATTTGTTGTTAATGCTATTTTCATATATAGGTTCTAACACATGCAATAACTTGTTTATGATGGTATCTGGTTCTCAAAATTAAATAGAAAAACTTGGAAACTGGAGAGGAGCCTAGTCGAATTGAATTGTTCAAGCTTGCATGATTTAACAAAAAAAAAGGTTCATGGGTCGGTGAAGATGCTAAGACTGTCCATGTAAGCCTTCATATTCTAGTGACTAATTCAAACACTGCATTAGTAACTTAGTCCGCTTACTTATATTATGTTTTGTGTAGGAGAATATGGAAAATAAAAAAAAACAGCCACAAGGAGATGAATCAATTGAAGTTATGTCTGATGAAGTTCTTAATGAATTTATTGGTCATCCACCTCGGCCAGGCTATGTACGTGGTCTAGGAGCAGGGCCAAAGCCGAAAAAAACTATATTAGCACAACAAACAGAGCAGAAGTTGAACGTGCTGCAATTAGGGTAGATGAGGCTGAACAACGGGCCAACTTGGCAGAAAAAGATCCATGGAGTTAGTGAAGAGTTGGCAGCAATGAAGGCTAGTGCATCAGAAGCAAATATGCGTTGTGTTCAGCAAGATAATGAGATAGATACACCGAAGACGTGACAAGTAGGATGGAGAATGCCCTTGAGATGATTATGCAGAAGTTTTCGTCATCAACAAATTGAGGTATGTTTAGTCAACATTATGTTCAATTGTTGATTTTTATCTTGATAGTTCATTATTTTCTTTCTCCATTTTCATTGGTTTTCTGTTGTAGTTCATCTAGCATAAAATTTTTAGTGGGAATGTGAAATGCAAATAGGGGAATGCCAATTTCAATCCCTGTTTTTTTTGTTTCCTATTGGGTAATGATATATGTAGATTTCTGCTACTTTTGATTGTTTTTCTTGAACTAGTGTATGCTTTATATTATGAGTTTTCTTATGACTTATTCTTGCAACAATTTTCTGTATTGAAATTTTTTTCCCTTCATTATTGCAGATTCATGGTTTTAGGAGGTACAGATCTCTCGGAAATTCAATATGGTAAAATTTGGGCTTCAATGTCATCTTTTTGGAACTACTTGTGATGAATAGACTTTGATCCATATATGTAGTTTTTTGGAACCATGTTTTGCTTGTAACTTTGTGAGCGAGATATATATGTTTAGCATAAGATGTGTTTTGTAATGTGATGGATAAATCTTTTGATATCCAAACACTGCCAGTATTTTGGTGTGCATAATTAAAGATTAGCTTCAATCAGTCTATTTTGATTAGTATTGAAGGTGTATGGAGATATATATATATATATATATATATATATATATATATATATATATATGTAAGCATTGAGAAGTAGTTTGTAAAAGATTACTGGACACACTACACAAATTTGTTTTCATCCCCGAGACATCGGTGATGAAATATTTCATCACAATATGATGTTTAACTGCCAAAATTAACTACCATATTTAGTGATGAAAATGTTTAGTGATGAATATTTTCCTCACTGTGTCTAACCGTTGACCAGTAGATTTAGTGAGGAACTTATGGGTTTAGTGACCAATAATTAACATATTTAGGGATGAAAATTTTGGTCACTAAACATAATTGTTTTAGTGATGAAATTATTTAGGTGACTAAAATATTTCGATTTAGTGACGAACATTTTCTTCTCAGTCACTAAATGAATTTAGTGACTTGGCTATAGTGACGACGCAGTGACGAATAATATTTCATCACTAAAATGGTTTAGTGATGAGAATAACTATTTTTAGTGACCAAAAATTTCCTCACTATAGCCAAAATTTCTTGTAGTGATTGTGCAAGTAAAAGAGGGATAATAATTATTAAGATGCTACATATATCTTAATAATTGATCTGCTAAAAGCTAGCTCTTCCAAATTAATTATGGACTCTGTGACTACTCGATAATTATGGGGTGAATGTGAGTATCGCCGTCAAAGTGTAGTGGATGGTAAATTGTGACCAGGGGTTGTCGAACCCAAGGGATTGGAAGGCCCAAGATCCCTCTTTGGTGAACAAATGCAACCAAGATATGTAATGCACTAGAAGTGATGTGACTAGAGATGGATTATGTACTTAGAAGTGAGGTATGTGCAACATGGATGTGTAGTGTTCAAAGTGTGTCACTCTTGAGTGGAAAGAACAGTAACTAAGTATCAATCTAATCTAGGTGAAATTGTGGTAACAAGGACACAAGTGAATGGGTTGATAGCTTTGTGTGTTGTTGAGGTGACAAGCCCAACAAATGTATGCTTTGTGTGTGATCAAATGGATGGAAACGATTGGGGTTTCGGGTTCACTCTACCCCAATCAAATGTATGACAAGTCTCAAGAACATGCAACAATGAATTCACTAAGGATCAAACCCCTTATCCCAGCCATGTTATGGTTCTAGGATTGATTCTTCTAGGCCTATTTTGTGCCTTATTAGGGTCACAAATACTCCTAATCCATTTATCCAAGCCTTGTTAGGGTCTCAAATAAACTTCCTAGACATAGAGTTTCAAGAATCAAGATTCAAACAAATTCAGTCCATTGACATAAAATCATTATGCTCAAAGTAAACACCTAGGATAACATGTAACTAACATAAAATCCTAACAAGTTGAATCTAACACATGCTTGAGAACTTGTTAGATTCATAAACATGCATCAAACAAAACTGTATTTAGACAATTAACATATCCAGAAACAAAATCATCATGCACATTCAAGAGAAATCATCAAAACATCATCATGGGCTAGAGCACACAACCCTAGCCCCCAATCTAATTAACTACTCACAATTCATTGTCAAATACATCAACAATCTCAAATAAGAAAGCATAAGTTCAAAGTCAAATTAAAGAAGTTAAGAAATACTCAAGATGAAGATGGCCATCAGCTCCTTGGTGACTCCAAGTATATAGCAAGCCTCCTTGAGCTCTCCTCTCCTTCTACAAGCTCCAACTTATCTCCAAGCTTCCCAACTCTTGATGTCTCAATGGATGGCAACTTGTGGTGAAGGTAGGTCGATGGAATGGTGGTGGAAAGTGTATGGTTGTAGTGTTTGGGATGTGTGGAAGATATTTCGTGAAGAGATGGAAGTGAGATGAGTGGTGGAAAGTGGTGAAAATGGAAGAACAAACCCGGACAGAAGCTTGGACGTCCGGGCGGATGGTATCGGCGTCCGGGCGCCTAGGACATCTGTGTTGGTTTTGCAGGTTTGGCCGAGAGAAAATTGCTTTGCTCTCGTAGGGTTTTTTCCTAAACGTCTCTCACTGAATGAATGATAGATGGGGAGGGTCTGGTCAGCCTGCAAGGTTCCACTAGGGTTTCCTAGTGGGATGAGATGGCAAGGATGAGTGGAGAGAAAATAAAGAGAAAAGAAATGTGAAGTGGAGGGGAATAAGGGTGAGTGGATGAGATGGCAAATGAGTTGTGCCACACATGTGTGCAGCTGGTGTAGGAGAGTCTCTCCTTCTGTGGTGGTGTTCCGGTGGTGGTCCGGCGGTGCTGCCGCCACTTGTGGTGGTGGTTTGCCGGAAAAATCGCCGGAAATGCAATTTCTTCATTTTCCTTCCTTTCTTCGATTCTTTAAGGCCTTCAATGGCAACGTCTTCCGAAGGTAAATTTGTGCAATTTTCAATGTCTAGAGGTCACGGTTGACTTCTTGTCCTCTTCTCGGAATTGTGCCCAAAAGTGGTCAAAGTGCACCTTCTTGTGCCGAATTACTCCAAGTCACACAAGTAACCTGAAATCATAAAAACGAATATTAATAGTAACAAAATGCCTTCGGGTAACCTTAACTCTCGTGATTAGGAATACAATTTGCGCTATAAATAAGTGCAAATCACTCTGGCAGAAGAAAGATTGATTAAATCCAATTTTAGTCTTCTCATTTTTGGTGAGCGGATTCCTCCTTCTTGTATGTTAGATGTTGGTTACTTGCCATACTATGCCATGTTTCATCATGATTTATGTCTACAAGTTCTTTACTAAATCGACTCCGACAAATTCAACGCTTGGGGGCATCATTAAAAATGAAGCCATGCAGCTTCGACAAAAAAAAAGGTTCAAATTTGAACTCAAACTTCAAGTCACACCTTCAACACGTGATAACCACATGCTTATGGTGCACCTTGAAGTGGGGGCATTTGTAGACGTAGAAAAATTAGTGAAAATAAAAATCACTAATAATTCGGTCAATGTTCAAGACTTTGGCCAATCGAGCTTAGTTGGCACGTGGACCCAACAAATGGTACATGTGGCGTACGCGTCACCAAATTTAAAGAGCACCGAGATGACACATGTCGAAACATGAGAGGGCTCGTCAGTTAGATGACGTGGAAACGTTAATTTATTGTTGATTGAAAATTAATTAAATCAAGTATTGAGTTGGATAAATCACATTAAATTGATTGATCCCGATTAAATCTAAGCATTGAATGCTAAATATCAATCAGATTAAATTAATTAATCTCAATTGAAATCAACCATTAAATCGTGCCAATTAAATCATAATTAATTGGTAAATTTCTTAAATAATTATAATTAGGTCAATCAATTAAAACTAATTGATTTTATTACATAAATAAGGAATTTCATTAAATGCTTTGTCATAAATACATTCCAATTCAAGGGAGATGCAGACACTATAAATACTTCTCTTCAAATCAAGAGAAAGGACTTTTGACAAGTAAGAGAAATCACTCAAGAAGTTCAGAAGTCATTAAACTCGTGGAGGATCATCAAACCATCAAGAAAGCCGATTCCTTCGCATCGCCAAAGCTAAAGCCAAAGGTCATCGGTCACGTGCCAAACCTCGTAATCCTTGTTGGATTCAAGATCACGTGTTCATCACCCTTGAACCAATCACATCGTTGGAGATCGAATCAAAGGGATTCATACAAAGATTGTAACCCACTTTTCAAATAATAAATAAAATATTATTTTTGTACATGTGTTCTTGTTTTATTCATTCACAAGATTTCGTGTTTACACCCCATTTAACTTATATTGAAGGGACGCTATTTTTTAAGTCTCGGGTTTTTGAGTTTTTGGTTATATTGAAGGTACAATTATTTTTTTAGGACATTATTATGTCTCTTGGAGGAAAAATCTTTGTTTATGGAGGAAAAGTTGCAGTTAGGATCATAGATGGATTTTAGAAAGGGCTTTTATCATAAACAATACCTGACGTAAAAGTTGTACATAACTTTGGTATCTAAAATTTAAAAACTATCACATTAGTATCTGATCTTTCAAACCCGACCCAATTTTTGTACATACCGTTTGTTTTTTCCGTTTCCCAACTGCCCGGTAGCGTCGCACTTGGGTACCTGAAAGCACAAGATTGGTCAGGGGAGGTCGGCGTGTACCGACCGAAGACCCTCCGACGCTCAAGTTAGTACCGATAGGTCTAAGAGCAGAGTGTTTGGGATTCGGAGAGAACGTACTGAATGAGGAGTGAGGACTCCTTATATATGAGGTGAGGTCGGAGACAAGCTTCCCGGCGTGGGGGACATCCCCCGACACGAGGAATATTCTTTGGTCCACTACCTCGATGTGCGCATCGAGGATGGCGGCGCCTAGTGCAGCACGGGCACGCGACCTAGTGCGATCTCGCGAGATAGTGGACAAGCACGTGTGCCGGTGGCCGTGCCGGTACCGGTGGGGCGGCCACTCTCGGTGCCTGGTCATGAGACGTCCATGTGCAGCCGGAGGGAGAGCTTGTTGTCGGTACACCCGGCCTGGTCTTACCGGTACCGCCGGGGTACCGCCGTGGCTTCGACCGCGGCCGGGGCATTGCGGGCAGATGCTCGGTAGGGGATCCCTACCGAGTCGCAGATGTCGCCGGGGCGAGGTATGTGCCGGCGGGGCGTTGCGAGAGGTTATGTGCTCGGTAGGGGATCCCTACCGAGTCGGCAAACCGATTCTATGTGACGGGGCTCATAGGCGGGCTGCTCCCGGTGATAGTGAACTACTTCGGCCCCGCACGGGGCCTATCCCGTACAGATATGAAATGGTAGCAACAGAAGTCCCCCAAGTCCCGAGCAAGAGGAAACTTTTGGTCGGGGATTTATTCCGAAGTGTCGGTGGGGCGGCCGCGGCGGCGCTTAGCACCGTCCCATGTAGTCCCCCAAGTCCCCGAACAAGGGGTTCCTCCCGGTTGGGAATTGTAACCGTTCCGTGTTTCAAGGGGAGTTGAAGCGTCGTGGCTGTTGAGCTCCTTGGCGTAACTGCCGAGGTAGTGGGGTGACACGTGTCAAGCCCAGGCCGGTTTGGAACATCGTGGGGGAGCTCAACCGTCGCGTTGCCACGTGTCGTCATCCTGGACCGCGACGGTTCACGTCGTACGGTCAAGATGGGTTGACTCCCGCTATATATATGGGGGTGAAGAGAGTATACTTCACCTCATTCTTGCATTTTGCAATCCAGAGCTCTGCAAGCTGTCGGTAGGAGAACGAGAGCGCGTCTCGGTAGTGCGTTTTTTTATCACTCGGTACCAGAATTTCCAGCATTTGAACTGTAAGTACCGATGCCTTGACCTCTCATATGCCTTTTAGTTTTCTGCTTTGCTTTTGTAACGTAGTTTGAGTACCGGTGTCCAGCCTTAGTACCGAGCTAGGTTGCATAGGCATAGGTTATCCCCCCCGGTAAGAACCTTGGTGCGATTTTTGCAGATGTCTGACTCGGGGAGCGAGAGTGCCAGTAGTGGCAACGCTTTTTCTGGTGAAGAGCCAGAAAGGAGTTTATCGGTGGAGGAGGTTGGCTCGGACTCCAGTTCGAGTACCGGTAGCAGTAGTTCGTGTTCGCCGAGAACCAGTCGGTTTTGTCTGGAGGGTATCATTCAGACGGTGGTGAGGGGTGTGACCACTGGTGAGGACATAGTGCCCTTGGCCGCGGAACCATATGTGAAGTCCCAGTCCAGTAGTAGTAAGACGCCGGTACCGGTAGGGTTTGCGGTGGACCGGCTAAAATTGAGCGCGTCTACCGAGGAGGATTTGGTAGCCCTGAGGGAGGCCTTCAACATCCCCAGTTCGGTAACGATGCGCCTACCGGAGAAGGGGGAGCTTAGGAGTGCTTCTGCAGTACCGGGTGAAACCTTGGTACACCCGTTCTTTTTCGGTGAGGGTCTGAGGATTCGCCTCCTGGCGTACCAGCAGCGGTTCCTGGCCGAGGTTGGCCTTACCATCGCGAAATTGAACCCGAACACCTGGCGGTGCCTGAAAGCCTTGTACACCTTATATCACCACTGTGGGTTTGGCGAGCCAGACTTGGCGGTGTTCTTCAGCTAGTGGGCGTTGGAGGGACATTCGAAGGCCGACATGGGCTGGTATAAGCTGAAGTCCATTTTGAAGCCGTGTACCGATCCTCCCCGAGACACCGCGTGGATGGAGTTCATTCATAAATACAAGAAGGTGATCCGATGCTGTCTGGCGAAGGAGGCCCTTGACCGGGAGGGTATGACCGGTACACATGACGTGGAGAGCCACGAGTTTGGGAGTCCCGAGATCATTAGGGATCCACTCGTGTTCGGGAATCCAACTTCCCAACAAACCTGGAAGAGCCGATATTTCTTCATCGGTGGGGAGTGGGAATTCCCGGTAGGGGTAGAGCCGACCGCGAAGCGGGTTCCCTATCACTTTACCGACACACCTGGTTGTGAGCCTTTACCGAGCAGACACTTGCACATGATATTCTTCTCTCTTTTATTTGTTTGCCGGTACTAACAATTTTTTTTTTTTGCAGTGGGTCAGTCGTGGAGGAGACTTACCGAGAGGCAAGAGCAGGAGATTCGGTGGATCCGGGAGCATATTTCAATCGTGCTAAGGAGATCCACGGTGCTTCTGAATCGGTACTCTTTGGACCGCTCTGGTCTAGCGCCCCTACCGAAGCCCTGTAAGTGTTTGTCGGTAACCCCTTTTGTATTCTTTTGCTGCTTGCTTCTAATACCGATACCTGCCTTGGATTGCAGTTATCTACTATTTCTGCTATTTTCCAATGAGTCGGGAGGAACGGGTCAGAGACCTTCGGTAGCCACAATCACACACAAAGACATAGAGACAAGATTTATAGTGGTTCACCTGGCTCAATGCGAGTCCTAGGCTACGTCCACTTTTAGGGGTTTCCACTATGGTAAATAATCATTACAAGTGTTTGGCAGGTACTGAGTTATCAGGTACCGGTAAGGTACTTAGTCCCGAGAGGGGGTACCGAGATGGACTCGAGGTACCAGGAGCTTGACTCCCAATGTAGGGGCTGAAGTCAACGTGTCCTTCTAAGTGAGGGAGGAGTCCCTTTTATAAGTAAGGGATCTCCTCCCCTCTTACATTTCTCCAATGTGGGACTCAAAGTCCCTTATGATATTCTATGGTGGGGAGCTCCCTTATAGATGTGGGACTCCCTCACCTTACATTTGCCTATCATTCATTGTCTTCCTCTAGCTTGACCATGACATACACCGCGTCGGTGATATGGTAGCAACAGAAGCCCCCCAAGTCCTTAGTTAAGGAGTCTTCTTCTCCAAGGAGGGCTCTTGACTGAGGACTTAATCCAAATAATGGTCAAGCTGGACGCCAGGCATGGGGGTACCGGCAAGGGTACTGACCAAGGAGGTACCGAGAGGTACTGAGGGGTGATCCGAGGAGGTACCGAGCAGGCAGGTACCGAGTATAGGGCCTCGAAGTACCGAGCAAGAGTTGCTGAACCGAGCATGGAGCTTCGAGGTACCGAGCAAGAGCTACTGAACCTGTCAAAGAACAAAGTAAATAGTTTGTGAAATGTTCAAGGCAATGCTCGTGAAGAATGTGTGAACATATGGGGCTTGTCCCTGTATCCATGCATAAAAGGAAGAAGTTGTTCGAGGTCGCGAGTTAGATGGAGCAAGAGCAAGTATGGTCGTATACGAGCTGCCGGAGGCTTTGCCATGGGCATGTGTGCCTGGACTTACTACAAGCCGGTTCAGGGACCGAAGGCATGTGAGGGCTTACTGTTGCCTCACATGTCTAGCCTGGAGTCGTTTGTGGCCGAAGCATGTCTGTACACCATCTAATCGGACTCTAGCAACAAGCTTCCCTGTTACACACAGATATCATCATGCAAGTATAGTGCTCATAGGTACAAGGGTACCGAGCAATTAGGTACCGGCAGGGTGCTGCCGTGGTACCGGTAGGTACCGGCAGGATGCTATAGGGGTACCGGTAGGCTGACTGTAAGATTGCTATCGAGCTGAGTGATCGGCATTGCCAGATGGGTGCAGACAGATATGGACAAAGTATTAATATGCATGAGTATGAGTGCAAATAATTGTAATCATTTATACAAGGGGCATATACCGAGGCACATATCGAGGCAACATGTAGGGGCCTATACCGAGTGAGATATCAAGGCATATACCGAGGCAACAAATTACTCAAGATACTCATGCAAATAATTAATCAATGTCCATAGTCATGACCAATGCATGGCAATAATAATATATCAAGGTACAAGTGGTTACCAATTTGTTCATGGCACATAGTAGTGCACAAAGAGTATGGACTCTTAGCAATTAAGGGTGTTGCAAAACCATTATAATTAAATAAAGATAAGGAGACTTATCTTGTAAGGAGCTGCTGCATGTATGCATTTTAGAGGTACCGAGAGAGTTCGAGGTACCGATACTGTTCATGATCACTGCATGTGAGTGCAGTCACTTTGTGGTACCGAAGCATAGAGGTACCAGTAAAGGGCTTGGACATCGTGAGTGTTCACGGTACCGTATATCTTGCTTGAAATACCGAGAGGATCCAAATTTGTATAAACAAATAATTTTATTGCAGGTGATCCATCAAGGGGCTGTCGGCAGCACCGAGAGGTGAGCATGTGCCGTGTATACTTGTTAATTGTGAAACAATGAAGCTGAGCATGCAATTATAACTTTGAAAAGTCAAAGCCATTGTCTTATGTGAGATTGATCACATGTGCAGCAAAGTGTGACATCGGTACATGCATAATTGCATTTGTAAATTGCAAGTTTGACTTTTCAAACTAGATGGGCAGCAGCTTTCCCTTAATTAAAGCCATTGCTTTTTCTTGAGACTTTGCCGAGAAGAGCTACCGTCTCTGCAAGGTGAGAGCACCATGTTGCAGACTTGCAGTTGAAGAAGCAAAGTAGGTACCGAGTTGCAGCTTCAAGATACCATAGAGATACCGATAATGAATTTGGCACCGTTGGTGTTCAAATCAATTTTCACTTGTTGGAGTGGTGGTCTCGGTAACGTTTGGCGGTGTAGAGCAAAGGCAACCGGTGAAGAGCAAGGATACCGGTGAGAGAATTGACTGCTGGGCTCAAGGTGAGAGGTACCGGTCACTCCATGGTGGATGAGTTGCTTCAGTTTGTTCTCGGTACAACTTGGTACCGTTGAGATGTTGCCGGTGTGAGCTGCAGCGATGCTGATCCTGGGCTATACCGGGAGATGGGAAGACGGGCTCTGCCCGGTAAGAACCGGTGAGCCTATCGGTGCTGCCAGTTTCCCTTGCCGGTGATTGCAAGATGGAAATGAGAGAAGTGGTCCCAGGTGCCCAAAGTAATTGGGAGTCATTCTCTCTGCACCCATTTTTTCAATTTTTGTCAAGGTAGCACCGGGCATTTCTTTTCCACTTTTGCTTTTAGATACCGAGGGATCGTCGGTACCGGGAAGGATCCTTCTTTTATTTTATTTTTTGCTACTGGTAATAAATGGAGATATCGGTTGGCATCTCGACATTTGAATTGAAACCACGTACCGACATGTTTTTTATTTGGCGACGCTTTGGTCGGGCTCGGTACCATTGATTTGATTTTTTGTTCTGCTATGCTTGTGGTGATAGGCTTCGGATAGATAGATTGAAATAGGAAGCAACCGACAAGACTTTTTGTACGGCTTCCCACAGATGGCGCCAAATGTTTCTGCTATTTTCCGATGAGTCGGGAGGAACGGGTCAGAGACCTTCGGTAGCCACAATCACACACAAAGACATAGAGACAAGATTTATAGTGGTTCACCTGGCTCAATGCGAGTCCTAGGCTACGTCCACTTTTAGGGGTTTCCACTATGGTAAATAATCATTACAAGTGTTTGGCAGGTACTGAGTTATTAGGTACCGGTAAGGTACTTAGTCCCGAGAGGCGGTACCGAGAGGGGAGTACCGGTAAGGTACTTAGTCCCGAGAGGGGGTACCGAGATGGACTCAAGGTACCGGTAAGACACTTAGTACCGAGAGGGTCCTTAGTACCGAGATGGACTCGAGGTATCAGGAGCTTGACTCACAATGTAGGGGCTGAAGTCAACGTGTCCTTCTAAGTGAGGGAGGAGTCCCTTTTATAAGTAAGGGATCTCCTCCCCTCTTACATTTCTCCAATGTGGGACTCAAAGTCCCTTATGATATTCTATGGTGGGGAGCTCCCTTATAGATGTGGGACTCCCTCACCTTACATTTGCCTATCATTCCTTGTCTTCCTCTAGCTTGACCATGACATACACCGCGTCGGTGATATGGTAGCAACATCTACCAGTACCGCCGGTACCGCACACTTAAGGGAGATTCAAGCATGGTTTGTGAGCTTAAGGACTACTACCAGCTGACGAAGGCCGTGGGTGAAGACCCAGTGCCGGAGGTTCGGAGGTTCAGCTGGTGGCAGAGGAAGAGCCAGCTGGTACCGGTGTTGCAGTTGAAGCTGCCGGTAGGCGGAAGAAGAAGAAGGCCGATAAGTCTCGGTCTACCACCGAAGTGGAGGTTGAGACAGAGGTGGAGCCGGAAGTGGAGGCCGGTCCTGGTACCGGGGTTGTTTCTGAGGTACCGGTAGGATCCTCGAAGAAACGCACTGCCCGGGAAGAGGTAACTCCAGCCTATTTTGTTTCTTTGCTTGTGGTGTTAGTGTACCGGCACTAAGCATTGCGGTAGTTCATTAAACGGTGAAGGACCACCGGAAGAAGCAGAGGGTGCAGGAGCCGACTGTTGAGAAGGGGGCACCGAAGGCGCCTGGTACCGAGCCGGCTTCCTAGAGCACCGGCGCGAGCCCGGTGTTCGGCAACACCGTTTTGCCCAAGAATGCCCGGCTCATAGCAGTTGCGTGCGAAGGCACCGACCGATCCCCTACCGTGGATGCCCCGGCGGCTTCCCCGAGCCGACCCTGGCGAAGCAGCGGGAGCTGCTCTTCCAGTGCAAGCAGAAGGTACCGTTTCGCTAATTGACATACTTGACTTCATCATCGGATTTTGTTTTGTCTGTTTCTTTTGTTAATCTGGGTACCGATGATGCAGCTGGCCTACGAGGAGCAACTCCTGGACCGTCGGTACTGGAAAGAATTGCAGACCGCCGGCCAGGAGATGGCGAGCATCCAGTCTGCTCACGATGCTCTGCTTCGGCAGAAGGAGGAGCTTGAGGCCAAGCTTCGACAAGCCGAGGAGGAAGCCGGTAGGAGGATTGCCCAAGCGGAGGAGAGGGCCAGTGTCTATGCCCGGGAGGTCGAGGAGAAAGCCAAAGCAGCTGTAGCCTCCGAGACAGCCAGGATCCAGGCCGATTTCGACAGCCGTCTCGGTAAGGCCGTGGACGAGGCTGTTCTTGCTTACCGGCGGGATCGTGGTCGTGCGGTGGAGCAGACGACAGCCTACATCGAGGGTGGGGTGTACATACTCGGCAAGATCAAAGGTGCCTTACCGGGTCAAGATTGGAGTCAGCTTCCGGTACCAACCGTGACCGAGAGCATGATCAATGATGAGCATACTGCCATCCTGCACGAGATCGGGGAGGAAATCGGCTGTTCCTCTGTCCAGCAGTAGTCCCCCTGTGTGGGCGTTGTCGGCCGGTGGGCCTTGTAACCTTGCTTATTTCTTCTTCTTTTTTTATTTTGGGGGCTTTAAACCCCTTTTTGAACAATGCTCCCGGTAGGGATTGCTCTCCCGGGAGCCAGTATTTTGTTTGGCCATAAGGCCGTTTATTTCATGTTTGGATAATGGCGTGTTTCGCCCTTTCTATAAATTCTGCTATTTTGAATTTCATTCTCAAGTGTTCACTCGGGAGGACTGGATTAGTCAGTTTCTCTTCCGGTATTGTTTTCTTGAGTGAAATGTAACAAAAACTGATGCATGGGGGTCGCTTGTACCGGCCACATGGCTTACAAAAGTTTTACATGGGGGTCGCTGGTACCGGCCACATGTTTAGATATATGAAAACTTATGCATGGGGGTCGCTGGTACAGGCCACATGTCTTACAGAAGTTTTACATGGGGGTCGCTGGTACCGGCCACATGTTTAAATATAGGAAAACTTATGCATGGGGGTCGCTTGTACCGGCCACATGTCTTACAGAAGTTTTACATGGGGGTCGCTGGTACCGGCCACATGTTTAAATATAGGAAAACTTATGCGGGGGGTCGCTTGTACCGGCCACATGTCTTACAGAAGTTTTACATGGGGGTCGCCGGTACCGGCCACATGTCTTACGAAGTTTTACATGGGGGTCGCTGGTACCAGCCACATGTTTAAATATAGAAAAACTTATGCATGGGGGTCGCCGGTACCGGCCACATGTCTTACAAAAGTTTTACATGGGGGTAGCTGGTACCGGCCACATGTTTAATAGAAGTTTCAATTTTGTTCTTGGCATTTATGCATTATCGATAGGATAACAGTCATACATAAGCTCATATAGACAAGATTTATAGTGGTTCACCTGGCTCAATGCGAGTCCTAGGCTACGTCCACTTCAGGGGTTTCACTATGGTAAACAATAATTACAAGTGCTTGAAAAGTGGTCAGGTCCACTTAGCCGGTATGTTCCGGACTTTTTTTTTTTTATGGGTAGTAGTAGCGAAGATGTTCAATATTTCATGGATGTGGGAGTTTGTACCCGGTGGAGTCCATGAGCCGGTAGGTTCTCGGCTTGAGGACTTCGATTACCCGGTACGGGCCTTCCCACCGTTGGTTGAAAGTCATGGCCGCCGAGTTCTTCGTACTTTGTCTTACCCTTCGTATTGCCCAGTCCCCCAGTTTGAGGTACCGGCATTTTGCCTTCATATCAAACTTGCGTTTGAGCTGGTTTTTGTGTTCTGCATTCTGGAGGTTGGCTTGCTCCCGACGTTCCTCGAGTAGGTCCCGGTTGAGGCACAACTGTTCTTCATTTTCATTTGGATCATATGTGTCGATCCGGTGTGTTGTGGAATTGATTTCAACCGGTACCAAAGCTTCTGCACCGAAGGCAAGGGAGAATGGCGTCTCGCCGGTGGCAGCCTTGTATGAGGTGCGGTACGCCCAGAGAACCTCTAGTAGCAGTTCAGGCCATACGCCTTTCTTGTCACCGAGCTTGGTCCTCATGGTTCTCTTCAGGATTTTATTGACTGTCTCCACCTGACCCTTGCTCTGTGGGTGGGCTACCGATGCGAAGGAAAGGGTGATGCCCTTCTCCCAGCAGAATTTCCTGAAGGATGCAGAGTCAAATTGTTTACCGTTGTCGGTGACAATGACTTGAGGGATACCAAAGCGGCAAATGATGATTTCCCAGATGAAGGACTGTACTTGCTTGGAAGTGATGGACTTGAGGGCTTTAGCTTCTATCCACTTGGTGGAGTAATCGGTGGCGACTACCACGTGTTCAACACCACCGGTACCCTTGGGCATGGGCCCAATTAAGTCAATTCCCCATTGGGAAAAGGGGCATGGGTTGACCATTGTCTCCAGTGGCTGGGACGGTTTTGGTACGTTCGGTGCGTTGAACTGGTAGGCCTTGCATTGCCTTGTAAATGACACAGCGTCCCGGAGGAGCGTTGGCCAGAAGTAGCCGAGGCGGACAAGTTTGTGGGCCAATGCTCGTCCTCCCGGGTGGTGGCCACAGATGCCTTCATGTACTTCCTTGATGCCCTCTCGGGACTCGGCCGGCCCGAGGCATCATAGATATGGTAGGGAGTGAGCCCGTCGATAGAGATGGTTGTTGATGATGAGGTACCGGGAGGACCGGAATTTTATTTTCTTTGCCTCATCATTATCTCTCGGGAGGGAGCCATCACGCAGATATTCCAGGATTGGTGTGATCTAGTTCGCCTCCTCCAGACGCAAGTGATTTACCTCGGCGGGCAGTGACTCGGTGCTTCGGTTTTCTAGCATATCAATTGGTACCGAGTTCCCGGGGTTAGGATCAATAGCCGAGGCTATTCTGGCCAGGGCGTCGGCCCTTTGGTTTTCTTCTCTCGGTACCTTCGTTAGCTTGAGGCATAAGAAACCGGCAGTGAGCTCTTTTGCCAAAGTCCTATACCGAGACATGATGGGATCTTTGGCCTTGTAGTCCCCCGAGACTTGGTTGACAATGAGTTGCGAGTCGCTGAAGACTTGGAGCTGCTGGGCTCCCATGTGTCGGGCCAGCCGAACGCCGGCCAGGAGTGCTTCGTACTCGGCCTCATTGTTAGAAGCTTTGAAGTTGAACCAGAGAGCACTCTCGAGCCGAGATGTGTCGGGACTTACGGTGTGAGGAGTGATGAGGATGAGTCCGGCCCCGCTACCGTGGGTGTTCGAGGCGCCATCCACATATAGCTGCCAGATCGGTAGTGTAGGATCAAACTGTGTTTCCTCGCTGGTGGGTTGGGCCGTCTCGGCCGAACCGGCTCCTTCTACCGATGTGGGTGTGGACTGCACAGATGTGAATTCAGAGACAAAGTCAGCCAGTAGCTGTGCCTTGATTGTCGGTCGAGGCCGGTAGATGATGTCGAATTCACTAAGCTCGATGCTCCACTTCATGAGTCTGCCAGATGCCTCTGGCTTTTGCAGGATCAGCCGGAGTGGGTGATCGGTAAGCCCCACAATGGGGTGTGCCTGGAAGTATAGGCGAAGCCTTCTGGCTGAGATCATGAGTGCGAGGATGAGCTGCTCGATTTCGGGGTACCGAGTCTCGGTATCCACGAAAGATTTGCTTGTATAGTCTACCGGTAGGTCCTCCTTGTTGTGGCTCCTGACTAGGATCGAACTCACAGCGGTCCCTGATACCGATAGGTACAAGAACAGAGGTTCACCTAATACCGGTCGGCTGAGCAGCGGCACTGCTGCCAGGTAGTCCTTCAATGCTGCGAAGGCTTGCTCGCACTCGGTGGTCCAGCCTTCGAACTTCTTCCCGGTTTTCAATATTTTGAAGAATGGGGCACACCGGTCGGTAGACCGTGATATGAACCGGGATAGAGCAGCGATCCTACCGTTAAGGCTTTGGACGTCCTTGAAGGTTTTGGGAGATTCCAAGTCCAGGATCGCTCTGATCTTCTCGGGATTAGCCTCGATACCCCGGTGGCTGACCATGAAGCCAAGGAATTTTCCTTCGCCTACGCAGAAGACGCATTTCTCGGGATTAAGCTTCATCCCATAGTCTTGGAGAATGGAGAATGTCTCCTGTAGGTCGGTGAGGTGGTCACTTTTCTTTAAGCTCTTGACGAGCATGTCGTCCACATACACCTCCATGGTCTTCCCGATCTGCCTGGAGAACATGCGGTTGACTAACCGTTGATAGGTGGCCCCGGCATTTATCAATCCGAAGGGAGAGGATAAGAAGCTAAACGGTAGGGGTTATACCGATGAAGACTGGTTGCGGTAGAGATACCGGGCATGTCAGCGTAGGACCAGGCGAATACCGAAGCGTTATCCTTGAGGAGCTTGATCAAGTCGGTACGCAGGGCGACCAGTAGGCCGGTACCGATCTTGACTACCCTGTCAGGCTGTTCAGGGAACAAGGCAATCTGCTCCACCTCCTCGTGGGGCTTCCCCTGTATGACTACAGCTCCTTCCCGAGGGTCATCCGGTTTGTCTGCCGCTGCCGTGTTGTTACTGGGTGCGACGCTGCACACGTCCCGGTAGGGCTGTCGTGGTTTTGTCTCTTGGGCATAGCAGGACCGGGCCATGGGCTGACTTCCCCTGATAAAGGCAACCCCGGCGGGAGTAGGAAACTTCAGCATGAGTAGATAGTAGCACACGCAGGCCCTGATTTGGCAGAGGAAGGGCCTACCGAGAATGAAGTTGTAGGAGGACTCGCAATCCACCACTAGCATATGAGCTGATACATTCTGGGATCGGGGGTACTGTCCGACCTCGACGTTGAGCCAAACGCTACCGAGGGGTTGTACCAGGTCTCCCGAGAAGCTGATGAGTGGGTTCACCGTCCTTGAGATGTTCTCGAGGGGTAGGTCCAACTTGAGGTAGGCACTCTTGAAGATAACGTTGGCGGAGCTGCCACCGTCAACCAGCACCTTGTGCATCAGGTCGGTATGGACCTTGGCGGAAATCACGAGTGGGTCATCGTGGGGGGTCACGATGCCAGCTTCCTCTTCACTGGAGAACCCCACGTTCCAGGGATCTCGTTTCTGTTTCTTCTGCAGTGGCGCAGACTGTACCGAGAAGCACTGCAGGTGTTGCTTGGCCTCCTTCACATGGGATCTGTGTTCGGAGTGAGTGGTACCGAAAAGGGTAGGGCCTCCACTGATGGTGAAAATTTCCTTTCGGTACCCCTGAGGGGTTTGGCCAACATACTGGGTGAGTTTCCCATCTCGATGCAACTGCTCAGCGACATCCCTCAGGGCTTGGCACTCCTCGGTACTATGAGTACCGGACTGATGGTGGGTGCAGAATTTACCGGTGTTGACCTGGTTGTCAGCATACGGTGGCCTCTTCCACGGCTGAGGGAAGAGCTGGGGGTTCTCCTTGTAGATGTCCTCCATTGGTTTGTTGAACACGGTACAAACCGGTAGGCTGTCATCGGCAAGGTCCTGCCGGTTGGATTTCTTGGACCGGTTTTGCCTCCAAGAATTCTTTTTCTTGGGGTACTGGTTGTACCCGGTTTCAGTCCACCCCGGCTTGGAGCGTTTATCTGGTTCACGCCGGTAGCCGGGGTGGACGGCCATCCACCCTGGTAAGCCGGTGGTGCACTCTGGGCTGAGTAGCCGGAGCTCTGCCCCTGATCGTACTGACTGAAGTGGGGCGGTACCTTCGGCTCGCAGTAGCTCGAGTCAACCTGGTATACCGGTCGGTACTGGTTGTTCGGGCTCGGTATAGGTGAATACCGTGCTGGTATAGTTCAGTTCCCTGAGGAACTCTCCCGGTTCCAGGCCATCCCGAAAGTTCTGGGCTGCACAGATGTCATCCTTGGTATTGCAGTGCCGGTAGGCAGCTTTGAACCGCTCCATGTAGTCAGCCAACCGTTCGCCCGTGGTTTGCTGGAAGCTGGTGAGCTCCCCTACCGAGTAGAAGAAACTGGACTTGGTGGCATACTCGGTGGTGAAGGCTTCGACCAGTTGTTCGTAGCTGTCGATGGACTCCAGCTCTAGTTGATAGAACCATAACATGGCCTCCTGAGTCAGGGTATTGACAAAGGCATGGCACCAGTCTTCATCGATATAACCCCTACCGTTGACAAAAGTGCTAAAGTCTTTTCGGTGTGGCTAGCTATTTTTCGCTTTGAAAAGTTTTCACAAACCATGTAGTGGTTTCGCTAATAAATGTCATCATTTTCATTGACTTCATTTATAAATGAAGCATTGGAATCTATAGTTGGAAAAATAAACTTCAATTCATTCATTTATAAATGGCCTTGTGGCCAGAACATACATATGCGAAAGCCAAATAAATTTTACAAACCATAAATTTACATAGAATCAGGCTCTGATATTGTGTGGGCTTGTATAACACTAAAGAAAATGTGGTTTTCATATTGGATACATTCCAAACTCGGAAGCCTGTTGGAGTTGGTTTCCTTCGCCATCCCAACTCAGGGGGGCATATGCATTCTATTTGAGGGAAATAAAATGATCATTTCATCAAAAAAAGGTACATGGAAGTTCCATATTATTATATCACCAATGACAAAGAGCAGGTGAACAATACAGTGGGCTTACTTGTCTTCGCCGTTCAACTATGATATCAGATTATAAAGCTTACGTTTTGCGAAAGGCTTTGATAAGAAGAAGTGTCCTTTTGAATCTCCAAAGTAATTAGTAAGAGGCTAAACATGATGAAACTAAAGTGTTTCGGTCTTTATTATAGAGGATACAATCTTCGATTGACCTACATGAATGCTCCATGATGGATTGAGATCAGAAAGAAAGAGAAACGGCAAGAAAACTCTTCACAATCCATGCTTCTTGCTTCAATTCTTGCTTCCACTCCCGCACCATAACAAGAAGCTAAACGCGGCTCGTAGGACTTCAATCGATCACAGTACTCTTACTCCCTCTTTTAGTCACAAGAGAGAGGACAAGAGAAGGGGCAGGAGCAAGGGTGGAAAATAGGAGCAAAGTTTGTTCCATTGCAGAACATTTTGCTCCCATCTTCCTGTGATCGGCTGATTGTGGGAAAAATGAGGAATTCAGACTGTCTGGAGTCTGCTGTTCCCCATTTTTCTGGCCGGCTCGCCATGAAATTAGACTATAAAGCCTGTTCATGGCATGAAATTAGACTGCAAAGCCTGAAGATCTTCATGATAGAAGCCCAGAGATAATCTTGGTAATGGAATTCATTCAACAAAAGATGGAGAGCAAAACGCCTTAGAAAGTATAAAGGAGGCGATATTCGCCTTAGTAGTGGTTTTCAAACCTAGCCTCGAATGTTAACTTATAAAGGCGTAAGAAGTCATGACAGTCACGTGAGTGTATCTTATCAGCATCAACCAAATCTTGAAAATAAGGAAATACAATGCACTTGGTCTCAAAAGTGTCGGGTCCACCTATGTGAGTAGGGATCACCGACCAAGTAGCCATCATTATGTCACACCATTATTTCCTGTTGAAATCATTGAGGCAAGACGATATTGATCAAGTCAAGAGTGATCAATAATGGCCAACAGGCCGAGCAATTAGGCTTACGGCTGTAAGTAAGATACTTCATAGAAGTGGTCCATTTATCAATAGTATTAATACTACTAAGTACGAACATATATAATACAATTTTTATAAACTACCAAGTGTTTACAAGGGTACTAAAGTTTTAAATTTTTGGGAGGCCTTGCAAAAATTGAATAAAAGCTTTACACTGGAACTCAAGTTTCAACTTGGCATTCAGGACCTCATGCCTCTTCGTGAGACAATGCTTTTTGTGGATCCTTAAGCTTTTATCACAATCTTGCAAAGAGTAGCAAGCATGCCCTAACTCATCATTGAGCGAAGCTTCATCCATAGGAATCCTCTTATCCAATTGTTCTGGTTCATTTTGAAGGGATGCGATTTGGATCTGGATCTCAGATTTGCGCTTTTTGTTTTCATCTATCAAATCCTCTCTTTCGCCAATTCGAAGAGCATTATTTTCCAAACCTTGACGTTCTGCTTGAAGTTCTTCCATCTGTTCATCCAACTCATCAAGCTCTTCTTGATGTTGCTCAAAAAGATCTCGAATTGAGGGAATCAAATCTAGTGATTCTCGAGCATAACCAAGAATTTGATTGATTGAGGATTCCGGGTTTGTGGAAAGCAAGTAGATGGCTTCTCGTGCTTGATGCTCTTGCTCCTTAGACAGACTTTCGCCTTTTAAATTGCGAAGGAAACAAATTGCATCACATTCCCTATCTGTCAACTCGTCTGATGAGTCTTTCATGACAGAATGCTCTTTCGCCCAATTTCGCAAATCTCTTGTTGATTGCAAAGAAGAGCCAGTAGCCTTTGAGGCATTACCTTGTTCATTGGAAGGAAATATTTCTTGGACGTGGTTCAGTGGCAAATTTTCTATGCCTACATTAATTTCCTACAGAGGAAAAGACAAAATCAGAATTTGAAACTAAAGTGTTTAAATATTCAAGTTCAAAATAAAATAAAATTACCTGTTGAGTTAATGAATTTACTTGATCCTCAAAAATAGCCATCGTGCTGATCTTGGAATGAACATTTGATGGCTCCAAACTTGGAATTTCAAAATCTTGTTCTGCGAAATCCAACCCTATGGATTTAGCATTTGAAGCTTCAATAGCTTGCACCTCCGTTTCAGAATGTATTGCATGAGGTGAAGGAGTGTCAGGAGTTGACAAATCTACAATAGTTGCTCCAGCTTGTCCATGAGAGGGTGCTACTGAAATAGTTTGAGTAGCCATATCCATTTCAGTGATGCTCAAAGGAACCAAGTTAAGTGGTTCAGATTCCTGAGCTTGATCCTTAACTGTCGGTGTTGATGATTCTCTTAAGCTTATTGGAGCAGCCACATGGATTTTAATCTCCTTTGGCTGAGGAAGATTGACTTGAACTACCTACTCAAATCACAAAAGTGTTAGAAGATATAATTAGCAGTTATATCTCAAAACAGAATCAGTTATAATCTACTGAGTTAGAGAGTTGGTTATTTCATCAATCACAACCTGAGAAGAGGGTTGATGATCTCTTCTACTCCTTTGAGCAGTAGGAACATTTCCTAAATCCATCTGCGAAAAGACAAAGCCATAAGATCCAAAATGTGGATTTCATTGCTTAAATATTCATAAACTATGATTTAGTGTTTAAACCTCTACGTGTTGAGTATGAATATGATGTTCATTACTGGCTCGAGCCTGACAATAAAACAAATCAATGAGAATAGAGGCTATTTTTTTATGTTTACTTTAGAAAGGATAAGATAACTAACCATTTGAGCTATCCTCGCCTTAGCTTCACGTCGAGTCCTTGCATCAGCAGCCTAAAACAAAATTTTCACATCAAAAACAGAGAAGTTGATGCGAAAAATGGAGGCTTTGATAAACAAGACTTACCACTTCATTCTCCACATCTTCATCAGTGGGGGTTCTCTCGCCATCACTTTCATGACAAGGCTTGCGAACAGGTAGCTTCGCTCTTACTTTTCTCTGAGAATAACTATCAGAAGCCTCAACAGTCCTTTTCCTACCTGTTGTGGTTTTTCCCGCCTAAAAGGACAAAAAGGAGAAGTTTATTTGAGATCAAATTTATGAAGCCAATCAAAACTTGACATATAAAATTTACCACATGCGAAGAATGTGAAATCTTCTGCGCAAGACTAGAATGTCTTGGCGTCGCAGGTTTTCGCGTTGCTTGAGATGTAGCAGCTTTCGAGGCAGCTAGCTTTGCCTTTGCTTCAGCCTATAAAAGAGGAATGCATGTTAAGAGAAGGAAAAATTGAATTAGAATTCTAATTTGAATAAGTGTCAAATCAAGGAATTACCAATTTTTCTTGGCGTAGTTTCTCATGTCCTCTGCGGATAAAATCCTGGTCCGCCTGGATACTATTCATCAGCCTAGCCTTTACAGCATCAGATGCTAGTGAAGAGGCTGTTGGTAGGGCTTGTTCTTCCATAATCATTTCCTTCATCATTGATAGTGGTGCAGTCATGTACTCAGCTTGTAATGCACCAGTCCCAGGTAGTTTTTCAAAAAGCTTAACAAAACAACCAAGATGAGAAGAAGAGAAGAAAACCTTGTTCACATCGTCGAACCAAGCCTCATAACCAGAAACACTATGAACTTTGCCAGTGTTGCTGATATAGTTAAGTTCTGGATCTGAATCACCAAGCTCACTTATGCCCTCGACTGTGGCTAGAGTCTTCAAACTCCTTCGCCAAGAAGTGAAATGATTCACACTGCTGATCAGGGGTGCGGGAATGGCTTGACAGAAGCCAAGTTGCCTTGCAAAATAGCTGGGGGCATAAACTTCCATCTGAAGATGTTTTTCTTGTTTGAGCTTCCCACCATAGTGCAAGTCTTTGCAACAAACTGCGGCTCTGAACATGTTGTAATAATCAACATTACCCCACTTGGATTGACGGTCGAGAAAAAATCCTATGTTCGAAAGAGGATGAGGGTACTTTCTTGTCACAACTTTTCCCCAAGCTGGACGATAGTCACTACTCCTAAAAGCTTGGAAATAATCCCAGACAGTTCGATTTGGAAGTTCAACATTTACCAAAGCTTCTCCCATAACCTTATCGAGCAAAAACCCCCCATCTGAGCCGAAATCAGGAAAATAAACTAAAAGCCAGTAATGGAGGAGCCAAAAGGGTCCTTCTGAATGAAATTTCAAAGGAGACGTGACAATTTGGTGGAGTCCTCGATATAAAGAGGCCAGAACTTGGTGGCCTAAGCTCATCTTTTACCCGGTGAAGAGCAATGGCCATATCCTTCCAGTGGGTTGTAACTTTGTTCGCATTCATACAAAATACAAACTTGTTTAGCCACATTTCAAGAAAAGCAATATGCTCTTCATGATTCCCTTTTCCTACCCAAAACCTGACCCATTTTTCATAGCTATTGCAAATTTCAGAGGCTAGTTTGCGGTTTGGGTAATACTTTTCTTCAAAATCACTATCGTGATGAAGACCAGCAATGTATGGTTTGTGGTGGATCGTGAATCCAGAGATAACAAGAACATCTAGCAAGCTAATACTCATATGTCCCTTAGGGAAATCGAAAGTATTGCTAGATGTGTTCCAGAAACATAAAGCGGCAAGAAAAAGATTTTTCTCACCTTTGCATTGCTGGGTAGAAAGCATAATCGGATCATATATTCCGACTTCTTTCCACAGATGCTCGTATTGAGTCGCCATGTCATTCCTCCATTTGGTGAATTCCTCATCAGGAAGCAGCCAGTATCCAGTGACCTTTTGAGATTTCGCAGTAGTCGGCCAGTTGTTCAGATCAATCACTATTTCGCTCTGACCATGGAGTGGCTTCTCTCTTGCAATACATAGATTGAGAGCTTTATTTATGCCAGTCCATTCGCACGGACCCATATGGGGACCGATAAGCACCACTTCTTTTCGAGAAGAAAGTTTGGAAGATGGAGGATCTACTCCCATGGATTGATAGATCACCTGGATACGATCTATCATACTCTCAGATTCGACACGTAGCCGATCATAATCTGAAATCTCAGATGATTTAGCGGCCATTGAAACCTTTCAAAAATTGGGAACTAGAATTTTGCGAAGGAAGAGAATTTGAAGCGTCTTTCAGATAAAGACTATAACTATTATTTTCAAATGAAAGTAGTGAGGAAGTTAGAGAAGAAGTGAACTATTTATAAGCTTTTTCAATCACTATGCAGATTTCAAAGCTTGGGGGGCAATGTTTGAGCCCAAAATATTTTGGTCTAAATCTTTTTAGACCTGCTGTCATGGGACCAAAACACATGGTCAATTTCACGTGAATAAGCTCAAATGAGGAAGAAGAATCTTTGCTAATGAGGCCAGACGTAGTGGGATGGTCATTAAATATTTAAACCTACTACTTTAATTAAATTGAAGAAAGTGGAAAGCAGAAACCATTTCCTGCTTACCAATAGTGCAAGGAGACTTTCTTGGCCTAAAACTTGTCATATTGGGATAACTCCATTATTTTGTTCATTTGCCCGTTAATGGGGTTTGGTGGAAGATTGATTTTGCCAATAAGTGTTAGAACTAGGAGATTAGTTCCGACAGAAGAATCCACTTTGCGAAATTAACATTTAATAAAATGTTAATTTAATAAGAAAAGTCTGTATACTTACATGCTAAACAATCTAAAGCGGATACTAATATCGAGGCCTAGTGATTGCAGAGGCACAAAAATAATATCTTGCGAAGGAAGTTCAAGATTTGGGATCTTCAATTCAAAGCACTAACCTAATGAAATGGCCTATTGATTGATAAACACACTAATACCTTTTAGGTATTAGAAAATAAAGAGGCTTTACATATTAACATTAGTTACGGACACCAATGTTCGCTGCAGCAAGTTACGGACACCGATGTTCGCGACAACAAAGCTACGGATATGAATTTCCACG
The DNA here is from genome assembly GCA_030142095.1 of Rubus idaeus. NCBI lineage: Eukaryota > Viridiplantae > Streptophyta > Magnoliopsida > Rosales > Rosaceae > Rubus > Rubus idaeus. The sequence continues at coordinate 34,077,844 of CM057965.1, forward strand.
ACAGCAAAATCAGTTGTTGCGGAATGCTACAGGAGATTCCGCAAAATCAGTTGTTGCGGAATGCTACAGGAGATTCCGCAAAATCAGTTGTTGCGGAATACCACAGGGGATTCCGCCAAATTATCATGAGGCCAGATTTAGCCTATTCACCATCTAACTTTCAAACCTTCCTTTCACTTTCCCATAATGAAAATAAGAGAGATAAAAAAGCATGTTTGGGTTTCGTGAACTTCATTTTTCAAAACAAATTGTTATGGATCAATTGTTTGATTTCATTTGTCATGACAATGCATTAAAATGAGAGAAGCATCGTGAGACTTGTGAGAACTATATTTGCCATTTTGTGAGTTTTGAGCTTCATGAAAGTGCATTCAAAGTTCTAAGCACTTTGTTCTTCATGTGTGATCAATTTTATGCCATGCATCTCTAGAACTTGCTTAATATCTTGCGAAACTTTGTGTCACAATTATGCATCTTGGAAATGACTTAGGCAATTAGGAATCCACCATGGCCAAATGAGCATCTATCCAAAAAAAAAAAATTATGTTATTCCTTTAGATTGCCATTTTGTGCCTTATGTTAGCCTTTCAATTCTTTGCACCATAAATGTCTATTTACCCTTAACTTAAACACTTGCCTTACCCTTTTCAAGTTTTCTTGATGAGCAATATGAGATTGATTATTTCATGATGCTAAAAGAAGAAAGTTTGGGTATCTGAAAAAGAATAAGTGTGGGGGTCTCAATTTTTGCAGAGAATTATCAATAAAATCTGTCATCGTAGTCTCGAATGTGTACTCTTGTGGCAGTTAAAAAAAAAAAAAGTTCTTCATGTTCAATAAGTAGTGTTGGGAGAGTGGTTAAGGAAATGAATCACTTGAAGCATCTTAAGTTCAAAATCTCAAAAGGATTATTGCTCATTAAGTTTGATTGAAATTTGTTATTTCATTCCATTTCGTTTCTTTTACCCCTCGCCCTAAGCCTCGTTACATTCCAATAAAAGTCCTTTCGATCCAAGATGTATTTTGTGTGATAAGTGGAGATTAGATTGAAGATCAAGCATATGGAGGTATTGCATAAAATTGTTTTGAGTGCAAACACTAACCTATAAACACTTGTGTGAAAAATAAGAGTGATATCTTGTGAGTTTATGGTTAGCACAGTTTCAGTATGCATGCTTTCTTTTGGTACATTGAATTGACAATCAAAACCATGTCACACATTTGATCCATAACTCATGAATTTTTGAAACTTAACTTGATTTATGTGCCCTAATCTGATTATGTTCTTTGAGGATAATGTTGGAAGGATACTTTGTGTTTTAGTCTTCATTGTGTTTGCTCGAGGACTAGCAAAAGAATAAGTGTGGGGGTATTTGATAGGAGCATTTATATGCGACTTGTACATTATGAATATCTATATTTTCTTAGCTAATTTCTCATTTATTTGTGTTATTTATTTAAGTTTTCATGTTTTGTAGGATTTTGGAGCAATATAATAAAATTGAGTCAAAACAAGAAAAAGAAGTGAAAATGGCAAAGAATGATTGAAAGGTGACTGCAATCCTGAAGCAGCTCGAGCGGAATAGCCAACTTTGAGGAATAAACTGTACTGATCCAGAATGAACTAAAGAATGTGCCTTATATGGATGGAAATCTATGGATGTCTACTTTCCAAATAATTTTATGGTTCATGAAGATCTATTTTCTGGAGAGAAATATTCAGATTTGAATACACAAAGGTCAATCTGCCAGAAATCAGCAAATTGTCCTGCAATAAGCCCATTTTGGAAGGCTGCCGTTTTTGATCCAGTGGGAACTATGTGGGTTTCAAACTCTCCAATTCAAGCCCTATGAGTCTAGTTTCCAATGCTTCCAGTCTCATCGAAAAATCTATTGTAATGAGAGAGATAGCCCAATATGAATAGTCGGAGGTCAAATCACAAAGAAATCAGCTTCTTTAGGATTCTTGTCTTTTCTCTTGAATCATTCTTTCATTCAAATTTCAAATTTCAAATTTCCTACTCATTTAGGATTCCAGCTACTCTCCATCTGATTTTGAATTATCTTTCTTTTCATTTTTATTGTTTTTCTTTTTCTTATTTTAATTTTTTTCTCCTCACCTTTGTCCCCTCTTCCTCCCTATAAATACCACACTCCCTTCTTCATTTTCTTCACACCAAAGAGGTGAGACAAACTCCCTCTTTCTCATTCCTCCCTCTTCCTACTTCTTCTTATGTTTATGTTTGTGTTTAAGTTTATGTTTATGTAATTGATAACCACCTTTATGGAGGGTTTTACATTCTTGTAATGAATAACCACCTTTATGGAGGGTTTTATATTTATGTTATATGTTGTTATTATTAACTTGTGTAATTAAATACCACCTTTATGGATGGTTCTATGTTCTTGTTTATAAGTATGTGTAACTAATTTTCTTAGTTAGGGGCTGCTTTGAAGCTCCGTTCATGATTGCAAACATGTTGTGACATTCCAATTAATCTCTTTTATCTATGGATGAGAACCTTGTTACTAAATATGTCATTGATGAATTCCTTATATGTTTACTTTGGATGCATACTTAGTAAGCATGTTAGGAGTTTTATAGCTATGAATATGTGATGCCTGCTTCTTGTTAAATAAGATTCCTCACATGTTTTAGAGTGGCACTTGTTAATTACGGTTAACATGTAACTTGGTTCCTAAGATAAGCAAGACAACACCAGTACTTGTGATGCTTTGTGATGACTCAAACCCTTTTAAAACTTAATGATTTCTACTTATTAAATCTAGTAAGGCGTCCTTCTAGGTTACTCGTTAGGAAATACGTTAAGGGTAGAGCGTCTCTCTCTTAACATGCAAAGTAAGAAAGTGGTAATAGGTTATGTTCAAGCATACCGAGCTAACCTGGGCATCTTCATCCAGAAATAAAAGAGTTAAATTGGAATACAATGTGTGAGCATGATTGTTGGTAGTGGATAGCAGTTTCCCTAACTATTTTCTCTCATTGATATTTTTCTCAATTTATCTTTTATTAGCTTCTGTTCTCTGTATTTCCGGATTTTATTAAAATATCAAATCAACTTCAAAAATTCTGAAATTTTGTATGCGTCTTCATTAGTATGTTTAGAGTCTAGATATTTAATTTCATAATTTTCTGTGTTATTTTAGTCTGTCTAACATTCATATCTTTCTGTTTAGGTCAGTATTAAGTCGTTATAGTATAGAGTCTTGTTTAGTCTGCAGTTAAGTCTCATTCCCTTGCGGGAACGATCCCTACTTTCCATACTACATCCGATATTTATATCCCCAGTAGGGTTTATCTTGAGGTTATTTTTGTGCATATTTTTGGTGTGTGAAAATAACATATCAACCATTCACTACGAGAAAGCCTATACTAGTGTGCTACAAAGTCAAGATCAAGTTGGCTAAAGCATGAATCAGATGAGAATAGTTGGTTAAAGAATTCCAACAAGTGGAATCACAGGTGGATTCATGATAACTTTCAATTCCTCTCAAACTACTTGTTTGATGACCAAGTAGTGTTAGGCCTATATAAAGGGGCTTTGCACAACATACAAAAAACAACTCAATCATCTACAAACACACAAACTACTCGCAACGAGTATCTTGTCAGCCCATTGGGCTACTTCAGTAATTGCACGAACGCTTGCGACTGCAACTACTAAGATGAGAATCTGCATGCACGCTTAGCGAATGCAATCCTCATGCCTGCTAACCTGCGACACCGCACTTGCGACTGCAGCACCGCAGCACACAATCTTTACCTTGGCGCAATTCTCTGCTAGGGATCACGTTCCTGGTATCGATTGGTAAAACTCGAAAGAGCTTTACAACAAAAAGTCCTTGTATCAATAAGGCATGTACAAGAGCCTGAACATGAAGATATCCCTCTTCATGTGACAATCGTGACGATAAGAAGTCAAGACGAGCGCGTAACCAACAACAACAACTACAAGACAAACTTGCACCTACTTGGTGCTGGCACGCCTGCAGCAACACACGAGCCAAAAAAGGGACGGTTTGATTCCGCGTCAAACAGTGACGAAGAACTATAGGTACCAAATTGTCCATTTTGATACTTCAGGTACTAATTGGTCTAGACTATGATGCTTCATGTATCATTATGGGTATTAACCCTTGATTAATCTATGCCTATGTATATTTCATGCTATTTTACTCTGTTGACCCCAATGTGATGGATTTAGACAAAACAAAAGTATCACTAGCATCACCGCCATATGCATTTTCTAAAGAGTAAGGGGAAGATAAAGGCCAAACTTGAAAGTAAGTCTGTTTTCTTTCAATTATAAAATGTTTCTCTTTTGAGGTTGGAGTTCCATGGTTGTCAAAATTTGGATATTGTGCTTGCTGCACCTAATGGAGGAACCAATCAAGGAGAAGACCTGCAATTGCCTTCTTTTGAAGGTAGTACTCCCACCATTTTGTTCCTTAATTAATAGAGGGTTTAAGGCTTTTTCAATTGCAGAGCTTGCAGTTACTCTTTGTCATTGCCATTTGGTCATTGTTTTAGTTTTTGTATGGGAATCTGAATATCAAATTGGTTCATGTGATTGAAAGTATTTATGACACCACTTCAGTACTTTCAATATTTTTATCTTTGTCCTTTGATTCTTCCCTTTGTATATATGTATCCTATAGATCGAAATGCTACTCCTTCCTTGAACTCAAAAGGTTGTCTGGCTAAAATTATTCAGAAAGGGCCTAATTTTAAATGATGAATTTTAATTTCTTATTATGTGGATTTGATTTATGGTAGCTCTGCTGTGAGCCAGTACTAACTTTAGTTCTGATCTCCCACCTTCTAGCTAGGAACAAATTCGTTACACTATCAGATATATGCTAGCTAGTTCTGCATCTTGGGGAACGACCATTTGCACTCAATATTTGGGTGGCATGCTCAACGCACTACGAACACCTTGCCTTGGCCCAAAATCTCAAAACCAGGTAATATTTCACCTTTTGCTTGTTTTGAATTTTTTTTTAGAACCGTAATATATCAATACTGAATGGAAAGAACTACAGGGTTGTTTTCATTTTTTGATGTGTCAAATAAATCAAACGTTTTATGCATTTGTATACTGCAGCATTAATTTGGTCATTTTGACAAGAAAAATTGCAGAGGTTTGCCTTAATATATGCCTGTGTGTGTATGTATATATATCTACAACAAATATGGTCATGGACTCATAGGACACCGACATGGACGGATTTGAGTTGGTGTTTTTTTTTTAAGATTTTAATTGTTGTATAAGTGATCAGTAACTTATTCAGATTTTGTTATTAATTCCGTGGTATATATGTCTACTAATCAAAGCAAATTTCATTTGTTTCCTAACAACTTCAGTTAGCCACATAATTAGACCTCAGAGTGGTCACATTCTAGCTTGTACATGCGCAGGTAAATATCCTATTAAAAAATTTAGTGGATTTCCCTGTTCACATGCAAATTATTACCAATTTATACACTAATCCCAAAATTCAGCGAAGATTTTATTGTTTTGGTAATTTTCCTTGGCACATTTACTATTACTTGGGTGTTTTCTATTAAAACCAATATTCATAAGCTCACAAACCTAAGATCATATGCTTGATACATGAAGTACATAAACAATACAAGAATAAAATACATACCGTCAGCGTTCATGTTGACTTCCATCGATGTAAACTTGTAGCACTAAACACAGGTTATGATATTCTGTTAATCACCAAACTCAAGCTGTCTCAATGGACAGAACTTATGCTTATAACTCGTGGTGTTAACAGGGACCAATACCATCTATATATAGAATAACTAATCCTAGCTTAGAGTCATTCCATTAAGGTATCATATAAGAATTAGGTCTCCTAATTAGACACTTAATGTATAATAGCAACTAGGCTTTTTTGTAACCTAAGAATGAGCCTCTAACTTTAACGGATTAGTACACGAGTCTATTAAGTAACTAGAATAGGTTTATGTTTTATATCCATGTTGAATTAGGTATAGCATTAAGCACAATCACATGTGTTAAGTCCATATTTATTCTAACAATCTTCCACTTGGACTAACACAGTTTATACTCAATGATTGGCACCAGAAAATGCTAAAGTCCTATTTCAACTTACTGAAGTGTACGCCAGATATAAACTTAAACCAGAATCTATTCCAACATGGTCAGATCACAGCCACTTATGCAGAGCAAGAAACAACATACACTTTAACAAAAATGCAGAGCTTCAATACTACCAATATAAGCCTTTGTAATCTACATATGTTAAATACTGCAGTTATACAATATATGTTAATGTGTATTAACAAGATAAAACATATATCAAGTCCTACTGTATGTTTCTAAAATAAAAAACTTCAAGCAATTTACTGGACACCGATGACTTTAGAGTTTGCTTGAACCATATCATCATGCTTAACATGATTTAAAGCCATCTGAATTGCAAGTATAAAATCAAACACAAAATGATAATTTTCAGAATTAAACAATAAGGCTGCAGCAATACAAAACTGAAAATACCTCAAGTCTTTATTAATAATAAACTGCCATTACAAATAAGTTGTGAAAATAAAACTGAAAATCACAACTGAAAATTACAAGAACTCAAAACCAGAATGTTTTTTACCATTGCTCCCACTAAACCTAACAATCTAAACTTGGCAAAACTCCAATGCTTTCTGTATTCTTCTGAAAAGCTACCACTGACAATGCCTTAGTGAAAGGATCTGCTAGCTGTGAGTTGGTGTCTATACTTAGAACAGTCAGCTCGCCACGCTTTACTTTCTCTCTAACACTGTTATACTTTAAGTCAATGTGTTTAGAATTATTCGATCTTTTGTTGTTCTTACTAAAGAAGACAGCAGCCTCATTATCACAGTAAACCTCAAGTGCACCAGTCACTATGTGACTTAGTATCTTTGTTTGCATCAGAAAATTCCTGGTGAGGCAATGGCTCGGTTGTTCTAGGCCCTTTCTAGTGCCTGTTTTGGTAGTCGTTGATGGCTACGGAAGTGTGGTTTGGCCGATCGCCTGACCTTGCATGGTCGGATTAGCTGAGTTCTTGGTGCCTGATGATGCCGCCTACCAAGATTTCATTTTTAGGGGAGGACTTTGGGCTTGGAGGCTTCTAGGCCTCTAGTTCTACTTCTCCTTTTTTTTCATTTTGGGTCTGGGCTTTGGCTAGTGTATTCCTTGGCCTTTTGATGTTCTGTTGTTGCAGGCTCGTCTTTATCTCCTCGTATTTTTGTACACCAATAGGTCTTAGGCCAATTCACTAGGTTGATTTTCGAGTCATGTAACATCGATTAGGTCAAGCTTTATTGTTGTCTCTTTTTAGTGGCTTTGTTTATTGCGTATCGTACCTCTATTTTCTCATGTTTTCATATCACCAAGAGTTCTTATGAGACCTCATTTGAGAAAGTTCGGGTGATATGTTTGTTTTGATTTTATGGTTTTTTAGTTTTAAGTTTTTAATTTAAGTTACTTGAATAAGTGTGTAACCCAAGTTTTAATGGGTGTTTACTTACTAGAGTAATCTCTTAGTCAGGCTGTGTGTGGCTTAAACATAGTGTGTGAGCTAGTTCTCTGGCGTATGAATCACTTTGGCATTGACTGTTGATGTCAAGAATATTGACCTGGTTTTAGGAAGTGAGTATGGAAGTCTGATCTTGTATTGACTCTCGCTTGGGACCTGAAAGGTTCAACACAATGCTTGTTAAGAGACTAACCAGGCAGGTTGGTTAATACTCCTTTGAAGCTCAATGCTTGTATAACAATAAGTGAAAGTTATTGCTTACCATTAATGAGGAGTAATGACTTGTATTAATTTGTAGGAAGATTGACTGGGGTCTTTCTAACTTGCTTCTAATGTGCGACTCATATGTCCGAAGGAGCATGAGTCTGCCCGACAAGGTACTTCAGAATACTGGTGAGAACTGTCCCGGGCCTGGTATGGTTCGGCTAGAACCTGGGACCTGTAGTGTGGGTCCTCGACTATGTGTCAGCCCCACTGGAGCCAGTCCGGTCGATAGTAAGGTGTTGTTTATGATTGAGGTATGTAGTATGAACATTGACCTCATATGGTCATTAATTATGATTCTTATACCAATGAGTTTGTTCATTCCCATAAAAAAAATTGACATACATGATTACATAATTAAATATACCAGTGAATTGCATAAAGCAAACAGATGTATGATATCCAAGGTCGATTAGAAACCCATCATCTCCAAATGAAAATAGGTGAGATACAAATCAATGAGTAGAGGAATAGGTACATGAGAACCCTTTGCGATTAAAAGGATAGTGGCCAAATCAAATTCTATCACCAGAAACAAAAGCTGAAAACTCAAATCAAAATTAAAATTTCCTGTGAAATTGAAAAATGAACATCCGTTTCTTCTTGAAAGTGGGATAAAAATATCAAAAAATGAGAGAATTAGACTTTTATATAAAAGTCAGACTTCCCAATTCTTCAAAGGATGCCAATATTTTTTTTTTTGTTGATCGAGGAAACGATCATGAGTAACATTAACGTACGTTAAAGAAGGTTTGGAACAAAAAATTAGAAAGAAAAAAAAACCGTCATTCTTATACCCGCTACATTAGATGGACGATTATGATTTTAAGGAATTCACATAATTTCACACATGTAATTTCAGATGAACCAGGTCCAAGCCGGTACTACGTACATACTACTATTTACAGTATTCTTGTGTATCCAATAACTTATAATTTTCTGACAAATTAATCACCTATGAAGTTGAGAGATAATTAAATAACAACAAATTAGGAGCAGTAATCAAGACGCTAGCTAGCTAGTTTAATTAGTTTTGAATGTCAATAGTCCCACAAGCCTTCAATGTCCGAAATAGGGACAACAGATGGACTTTCAAGACGATCTTCGTATAATGTGTTGCTGCTTCCAACTTCGATTTCTTGCTTTGAGACAACTGATGATGATATCTCGGTGGTGGTGTTCATGTCTGCGGTGCTCAATCCCGTGTCTTGCGAGAGGCTAAACATAGACTGGTTGGTTGAAAACTGCTCCACTTTGCACTGTCTACTATCTCCTGCTGTTGCTGCTGCTATTGATGTTTCGATGTTGTGGTTGTTGTTTTTAGCTGCAGCCATTGCTTGTAAAATGGCCTGATGATCACTTGCGCTGCTTCGAAAGTCGAAGGAGGAGCCTTGATTGTTTGGGATTGACGTATTATGGGCCCTTATCTCTTGTTGGACGTAATAATCAGGATTATTTGGCTGGAAGGAAGGATTTGGAATCAACTGGTGATGGTGATGAATCTGAGGGTATAACATGGTGGGGGTTCCCATTGAATTACTCATTTGGTAACCACCGGCCGCAGCAGCGTTGGGGAGCTGACGAGTCGAAGAACCAACTTGGAAGTGGTTGAGGTAATTAATTCCATATTGAATATCTGATGCTGTTTTGTTGGATGCTGCTGCTGTGATTTTTCCCTTGGAATCATGGTCGCTGTGCTCTCCATAGTCAAAGCGATAGCAGCCATAGGAGCCAGGCTTGTCGTTGGAAGGGGTAGGATCCATGAGAGGTGGGAGTGAAGAAGAAGAATCCAAGAAATCATCCCCAAATGAGTTCATCCTTAGCAGCTGGCCTCCTTGATAATCAGTCGGAGATAATGGACTAGTAGTCTTTTTAAGCCCCATGTTCTTGTGGAAAACCCTGCATACAACCCATTCATCCTGCAACAACAAGCTAGATTATCAGAATTAATTCAGTAATTTAAAACTGATAAAGTCATGACTTCCACCAAACACTATCCATTAAAAAAATTAAATAAAAAAAGGGACCCCCTACTCCCATGAAAGGAAACTCTCAACCAACATGTACACGAAAGAAAAGTTGTGTAAAAAGACTTGAGGATTGAAAGTTAGCCATCATAACCACATCTCAAGAAAAAACGTACCCGGAGAGGTAAAGATTTTTGGTTTTCTTTTTAAAAGGTGGCGAAAAAAGATTCATATGTAACAGAACCCAGACCCGCCAAAAAAAGAAAGAAAGAAAATAAAGAAAGAAAGAAAGAAAATACGTATGGGTAGGCGGATGCGTGCTGACCTTTGCAGCCTTAGAAGAAAGGTTGTAATGTGCGAATTTGCCATCGAGTCTGTATTCGTGCATGACCCAGTTGGTCTTCTCACCCTTTGGAGCTCTCCCTCTGTAAAACACCAGAGTCTTCTTCATCCCAACCAGGCAGTTATTGTTGCTTTTGCGCTTAAAAATCTCTTTATCTTTTCCGGTGGCTTTCCAGTATCCACAATCCGTTGCTCGATTCGTTCTCATGCCTGTCGGATACTTCCGGTCTCTCTGGCAGAAGAAGTACCACTCCTTCTCTCCCATCTTTGCTTTTTCTGCAATATTTTCACATCATAACACACAACATACTGATTAGAATAATTCCGGCCGACCAGAAAAATTAAATTCCCAACGGAGAGGGAGAGATCTGCATCTAAACTTAAATTAATGAAAGAATATTATTATTGCAAAGAAAATCAGTACTTACTAGGCAAATCCCACGGTTCACACTTATTCAAATCAGCTTCACCGATTGCAGTTGCGGCGAAGTTGCTGTTCATCACCTTCTCGGTGAGATAAAAAGTTATGATTTCCTCATCGGTTGGATGGAAACGAAATCCCGGAGGCAAGTCCATCAGCTCGAGCCCCTCTGCCTGAGATCCTCCTTGGTTCACGACAATCGCTTCTTCCATCATGGACGAGATCGATGTATGTATGCGTCTGATAAAAATTAACCAGAAAGCTAGAAACAGTAGTAGGAAAGGGCGAGAGCAATAATTGCCGGAGAAGAAAAAGAAAAAAAGGGCAGTAAAGAAAATATCATAAAAGGAAATAAGACGGCTTAAATAGAGGATTTCATCGACAGCTCATATTCTCAAGATCCGTGATCCGCAAGGCAACTTACCGAGGAAGCTTAGCCCCAGCCTCGTATTTTATAATATTTCCTTCTTTTTTTTAATATTTTATTCTTGTGTCCCCGTTTTCTGTGGGTTCCTCAACTCTATCTACCTGTTTGAAAACGGAAATAATTGGTAAATTAAAAAAAGGAGCTTTCTGTGTGGGCTCTAGCTAGGGGACCCTTTCACATTCATATTTTTCTTTTCATAAATATATATAATTGCCTCTTTATCCCAAAGCTTGAATGAACAGTTGAATCTAACCCCTATTAGAATTTCATGGCATGTTCCAATCAATTTCGTCACTTAAATCTTAATTTGCTACTAGTCTTTGTTGAAAGGTTCACAAAGTCACTTTTTATAACTACTTTGATAATCTAATCTAATCTAATCTAATCTAATCTAATCTAATCTAATCTTTGAATTAAAAAGTAAAAATCAAAGTCGAAAAAAACCCTACGCGAGGTCTTCTCTCGCAAACAAGCCGTTAACTACAGAAACCCTAAACTTAGGATTCCTTCTATGATCCTTTACAATGTCCATCAATATCAATCTCAATCTCTCCCACTCTCAAACATGTCCGTCATCGACAACCACAAGGACAAGAAGAAAGTCTTACATGGAGGGGCATGGAGTTTTGAGAAGGCACCTATTTTGCTAGAGGAATACGATCGAATGAGATCAATCAGTCATGCAAGTACTTCTGTAATCTCTTTTGTATTGAGTGAAAATTAATAATATCTCTCTAGCCTTTGAAGAACCGGAAAATATTGAATGGATTGAAAATTACTAGGCTTAATTTCCTTTGCTAACGCCTCGAGTTCGGATGCCAACTTAATTGTTTCGGATCCATCTTTACTATATTACGATGTATTTGCTAACTCGAAATGGTAGATCAGTCTCTTGTATCGACAGACCAATTATCTTACTATAAGGAACTAATGTACCATTAGTAGGAAGTTGTACGTAAAAGGCTCCTTCAAAATTTTTATTAAATTAATATTCGTAATTCTTGATATTTTTAGGACTAAATTAATTATGTTAATACCTTCTACTTTAGGGGTCTAAAATCACTTCGGTCTGTAAACTTCTAATAAATGTAAATATAAATTAAAAAAAATTAAAAAATGATATGTGTTGATCCATGATAGAATTGAGAGTGCATGAATCATTTTGAAATTAGAAATTCAAAAATTAAAATATTTTGACCCCTAAAATATAGGGTAATAACCAGAATGTAATCCGTTACTTTAACTTCATAATTTAACTTGGCTAGCGCATGAGCGAAGCTGCCAAATGAATGAGTAATTGTGCCTTAACGAATCAAACCGACTTTGGAATTTAAAAAATGACATATTCCATGATCCATATATGTAGTAACCATTAATTATATATACATGGGATAATCCAGAGCATGAAATTTATTATAAGATTTACATGCATATATGGCCGGGCATCCCCACAATTATACAAATTAAGCATGAGAATTATGTACACATTAGAGCGAATATAAGGCCTCATACACTTATGTCAGAGCTAGCTCAACCAAACAGATATGCATATGGCAGATGCACCACGTACCCCAAAATCTTAATAAGCATTGCCCATTAAAATTTGGTTTGCACATTTTTAAAAAAGCAACTACAAATTTAATAAATCTAAATTAAAAACTCTAGATTCTTATCTATCACATCACCCGAACAACCAACATACAAATGTCGCATAAGCACTCAATGTGGTACGAAAATTACACATTGAATTACTCAAACTCTCAATGCTTGAAGTTGAAAAAAAAAACATGAGAAAATAAGCAAACTGAAAATCCAGCACCATATTTACATCACCTGCCATATTCTCTATCTTGGAAGCCATGAGCTTGAACTTTACATGAACCTCAACGTTGCCAACTACTTTGCTTAAGAAACCATTTGGTATTGCACATGAATTCAAGCTGAAATGTGATGATGCGGGCTACGTCATAGAGTATATCAAATACTAATAAATATTATAGACAAGATGGAAATAATGTGACAATTATTTTTGCAGTTGTTATACCCTAATAATGAAGATATAAACTTGAGAATGTTTTGGAGAAATTACCAGACAACCAACATATATAACCTGAATATTAAAGGGATAGAAATTACAAAATTTACAGTGATATTACACTTCATAATTTTTTTTATTTGATAGCCTGAAAAGATGTTTGGGATATGTAAACAATAAATAAAAAATAATTACTCAATGATTTTTTTTCAACTCTATCTTACTATTTTGTGAAAAGTTCTACAATACATAAATGTACCGATACATTAAGTATACTAGTTTGATATAAAGGTAAATTGGCTCCATGAATTGATAGACTAGCTTGGCTTGGTCTTCCTATGTATCGAACTAGTCTACCTCCGTATCAAACTAGTATACTTGACGTATCAGTACATTAATGTACTGTAAACGAACCCCTATTTTGAAACTGCAATGTATGTAGGTTGGATTTGTTGGTTTCGAGCTACTTTACTAAATGTAATTAAAACTGGAAATGGCAACACAAGTATGGGATGCGGCAGTTTAAAAAAAAAGTAGTGGGTAATTGTTTTTTTTTTTCATTTATTTATTCTTTTATTAATTTTTTTTGTTTTTACCTTTGTCTCTAATAGACTAATAGTTTACATTTTATTCAAGGTTATTTAATATTCGAGAGTTATTAAAGTAAAAATATTATGTTATGGTTAACGGTTCTCTAAAATAATAGTATAGCTAGATTATATTTATTACTTCTACATGGTTAGACAATTAGGCAACGACAAATTTGTTGCATCGAGAGTCTAAGCTCTAGTGTATGTAATACGTATTTTGGCATTGACTTGGTAAGGTGGTTGCATATATATTAATTCCTGTAAAAAAAAGTTGTACAAAGATAGGAAAAGTAAAAACTATATACATATGTCATCGCAGCAATTCTGAATTAAAGATGAGAATTCAATTAGGAGAAACAATAATCGGGTTTATATCCAGTTAATTTTTTTGAGGAAGAGTCGTTTTATGAGTTGAAAAATTAACTTGAAAGCTAACGAATGGAGTTGGCCAGGAAACCGTCTTTTTTATCATTGTTTTATTATTAAAATTGGTGTAAATAAAGGACTTGGTACCTCCAAACCTAGTCCATTCGTTAAGATTACGTAGTCCGGCCAGAAAATAGTGTCCCTAGGTAAATCCACAAAAATAAAACCAGGTGGTGGCAAATTAAGACACGTGTGGATTACGGCCGCCGACAGAGAAAATGCAAAACAAGAAAGGAAATTTCACTAAACTGGTACTGGTTTAGGGTTTAGGCTTCCAATCGCAAACCTCCAACTTCGTTTTGTTTCTGGGAAAGTGTAGTGCAGTGCAGCCAACCAACCAACCAACGACGTCGTTAACTAACTGCTGCTAGCTTATTAATTAATTATAGTTATACAATTAAGCCACTTCTTGGAGCTTAGCTATTAATAGATCGAGGATCATATATGGAAGACAACAAAACAAACAAACCAAATCCCAGCTCCCAATTCCCACTTCCCACTTCCCAACCCAACCCGGCCACGTCATGTTGACATTCCCTCAAGTTCATTAGCTGAACTGAGCTGGGTATATATATATATATCAATTAATCTTCCTTAATTAGTAAGTAAGTATTCATAAACAGAATTGCCACCACATTCAGACTCATTGTTCCGTTCCTAAGCTACATTGCAGTGCAGATTTGAGAGAGAGAGAGAGAGAGAGAGAGAGAGAGAGAGAGAGAGAGAGAGAGAGAGAGAGAGAGAGAGAGAGAGAGAGAGAGAGAGAGAGAGAGAGAGAGAGAGAGAGAGAGAGAGAGATTAATGAGATTATTAATTAATACGTAAACAACGGAATTAATTAATCCTGTTTGATATATAGAATATATGCATGAGAGCAGAATATATAAGAAAGGTTCAAGACAAACGCGTGGACCCACCAGCTTAATTAGCTAACAATAAATTAATATAGATTAGTGTTGGAAAATTAGATTGGAATACAGGCAACGCTAGGCTAGTTTTTGACAAATAAGTGGCGTTTGCCCAACTGGCTATTTCTTATACGACTGTTGACTTTGGTACCACGAAACTGCAAAGCAACGATTCATTCAACTAATTAAATGCAAAGCCTTCCCAAGTGTTTCACCCTCTCCCACTTCATTTACATATTTTGTGTTGGATATTTAAGTCAATGGATGTTACTTTCGTCATCCAATTTAATCTCTTACAAAATATCACAAATTAATACAATATATTATTAACAATTAATAATAATAATAATCATATTGATGTCATAGTAAGATAATTAAATATCACATAATATAGATACTTATATCTTAATTATGAAAAATGCTTATTTCAAAAAGAGTTTAAATTATTGTTCTTAAGAGTAGATTTCACCCCACAAAGACAATGTATTGATGTATATATATACCAAATTTATGGCGCCCTATCCTCTTGGATACAACAACGTTAATCTTTGTAGGCATACAATCGCCATACTCGGATCCTAAAACCGCTTTATTTGGCATAATAGAAGATATGGAATTCCTCAAGAACTTTAGAGAGAGAGAGAGAGCATGTGTGTATTCTCATGAAGAGGTTTCAAAATGAAATACATTATAATCCCTGTTATATGAAATAATTATCATGTTGTTGGAGACTTGTTGGTCAAGATAGGGATAAGTAGATTAGACACGAGATTGTCGTACCACGGGATTGGAAGGCCTAAAAGATCAAGGTAAAGCAATAGCCAAGACTCCTAGCACTACATACTTGTTTGAACCTGAATTTGGCAAGGCACACGTGGAAGACAGATGGGTCGAGCCCACCGACCATAGCTTAGATTTCTGGTCCGGATCAGTCAGCCACGGCCGAGCTATATCTAGCCGATGTTCGGCTTACCTAGGTTGAGGTTCGGCTAACTTTGACCGAAGCCAAGTATTAATCGAGCTCATAAAAGCTAGCATATTTCAACTTGTGCATTCATTGAGAATACTACAATGCATTCAAAGTTGCCATTATCAAGTTCGAAGAATTCAGATTAAATGTACGGTTAAGAGTTTTAATGCCTAAGTGAGCAGTTACTGCAATCAAATACATATAACTCCTAACTTTTAATTCTTGTAATCAATACTCTCAATTTCTTTCTGTATTCAATGCTTTATTTTACTATAAAAGTGACCATAGGCATCCTTGTTAGAGGTCCATGACCAAATATAAAAATCTCTCAATACAACACACAATTAAACACTATCAATCGCATCTATCAAACCCCAATATTTTTGTTTATCACATCCTTATTGGTATTATTTCTATCTTTGCTGCAACTTATTTTGTTTTCTTAACATTCTTGCAATTTATATTTGTGTTCTTTACTTTCTTGCAATTTAGATTCATGTTCTTCTACTTTCCTTCACTTTAGCATTTGCTGCTATTTGTTTTCTTACACTTTATATATATGCACGCCATATTAAGAAAATCATAAAAAAAGAAGCATCGCAAGAAGTGTTTGGACCTAGCAATTGAGTTTTCTAGGGTCCATGCGTTTCTTTGTCCGGACTCATATTGAAACAAGGCACATGGGCAATTGCCTATACTTTGATTTCGACATTACTGTGACTTGCGAATATCTACTTCTCATAGACCTTTCGCTGGTCACCTGCACCTTCACACTCACGCACCGAGTTACACATCACGAGGACGCCGACAAGTAAACGTTGCTTCGTGTAAAGTCCTTACACCCAAGGCAGAGAGAACCTATAGCCGAGATTGTTCCTTCCCCGGCTAACAATTGCAAGTTTAGAAGTCAAGTTGGAGCACAACTTCAACAATCCAGAATTAAATCTCGCTTGGCCTCTCAGCCGCGAGTTGGCACGCCCACACACGTCACCAAACCAGAAGGACACGAGTAAGCAAAAGAAGCCCTCAGCCGTTTGACACGTGGCCGAGACGATTTTTGAGCAAACAATACTATATATATATGGCCAAGCATAAATAACACATTAACAAGGGCTAAACTGACAATATGTGGGGAGTGCTCACTAGTCTAGAAGATAGCCTGGGACCCACACTTCAGCACCTAAGCAAAAGACAAGTCACATTTCACCCGGAACCACTCTACCGATGCCTCGCAGTCTTATGCATTCATTCTCATAAGCAGACAGATTCCACCACTATGCCACAAAATGCTTCAGACGATGGATTTTCTGTTGTTTGATTAACTTCTCTACTGTTTTCTAGTAGCCTGCCATCTTTGAGGATATTTAAACAATAAAGATTATTCGTTGTTTGATATACATTTAAACAACAGAATCTTCCCATAAACTGTTTGATTAACTTCTCTACTGTTTTCTAGTAGCCTGCCATCTTTGAGGATATTTAAACAATAAAGATTATTCGTTGTTTGATATACATTTAAACAACAGAATCTTCCCATAAACTGTTGTATAATTATACCAATATGAAAATTGTAGGATCATTTGTGATCGGTTAGCAACTTCAAAGACAATTATATATTGTGAGAGGTGAATAACATTTCTCATATAATTAATATAAATGGTTTGAATGAGTTTAGGAAGACACTATTTCTCCTAACTTCTCTACTGTTTCTAGTAGCCAACAATCTTTGCAGATATTCAAACAACGGAGGTTCTTCATTGTCTGATGTACATTTAAACAACAAAATCTTCCCATAAACTGTTGTATAATTAAACCAATATGAAAATTGTAGGATCATTTGTAGTTGGTTAGCAACTTCGAAGATAATTATATATTGTTTAACATAGAGGTGAATAACATTTTCTTTATAATATAAATGGTTTGATCTAGAAATTTCATTTTAAGGAATTCCATTTCTGAAATGATCTTTAGAGTGTGTACTAAAACTTCACAGAAAACAACAAGTTTAAGTAATAAATATATTAATATATTTTTCAGTAAATAGATTACTAGGTTAGAAACTCAGAAAAACTGATTTTGCTATGCAGACCTATGTTTTCACCATCAAGTTTAACCAATCAATCCTAGATGAAATTGTACAAAAAATATATAGATTTTAAGCCTAAAGTATAAACTTTCAAAACATATAAATGGCTTCTTAAACTAAGGTTTAGATAGAAAGTTATAGCTGCTTAAATGATGTAATGAAAGTAACCAAGGGGTTCACAAGCATCGAACCTTAAGTAAGATATAAAACTAGAATCCACTAGAGTTGTGAGAAAACTTCTCGATTTTATTGATAATAATAGAGAGATGGTTCTTCCAACCGATAAGGTTGCTTATATAATGAAACGAAACCCTAGAGCACTAACAAGAAGCCTAATTCAGCCCAAGGGTTTAAGGAAAAGAAATAACATATCATAAAAACTCTTTCGAAAATAAACGAACTAAGAAACTTTCCTGAAAATTACTAAACTATTATTTTGAGGACCTAAATGACCTCGGATGCCTAAAAAAGGCTATGCGTCAAGGAAAAGTACTGAATTTGCTTTGTCTCACATTTCCCTTCTCGGAAGGGTATCATAATGATTATTTAGAGCCGGAACGCCAAATGTGAACACTATATCGATTTTGCCTTTGTTTTGGTCCATTTGTTCCTCGATCTCTCTCACTCATTCTACATCATCAAAGTTAGCTGAATGATCATGGTGTCGAAAATTCCCAATTAAAGGTTTCATCAATATTATTACATAATAAACGAACTAAGAAACTTTTACGAAAATTACTAAACTATTATTTTGAGGCCCTAAACGACCTCGGATGCCCAAAAAGGGCTATGCGTCAAGGAAAAGTACTGAATTTGCTTTGTCTCACATTTCCCTTCTCGGAAAGGTATCATAATGATTATTTAGAGCTGGAACGCCAAATGTGAACACTACCGATTTTGCCTTTGTTTTGGTCCATTTGTTCCTTGATAATCTCTCTCACTCATTCTACATCATCAAAGTTAGCTAAATGATAATGGTGTAGAAAATTCCCAATTAAAGGTTTCATCAATATTATTATATTTTCTTTAATAGGAACTCGTGATTTGAATCAAGGTACTTGACACTGCACTTTAATGTGGAACTCTAGGTTAGTGGACTATGGAGAACCTAGACTTATTTGTATTATATGTTAGTTTGCTTGTCTGCTTATCTATTAGGTGATATGTTTGATTGGGAATGGTTGAAGCTTTGATGCATATATTTATTTTATGAGTTTATAAATTTATTGTTTAATGCATAATTTAAATATCTATGGGAGGATAAAGGTGGCAACACAGATATGCTATTAGCACTGAAATTGTGAAATTGGAAGGAATGTGATGAAAATATCTTTTGCATACTTAATTGAGTCCATAACCTCGACTAGCACCAAATCTCAAGTCAGCCCAATGTAAATGAGTGAATTATCGAATTAGAAATTGAATGGGTAATTCAGGACTGGCGACAGGGGAATAGACAATATGACTAACAAGAGAGGGCTATGGAGAGTTATTTTGGGGAGGGGACAAACATAAAAGCTATTGCATACGAATAAGAAATATACTGCCACAAATAACAATAAAGTTACGGCCAGATGACAATAAAACTAATTACACATAACAATAAAGTTGTTGCCAAATAACAATAAAGTCACTTTCACATAACAATAAAGTTACTGCGAAATAAAAGCTATTCTCCATTTTATACTCTCTGTACTTAACTTCTTGTAGATGGTACTCATAGTTTCCTATTTTCAATCACCAATTTTTATCTGCAAGAATAATATGTAAAGGGATTCTGCCTTTGAATTCTGACAGCTTAATAGAGCATTAGATGGAAAATAAAATAGAGATGATTGTAAACTTAATTTTAAATAAGCATGTTGTACTCAAGTTAAGAACACAAATATAATCGAGCTAGTTAATGCTAACTGGTTGAACTTGGTGCTTCTCCTCTGAGTAATCCTTTAGGCAATCTCCAACGGGGTAGAGACTACTGTAATACTTATGATTACTAGAGCACGGACCAAAGTCTCTTTATATAGGCATTTACATGACTAAATACCTCCTGTTTGGTGGCAAGAAGCTTTGCAAACTATGCTTGGATCTGGGCTCTTTTTGGGCTAGAGTTTGGTCATAGTTTTTTTGGCTTAGGTTTTATCCAGTAGTTCCTCCTTTCCTTCGTCATAAGGGTAATGAGAAGTTTTGAGTTATTTTTGCTGTAGTGGTGTACCTACAATAGTGGAAGCTTTGATTCATCTAGAAGACAATTGCTAGACGACTTTTGCAGTTGTATTTCTCCTTCTAGATGCGGAGGAGTTTTATATTATTGTTGGATCAATGAAATAAATTGAGTTTCCTAGATTAAATGAGTTTTACTTATCTATTTTTTAGCTCCTAGCATGGTATAAGCTGGGTTCTAATGTATTGATTCTATCTTTCTTAAAAAAAAAAAAAGTACCTCCCATAAAGAATTTCAAGTACGTCCTAATCAATATATGCCTAATAAACTTGTTTCATGTACAAATAGGATTATTAATGATACAAGTAAGGGCATCTCCAATGCTAAGTGGCCATACCCATATATAGGTCCCAAAATGGATTTTTTTTCATCTCAAATGTTTTTTTTTTAACCAAACATGAATTTTCTTAGACCTAAACATATCTCAAGTTTCAAACTTAGACCAAAACTAAGTCTGAAACCCATAATTGTTTGGTTAGGCCCAAGGCCATGTGGAAAAAAGAGAAGAAAAAAAATAAAAGAGATTGAACTAATATAATTAAAATGACACAACAGTAAAAAAAAATTTATATTGGTTTGACACCCAACCATCCTATATGAATAGTGTTCATTTGAAAACTCAAATATAGGTTTTGAATTTGAGTTTAGGGCTAATCATTGGAAATTCCCCTAATGGCCAAAATGTAAAGTGAATCCACCATGAATGAGGACATAAACTAAAATAGTATAACATTGTTCAATTACTTATTCTGCAAAATATGTAGCTAAGTTGTCGCATTCTTTATTGAGTATTAATAAGTCCATAGAATCTTACAACGATAGGCCTGCAACTAAAGGTTGGCTCGAAATTGAAACATAAATTTTAACATGATAAACTAAAACATGTTATTTTCACAAACACATACATGACATCATCATCATCTTAACAAAAACCATTATCATTAAGATCTCCAAAAGCTAAAAGATATACAACCAGAGCTAATTCGTGATTGTCAGAGAGCTAATTTATTAAGCTAAGCAAACAAAAAATACAAATGCTATTCCCAAAGAATTAAAATGCTATTGTCTATGAACAAAAAAAAAGTACTGCCAAATAACAAGAAAGCTATTGCTTACGAACAAGAAAGGTATTGCCAAATAACAAAAAAAACTATTGCTTATGAACAAAAAAACTATTGCCAAACACAATATTACCAAATCTATTCCAAAGCACATATGATATGAGATTCCTTCTCAACCAAAGAATTGAAAACACAATATTTCCTTTAATATTTAACCGGATTGCTTTTGAATTTGATAAAAACATTTTTGTATGAGGACGCATTTGACAAATGCTTTGCAAAATCACTTTTAAGTGCTTCTAGAGAGAGAGGCTCCCTTTTCAATTTAAAGAGAATTCTAGAGAGAGTCTCTCTAGAGTTTTCAAACTTGCATTTTTCATTGAAAGTCTACTGTCGCAGCCTCCACTCACTACTAGAAAACAAGGCAATAGGGACAAATTATTTGTGCCTACTTGAAGTGTTCCTAAATTGCTATTTGTGCATAAACAAGTTTTGGCACATTTTATTTGTGCCTATCTAAAAGATTTAGAGACAAATAACTGATATTTGTGCCTAATTAGCAATAGGAACACATTCAGTAGGCACAAATAACTGTGCCTATAGGTCAAATTTCTCATAGTGACTCCATCAGCCATGCCCACTCCCCTTCCTAACCATCTTCCACCCACTGACCTTGGCTCCCCTCTCACCCTCTATGGTGATTTTGGCACCCTTCGTGGTGATCTCGGCACCCTTCGTGGTGATTTGTGCTGGCCATGTCCAGATTTAGAGGATTTTATTCCTCCTTGTCTTTAGTTTTCTTCTTCTATTTGTGAAAATCAACCCCAAGTGTTTGCAGATATGTTTCCTTCATCCTTCATTTTCCTCACCCACTACCCCATATCAACTCATATGTCTCTACCACCTTAAAGTGCAAGACACTTACCAAGGCAAGTATGGGTGCTAACGCATGGGTTTTCAACCACCATTCTCCATCTTGTTCCTCTTGCTCCTCTGTTACCGTCGCATTTGTCCTCTATTGGCGGCTACGACTTGTTCTGGGTTTTGGCCTCTTCGGTGGAGCGGTGTTGCTTGGTTTGAGGTATTGGTTTCAGTCCTCCATCCCCTCTATCAGATCTGTCTTTTGGGGTTCTTTTGGATTCGTCGATTTAGTTTCGAATCTATTTTGCTTTGGCGCATCTGACGACATCTGGGCGTTCTTCTCTTGCACCTTCTGGTGGCAAGTTGTGACTGTGATGGTGGCGGCTAGGGTTAAACCATTGGAGTTTCTAGTTTTGTCTAGTTTTTTTAAGTTTGATTTCCTGATATTAGCTCTTGTTTGGGCCTAATTGGAAATTAAATTTCTGTATGGGCCTATCCATCAGGAATTAGGTTTGTAACTCTTTCAGCCCTTTGGGCTTGCTTGGGGCGGGCTAATCGATCCCCTTTCCAATTGCCAAAAAAAAAAGTGCTTCTGCGTTTTTAAGTATCGAAAAACCAATCTCAAACATGTTCTTAGTTGAAAGGGTTTATGATCAGTTTGGTACTGCGCCTTATAGTCTCGATAAAAACCCTTTCTTATTTTATTCTGTAAGATGAAGAAAGGTAACCGCTCGAGGTGATGAAAAAGTGGGAAAGAGAGGAAGACGAAAGGGAGCGACATTCGGAATTGAATCCTCCACCGCGGCGAGAGCAGGAGCTGACAAAGCAGAAGAAGACGTCGACGACGATGCTGGCTGAGACGACGTCGTGGATTGAAGATGCCGAGCGAAAGAAGAAGAAAGGGGACGATGAAGAAAAGGGTACTGACGACGGAAAGAAAAAGAGAAAGAGACAGAGTGTGAGGGAAATTACAAGCCCACCACCCATTTTGTGTTGCGGTGCAGCAGCTGTTGAAATTGAATTTAATGCCGGAAAGCAACGCCAGCGGGTGGTTTCTCCCTATTTCCAGAGTCGGGTGGTTTCTCCGTATTTCCAGAGTCACGGAGATGGAGAAAAGGGTAAGAAAGTCCGACAACAACGCCAGCCGGTGGTTTCTCCGTATTTCCAGAGTCACGGAGATGCAGAAAAGGGTAAGAAAGTCCAACAACAACGCCAGCCGGTGGTTTCTCCGTATTTCCAGGGTCACGGAGATGGAGAAAAGGGTAAGAAAGTCCAACAACAACGCCAGCCGGTGGTTTCTCCCTATTTCCAGAGTCACGGAGATGAAGAAAAGGGTAAGAAAGTCCAACAACAACGCCAGCCGGTGGTTTCTCCCTATTTCCAGAGTCAGGAGGAGATGCAGACAAGGGTAAGAAAGTCCAACAACAACGCCAGCCGGTGGTTTCTCCCTATTTCCAGAGTCAAGGAGGAGATGGAGAAAAGGGTAAGATATTCTTTGCAACCTCCTCTTTCATTTCAGAGTCAGAGTCAGACCATGTCAATATTGCTCAAAATGAAGAGGGTTATTACGAAACGAAAAAGAAGAAAAAGGAACATGGCCATGTGAATGTAGTAGTAGCTGATACTCACCATGAAACTAGAACCAAGAAAAAGGAAGATGGACATGTTAAGGAAGAAGACCTGCCTGACAGTGAGGTTAACAAATGTAGAGTCATAAAGAACAGTCTCGGGCATGAAAATGATAAAAGTAGTAGCAACAAAGGGATGGAGCCCAAGACAGAGCCTGAGGATATTGAATTTACACCACCCTTTCCAAAAACCATTCAAAAAGATCATACTTTAGAATTAGAACCTGGTAGTGGTGTAGCCAATGATGATGTGACTTCAATAGATATATTCAGTGGTAATGGCAATGGTAAGATGACGGAGAAGAACAAGAAAACGTGGAAGAGTACTATCAATGTCATGAAGGTACTAGAGGAGACAGAGAAGGATGTGGAAGAGAAGAAGTCAGAGCTTAATCCTCTAATAAAGGCTAATCAGAGTAGTAACGTGATTTTGAATCTTGAGGATGTGCTTTCACAATTTGTTTACCAGGGTGGTATTAGCATGAACAATGCATGGAATAACAAACATAAGAAGATTAGCAACAAGTTGCCAACTCTTTCTCAAAGTCAGGATAGTATTATGGAGAAACAAGCGGTGGATGAAAAGAAAGAGGAGACTAAATTTCATGAGGAAACAACACCCGAGTTTGAATTGAGTCAAGCTAATGAGAGTGCCAGGTACTCAACTAAGGAGCACGCCACTATGCTAAGTACCTGCACAACGTTGACAGAAGAGAAAGTGCTTTATAGTGCAGAATCTGGAAAAGTGTCTTCTAAAAGGAGGAAGGAAAATGAAAATCGGCCATGTGTGGAAGTCCGAAAGGTTTCTCCATACTTCCAAACCTCAAGTATGCAACAAGTGGTGGTAAATGAGTGCAAGGATACAAAATTTAAACCCCCTAAACGCTGTTCAAAAACTTGTTCCAAGTCTGTTAAGGTATCTCCCTACTTTCAAAAGGAATCCACCAAAGAAAATAATGCAGATGGCCACTTGTTGAAAAGTAAAAACAGACGTAAGAAATCTTCACAAATTAAGACTTCTCTTAGCGCTTCCGAGAGGAAGGTCGAAGCATACAGAAGGAGAACTCCAGATAACACATGGATTCCTCCTCGCTCTGAAGTTGGTCTCCTCCAAGAAGGTCATTTTCATGACCCTTGGAGAGTATTGGTGATATGCATGCTCCTTAATCAGACAACAGGATTGCAGGTTTTGTTTCCTTATACTTTAGTGCTTGATTACTTGATAATTTATATTATTGACTCCATTTGAGATTTGGATCATTATAAGTTGCATGATTGATATGTTTATCGATAAGACTTGGGTATGTAACTATAAGTAGTTAGAATAGCTTTAATAACATGTACTGGTCAAAATTGAATTACTTGGGATTTGTTGCTCAATTTAGCTGTTTATTTAGGTACATATCTATATGTACACACACAGACAGCATACAGCCCTACACTGATCTTATATGAGTTTCTAGTATTAGAGTCTTTCTATATTGTGTGGTAAGGTTTACAAGCAGCCATTCCTGTACTAAGATTGGAAAAGAAGTTTGCAATACTATAAGTTCAACTTATAATGTCCTCAGGAGGGATGGGAAGTGTATTTTACTTTCTACACTATTTCTTTGAGATTAATCAGAATGGTATTGGGTTAGTATGGGAAATTTAAATTCTAAGTTTATGAAGGCACCCAAGCAGGGAATTAATGCCATCAGATTCAAAGTAATTTTAATTCTGTAATAAATTATTGATTCAGAAGTACAATAGTGTGTCTGTATTGCCAGAAAAAAGTGTCCATTGCTTATTTGCCTCTTGAATTTGCAATAACTGCAAATATCTTTCGCTGTCAAAGTTTATCTAGCATCCTCAAATTTTCTGGAAGGGTTATGTAGTGCAGCTTCCAAACTCCACATGAACCTTACCTCAAAATTCATAATCGTTCTTTGGTCCATAGGGATCACAACAAGTTAGTTAGAGTCGAAAGATTCTTTCGAGCGTTGCATGTATTGCTGGTTGAGTGAATGCATTTTATGTCAAACAGGCCATGGATAATCACACACACACACATATAGTAAATGGAAAGACAATTTGCATTTATACTGTACTTATTGCATATATATAAATTAGATTGAGATAAGAAACAGTTATTATTTGCGAGTTTTGGAAATTGCAGTCTTTACATATCTAGTTAAGAGTGCAAGCAACTAGCGTGATCTACCAATTTCTGTTTCCAATCTACTATGAGTTTGTTCTGTATAATTCAGACATGAATTTTGTGCTTATGAATTTGTTCTGTTATATGTATAATTCAGCTAACACACCAAATTTTGTGCTTATGAATTTTGTTCCTATTTCTTTTCATCCAGATCACCCATATAACAGCTAACACACCACAACCTAATAGGACTTTGGCCTTTTTTCCTTTGCCAAAAGAAAATTGCTTTTTGCTTGAGAGCAATCCTCCCTGTCAAAAACATGATCAACACTCTCCCCCTACGACTTGTACATAGCACACCAGTGAGGAGAGATATAGCAGCTTGGTCTCCCCTGTTGAAGAACAGCACAACTGTTCTCACTTAAAATCTATCATAGGACGTTCTCACTGAGTTCTGGATCCCCCCATGAAGCCACAAGGGTGCAAGAAAGGAAAAGAGTAGCAGCCTGAGTTCTGGAGTGTATTTCAGTCTGAAACTCATAGCCTATTTCTATTTATCGAGAATCATTTGCTCTATTAGAACTTGATAGATTTGCAACTTTATGCTGCCTTTTATGTTTCTGGTCCCCTTTTAAGAAATTTTTGCCTCCAATGGTTGTGTGATTTGATATCTAACAGCCTTATCAATATGCATAAATTTGTTAGGAATAGTTGAACTTGTCACATTTGAAATTGATGAACAACTGCAGCTGTTTGTTACAATGGTTTACTAATTTTGTTTTACTTTTATCAAGCTTAGTACTGCCATTAGTGGTTGGGTGCCCTTTGTTAACCTGGATCATTATCCTTCATGGGTTTGTCAGTAGCATTTGTACGTACCTGTAATTGCTAAAATCTCTGTAGAAGTTGTTCTAGTTAGTATCTTTACCCAATGCTGATTTCTTGTGCCATCAGCGATATAACCATAAATAATGCATGATTGTACGAAAATGAACATATGATACCTATAATTTCTGTACGTATTTATAATTTGATTATCTGCAGGGCTATTATTTAAAAAATATATTTAATTATGGTCTATTACTACTAATCTTCCATAGGAGCCACAAGCTTTTGAAATCCTCGTTGCCTATCTACTTTCCATTTCACAGCCTTGCAACCTAAGATTAAGTGCATGGAATTTTGGTTTCATTTCAAGAATGCTGAAATTTGAAAGTTCGATAGATTTCTTGTAGAGTTGTAGCGCTTGTGATTACTTGAATCAAGAATCTCCGTGTTCTTATGTTTACATCACTTTATACTTGTTTCAAATGTCTAATATGTTGTAGTGCTGTGTCAAGATTTGCATGATTTATGCGGCTTTCCATTCCTGTTAGAGCTATAACCCCTGAATTTATTCTCCATACATTCAACTTCAAGTCTAGGGATCACAATCATAAGTAGATTTCTGCAACATCATTTACACTTTGTGCACCCTTTCAGAGCTTAGATTGAGTACTTTCAAACCCTGTTGATCCATAATCTTTTTGCCTATCATCTTGTTTAAGTTGGCTATGTCAATTTTTGCACTTCCTGTTCTTTGTTATTTGGTATTAGAGCCTTCAGAAATCAGAATATTGTGGACAGGACTAAGTTATCTTAAACCAAGGAGATATTGGACATCACTTATAAGTTTGATTTTTGATTGGCGGCTGGAATTTGAAGCTTGGCCACATGTCTGGAAAGTTCCTCATCATAAAGGGGGACAACTACTTTTGAGTAAGCTCGACTGTGGGGATTTGATTCAAAGTGTATGGTTGCATATTGAGCAAACTGTGGGGATTTGATTCAATGTGTATGGTTGCATATTGAGCAAACTGTTCAGTTTCATTTGCTAAAGTGGCTGTTTTGGTACAAAATGATCATGGTTGCTATTTGCTAATCATGCAGTCTAGGTTCTCGCGTTAGCAAAATATAATTACATTCTTCATATATGTTAAATAGATTACAGTGAAATTAACCAACCAAAGTTATATTTATTCAGTTCTGGTTCCTTTTGTAATTTAATATAATGGATCGACAGTATAGTTTCAGGGAATCCTTGCTCTGCTGTTAGGCTTTGGATTGAGGAACAAAAAATTGATTTTAGTTTTGAGATGCTTTTCAAAAGGATAGATTGCCAATGGTGTGAAAGATTTGTAGATTGAATACATATCCTTATAATTATTATTATGTCTGAATTGCTGAATGGAAAATACTTTCCCATGCAGGCAAGAAGAGTTCTAAGTCATCTCTTCACTTTGTGTCCTAATGCAAAGGCTGCTACTGAGGCTGCCTCAGAGGATATAGAAATGATTATAAAATCTCTTGGTCTACAAAAGAAGAGAGCAACAATGATACAGCGCTTGTCTGAGGAGTATTTAGGGGAAAGCTGGACCCATGTAACTGAGTTGCATGGTGTTGGCAAGTATGTTGCTAACCTTTGGTCCTTTTATTTTCTTATTCTATTATTTCTCTTTAGTCTTCCTACTCTAATTCTTTTTCTTAGTTCTTATTTGCCCTGATTATTTTGGTAATCCTTAAGAAAGAAGCCTATATCTGGCTCCTCCAGAGTTTTGGAGGCTGTCTACTATCTACATGTTTTGCAAATCCATATGTTAATGAAAATAAAACCATGACATGCCCACCCGGCCGGTCCGTATATAGGACGAATCAATGACTGGACATAAACATTGCATTTCTTTCCTGAATGACCAAGATTCAGCAATCTAACCATTCAAGATGAAATCCAAACTGGTGGTTAAGGTTTTAGTAGGTTGTGAAATGTTCATTTTGTCATCAAGAAAAAGAGTTTTCTGACTCCAAACTAGTGGTAGTGTTCTCGTGAAACTGTAGATTTTTCTGTCTCCAATGACATTCAAGTTATTGAAGTTGATTTTGTTGATGGAAACTGAATTTTTGTGTTTATTTGGTTGGATTGGACTAGGTATGCAGCTGATGCATATGCAATATTTTGCACTGGAAAGTGGGAACTGGTGAAACCTACTGACCACATGCTAAATTATTACTGGGATTTTCTCTGCAGCATTTATGGAGTAAGCTGAGGCCTGCAGTTTTAATTTGACAGCAGCAACTTTTCTTCCGATTGAAGCCATTGGATGGAAGGATAAGGGGAAAGGAGGGTCTTTTGGTTTTTTAGAATGCTGCAAAAATTGGTGGGTAGGAAACTTGGTACCTTGCTTGGTTCAAAGGATCTTTTTTGAACTCGACTTTTGACCTTTATTCAGAATGTGTTAAAATTATTTTTGCTGCTCATCATTTATTTATTTATTTATTTTTGAGTGTGTTCTTAATCAACCATTTATCATTATGACTTGCTGTAAATTCGGTACTCGCAGTGACAATTACTTAATAAAATAAAGTGGTTTCCAGCTCGAAGGCCAAGTGACAAAACAAATGAATGAGAGAAGATGGAAGGGATGAGATGGTGGCTACTTCAAGCTCTACTTCAAGCTCAGTGAAATCTAATAACCAAGGCAAAAAACTTGTTCAGAATTCAGATGATCAAATCAAAATCTGAATAAATCACATCATTCCTGAACAAATTCTATTGTTGCAACTTAGCACATGAGAACTTATAAAAATAAAATAAAAACTTCGGACATGAGAAATACATGGAAAACGAATAAGCATTTAACTACTGAGATTATATCAAAATAAAAAAAAAAGGTTTTTGACCACTAGCCCCATTTAGCCCAATATATTTACCATTAACCCAAGCAAAAAAACAGCTTGCTCATCCGGCCCATTTAAATTTGAAGCCCAGTGGAAATTACCAAAATGTACAGACAAGTTTCAATTATTAAGTGGCATTTCTCTCTCTCTTTCCCTATTGGTTTATATGAGAAAATGAGACCATATATGTCATCGCCTCGATCAGACGAAGCTTTACCGCCGACGTTGCCGGAATCGAAAACCCCGGTAGGAAAAACGCGAACTTCTTTCTTCAAATTATCTCATTTCCGGCGTCGTCTTGGCTACCCACGACTACCGACGTGACAGCCGTAACAAGACGAAGCTTCCGGTACTATTTTTCAGCCGTGGAGTGGCCGGACGACGACGTCCACTCCGGCGTTGTCGCGGTAGAGGAGAGAGAGAGAGACGGAAAACTCTAGAGAGATCTTGGCCATTATATTTGATCTGACGGCTATGAATATAACTAGCATTACTTTAAATCTGATGATCCAGATCTCGCCTTAATTGAAATAAACGGACCAGATTGCACCGCCATCATTTTCTTTTTAAAAAATATTTTCTTTAATTCTCAACCTTTTGAAATTCAAAATAAATAGCGCCGCTATCCGAAAAATTTCCCGAAAATTTTCATAAACTTTTCGTGACATGTAATTTATTATCGAGTTGTCAAAAGGCCAATAAAAAATTTCATCAAAATTTCGAGGAATTTTTTGAACTCCCGAGCTAATTTTAATGATTTTCGGAAAATTAAAATTCTATTTAGTGAACAATAGTACTCTATTGAGGGCTCAATAGAACTTTGTTGGTAGGTTATTAATGAAGCTCGATAATATCTTATAATTTTTTTAATGGCGTAACTCCGATTTAAGCCCCCCCCCCCCCCCCCCCCGCCCCCCCCCCCCCCCCCCCCCCCCCTCCCCCCCCCCCCCCCCCCCCCCCCCCCCCCCCCCCCTCCCCCCCCCTCCCCCCTCCCCTTCTCTTTTTTGCCGGCCCCCCCCCCCCCCCTCCGGCCCCCGCCCCCAACCCCCCCCCCCCCCCCCCCCCTCCGGATTCCTTTCGCTAATTGCTATTCCCCTCTCGTTTTGTTTTGTTTGTTTTTTTTTTCCCCCCACGCGCCGCCCCGCCCCCCCGTTTTTTGTTAAGCCGTCCCACCCCCCCGGTCGAAACTAACTTTAAAAGAATTTAAACTTCTTATGACCCCTTTTCATAAACTAACTTGCCTACACCATCCAAGCCCAATTCGGTACCATCAACCCCCCCCCCCTTCCCCCCTCTCCCTTTTTTTTTTTCCTCTCTTGTTTCCCCCTTTACCACCTTTTCCTTCATATAATTTATTTCCTCTATCTCTTTTACCCAATCCCCCAATGACTTTCCCTCCCTTTCCTTTCCTCCTTTAATACACAGCGACCGACCCCCTCCGTTCCCCCCCCCCACCCCAAGGTCCTTGGGTTCCCCCGTCTTTTAGTGTTGGCCGGAGGGGGGCTGGCTAGTCCATGGGAGATGAAACAAGATTGGAAAGACATCCCATTGGTGAACTTTGGGGCTTGGCAGTGTATAACCTATTTTGATGGGGGTGCAACCCAGGCGAGAGGGAGCCTTGTTTGAACTTCTAAGTCTGCCGCCTCCCAAGCCCGGGAGGTCAGGACCCTAACCCTAGAATACATAAGAAAAGGCTTAGACCCTAACAGGCTAAGATACAACTTGATTCATCCATGCATAGGCTAATTACTAAATTGGTTCGTTAAGCATCGTGAGGACTTAGCTAACCCAAAACCCCAACATTCTCATACATTGCCACCTTTACGTTTTTACTTGCTTGCTTTCCTTACTTGTTGATTTTTCATTTCATTTGCTCATTATCTTTCCAAACCATCTGACCCCTACATCACTCTTCCACATACTCCCTCCTCCTCTTTCCATTTCTCATCTAGTCCATCATTGCTAGATTATTTGACCACACAAATTACCAAGGGATTAAGGAGCCCATCGATCCTCGTTGGAACACAACCCCCTTCACAATCTACTCCGCTCGGGGGGGGCGGGGCGGTTGCGGGGGGGGGGGTAAGGGGTCGGGGGGTGCCACGCGGTTGTCGTGGTCAAGGGTGTTTGGGTTCGGAGAGAAGCGAAGAGGGGAAGTATATAGAGGTGAGATCGGAGAAGTTCGGGGGAGAAAGAATATTCTTGCCACCCGATGTGGTCGAG
This sequence comes from Rubus idaeus, assembly GCA_030142095.1. Lineage (NCBI taxonomy): Eukaryota > Viridiplantae > Streptophyta > Magnoliopsida > Rosales > Rosaceae > Rubus > Rubus idaeus. Next base: position 34,109,694 of record CM057965.1, read on the forward strand.
GGGTATCCAAGTGGGGGGTAGTGAAAGCGGGGGGCGTGGGGGCATGGCGGTCGGGGAGTATGTGACGGAGGGAGAGTTTGCGAACTGTCTTAAGTACGGGGGTATAGGGCTTGCGCGCGGGCATGGGTATGTGTAGGGGATCTGAGTCGAGATGTCGGGGGGAGTATGTGGCGGGGGTGAGGTTATGTGCTCGTAGGATCCTGAGTCAGACGATTATGTGAGGGGTAGCAGGTGTTCCGGTGATAGTGAGTACGGGGAAGATATGAAATGGTAGCAACAGACTTGAAAAAGTTTCGAGAAATTTTTTGAACTCTCAAACTACTTTTAATGATTTTCAGAAGATTGAAATTCTATTGAGTGGACAATAGAACTCTATTGAGTGGATAATAGAATTTTTCTGGTAGGTTATTAATGAGGCTCGATAATATCTTAGAAATTTTTCATGTCATAGGTCCGATTTAAGGACTTCAAAAAATTTCGGGAAATTTTTTGAACTCCCAAGCTATTTTTAATGATTTTCGAAAGTTTGCAATTCTATTGAGTGGTCTGTAGAACTCTATTAAGTGATCAATAAAACTTTGTTGGTAGGTTATTAATGAGGCTCCATAATATTTTAGAAATTATTTTCATGTTCTAACTCCGATTTAAGGACTTGAAAAAATTTTGAAATTTTTTTGAACTCCCGAGCTATTTATAATGATTTTCGGAAGTTTAGAATTATATTGAGTGGTCAATAGAACTCTATCGAGGGGTCAGTAGAACTCTATTGAGTGGTCAATAGAACTTTGTTGGTAAGTTATTAATGTGGCTCGATAATATTTTTAGAAATTTTTTGAACTCCCGAGCTATTTTTAATGATTTTTGGAAGTTTAGAATTTTATTAAGTGGTCAGTAGAACTTTGTTGGTAGGTTATTAATGAGGCTCCATAATATCTTAAAAATTATTTTTATGTCATAACTCCTATTTAAGGACTTGAAAAAATTTCGGGGAATTTTTCGAATTCTCGAGCTACTTATAATAATTTTTGGAAGATTAGAATTCTATTGAGTGGTCAGTAGAACTCCATTGAGTGGTCAATAGAACTCTATTGAGTTGTCAATAGAACTTTGTTGGTAGGTTATTAATGAGGCTCGATAATATTTATAAAAAAATTTATGTCATAACTTTGATTTATGGACTTGAAAAGATTTCGGAGAAATTTTTTGAACTCCCGACATATTTTTAATAATTTTCGAAAGTTTAGAATTCTATTGAGTAGTCAATAGAAATTTATCGAGTGGTTAATAGAAACGATATTGTGACTCTCGAGAAAAATTAAGAAAATAATAGAATTAAATCCATATTTCCTATAACTGTTCATGAATTTTTCCAAATATTCTTTTAGTAAAAATTTACAATTTTAGAACTCGAGAATAAAGTACACGTCACAACGAGTTAGTAGAAATTTTCGAGGAATTTTAATGAGGCTCTATTGAGTGGTCAATAGAACTTTATTGGCAGATTATTAATGAGGCTCGATAATATTTTTTTAAAACAATTTCATGCCGTAAGTCCGATTTAAGCACTTGAAAAAATTTCAAGAAGTTTTTTGAACTCCCGAGCTATTTTTAATGATTTTCAGAAGTTTGGAATTCTATTGAGTTATCAGTAGAACTCTATTGAGTGGTCAATAGAACTTTGTTGGTAGGTTATTAATGAGACTCCATAATATTTTAGAATTTTTTTTCATGTCGTAACTCCCGATTTAAAGACTTGAAAAAATTTCTCAAAATTTTTTGAACTTCCAAGCTATTTTTAATGATTTTCGGAAGTTTAAAATTATATTGAGTGGTTAATAGAACTTTGTTTGTAGGTTATTAATGAGGCTCGATAATATTTTAGAAATATTTTTCATGTCCTAACTCCAATTTTTATTCTCGAGTCCTTAAATTGAAGTAATCTTTCATCTCGAACATAGCGTCAATGATGAAAGAATTCTATTGAGTGGTCAGTAGAATTCTATTGAGTGGTCAATAGTCAATAGAAGGTTTAGACATCATTTCGCTCCCAAGCTTGAATTTCCAACACCTCGCCTCTCAGCTACGGAGCCAAGGGGGTGGTTGTATGTTTCGAGAAAATTTATGAAAATAGTTGCAAAATTATACGAGATTAAAAATGTAATCTCGACAGTAATAAGGATAGTCGAAAAATCTTTTGAATTTTTTTTAAGAAACATTTTCAATTTGAGAACTCAATAATAAGGTACACATCACGGCGAGTCCGTGCAAATTTTCGGAGAACATTTTGGACTCCCGAACTATTTTTAATGATTTTCGGAGTTTGGAAATAAAAAAAAATATTTATGTGAAAGAAATAGAAAAGAGGAGATCTGGACCGTTGATCTCATCACTATTCAGAAACCCAGATCTAGACCCGATAGCGACTCGCGAACTGACCCGATCGATTCTCCTTCTGGCCACGTCCCGAGGTCGCACAGGTACGGTTACCTTCATTTTGACGGCGTGAGGCGGAATCCGGTGACGGATTGTCAATCCTGCCATGGACGACGGCGGATCAAAGGATCAAAGTTTTAAAGTTTCCGACGGCTTTGGCGATGTTTCCAGCGACTCCGATCGTTGTTGTTGACAAAGTTGGTATGAAAATCAATCCTCTCTTTGAGCTCTACGTGTTTGTAAACTTAGATTCGACTTTTGATCAATATTTGTACAAGTTGGAATTTGAACTTCATCAATCTATCGGATATTTCGACCATAATGTAACAAAGGGCAAAAATGTCCGTAAAAAATTATAATTAATCAGTTTTTATTAATTTTTACCTTAGTGGGAGTAAAACATGTCCAAAATGGGTTTATTGGGCAAAATTAAAAAAAAACTTGTGTCAATGGGAAATACAAGGTGAAATTTTGTATTTATTGGATAAACTTGTGCACGTCCTTTAATTATGTTTTCCAATTAAATATAGGAAGGACAGTGAACTTGCAATGACAAACAAGAGGTGAGATTTAAATCCCCAGCCAGAGACAGAAGTCTCTAACACTACAATTCATCAAAACCTCCAAGAGTGCCCATTTACTTGCAATTCATTATCATTCCGACCGTGAGACTATAATAGTGCACTAACTGTAGGCGTTGATCTTGCGTGCACCAAACTTCATAGCATTTAGAGGATTATTCTCCTTCATCGTGAGCTATGGTGGACTCCATGTAATCTGAAATTTCCATCAGATAAATTTGATGAAACCAACCCCAAAAGAAAGATTGGTGTTGATGAACGAGATAGAAACTAGATTGCAACTGTAAATTGGTGATCTTTTTAGATTTTCTTGTGGTTTCAACATGTGGATGCTATACCTCAATTTCCTAACAGTTTAGATATAAATTAAGGCATGAAGAAACTGAATATACCAAAAACCTGAAAGACACTACAAAAAAATCTGAAAAAATTACTAGGTGTTGTGAGGGATTGAGGCTCTGATAGCATGAAAGAAATGAATAGCAGTTACAGAAATGAAGATTTGTTGTGTTGGAGAATTTGAGGTTTAGGATTCAGTTGGACAAAAAATAATGCATGAATGAAAATGTAATTCTCATTCAATTTGCTTCTGCAGCCATTATATAATATAGAACGATAACTAAAGACCATCTCAGCTATAGTTTAACAGCCAATCAAACTACCCTAACTTCAATTCTAAATCTAACACATCACAACTATATCATTACCAGCTGACAAACTCCTCTATAAGCTTTTACTTCATAGGAGGAACCTGCCTCATACATTTTATCTATTAGTTTCTGGCAAAAATGTTCTCTGAACAAAAACTCACCAAAATGTAAATAACTGATTAATTCCAGCAATATTTTTAACTGAATAGGTACATAAAAATTTTAGTTTCCTCAACACATGTCATTTTGAGATTTACTATATTTTTCAACGCTAAAGTTGGATTATAGCTACTATCCAGAATGTACTCAATTTGAAAATTCAACATTCTCAAATAAACACATGAAATAGACACATTAAACTTTATTCCTCCAAAAGCTCAAGTCCTTTCAAGAAGATATAATCTAGTTTTGATGAAACTAAATTTGGTTTGTAGTTGCTGTAAAAAAAAAATACAAAACTCATAAGGGATCATTGAATGAAAAGCTCGTAATATCAAATTTAAGATATAAAGAGTAAAATTTACAGCTTGAGCTGCATAAAATTTCAAAATCAACTACTCTCATCCACATGGATGCAAAGTGTCACGAGCCAGACTTACTTTAATGAAAATGGACCATATGGCACTTGCTAACCTTAACCTGGTATCAAGTCAGCCAAGTAAATATCTTGCAAGCAACAATGGAAACCACATGATATTAAAATGGGGCATGCAACAAGCAAGAACACAACATAAGTTTGTTGGGCAACGAAGAATGATTAAATTGAAAGATCGAGTTGGACAATCTTACGAGCACAGATGATTGAATAATTCTTTTTTATTGATGGTAAGACGTTAAAGAGAGGCAAAAGTACATGTGCTTACCTATACTAGTTTCTGAGACCACACATGTTCTCGAATAGGAACCCCTCCCTAAAGAGCATATCGGCCAAATTCTCACTTGACAATGGGAAACATCAATATGCTTGAGAAGTCATAATGACTAAATAAAATAAAATACATAATTTATAAATTACCAAAATAACCCTAGCTCATAAGCAATCAATCATAGGCTACAACCAGATGAAGAAGATCCAGCCGGCGAGAGCAGCTGTCGACTTCAGACCACACAAGCCGAAACAAGTAGCAGAGATCTTAGCAGAAAGAACCATTGGCCGTAGACACAGCGAAGCACGTCACCAATATCTCGTCAAATGGAAGAACTTGGGAGTTGAAGAAACTAGCTGGGAGAATGAAGGCGACCTGCAACAGTTCAAGCAGAAGATTGAAGACTTCAAGGCGAATGTCAACACCAACACTGTCGTCGAGAACGCCGAGAGCTTAAGTGGGGGAGAATGTTAGGGTTTGCACATGTAAGGCCGCAAGCAAGTTTGTCCAAGGTTATTAGTTAAGCCTATGGTTGATTGCTTGTGAGCCTCACTAAGAGCCTCACCAGGGGCCATTTTGGTATTTTACAAATTATGTATATTATTTTCATTATGACTCCTCAAAGCATATTGATGTTTCCCACTGCCAAGTGAAATTTTGGCCGATATGCTCTTTAGGGAGGGGTTCCTAGTCGACAACACGTGTGGACTTAGGAACTAGTATAGGTAAGCACATGTACTTTTGCCTCCCTTCAACGTTTTACCATCAATAAAAGAGGAATTATTCAATCATCACTGTCCCGTGAGATTGTCCAACTTAATCTTTCATTTCCATCGTTCTTCGTGGACGAACAAACATATATATTGTGTTCTTGCTTGCCCATTTTAATATCGTGTGGTTTCCATTGTTGCTTACAAGGTATCTATTTGGCTGACTTGCTAACCCACTTAAGGCTAGCAAGTGCCGCACGGTCCATTTTACATTCAAACAAGTTTGGCCCGTGACAGTTGGTATCAGAGCCAACTCGGCTCAAATTGGTGCGAGGATGCCGAACCAGATGACAAACAACCAGAGATTCGATTGCATCCAACAACTCAATGAGCTTGCGGGCGTGCCTGACAAATTGATTGACATTACTTCCTTCTTGGATCAGATTGATCTCAAAGAAATAGAAAGCCTGAGGAGCCGAGTGTCGGCCCCCGAGAGGGAAGCGGCAGATAGAAGTATAAGAGAGCCGCATGAGAAAGTCGCTCCCAATGAACAGTTAGGGGCAATGAGTGATGCCCTTGACACACTTCATGTAACAACACTTCCCAATAGGGACACCAATACTTTAAGAATTGCAAGGTTGGCCTTGCGACTGAGGGCGTCCGTCACTTGGTTGGTGTGACATGCTTTCTGTTCAAACTGAAAATCGAACTTTGCAAGGAACTCTTGCCAGCAAGCTTGCTTTGGAGTCGGCTTTGGTTGAGTGAGGAAGTGGTTGACTGCCGGTTATCTATTTTCACATGGAACTTGAACCCCAACAAGTAGTGTCTTCATGTCCTCAAGTAATGAATCACCACCAACAACTCTTTCTCTTGGGCGGTGTACTTTCGCTCAGCTTTTGACAACTTGTGACTCTCAAATGTGACAGGGTGGCCTTCTTGCAATAAGACTTCTCCCAATGCAAAATCAGAAGTTGAGCGAAAGTTCACCGCCCAAGAGAAAGAGTTGTTGACGGTGATTCATTTCTTGAGGACATGGAGACACTACTTGTTGGGGTTCAAGTTCCTTGTGAAAACAGATAACCGGCAGTCAACCACTTCCTCACTCAACCAAAGCCGACTCCAAAGCAAGCTTGCTGGCAAGAGTTCCTTGCAAAGTTCGATTTTCAGTTTGAACAGAAAGCATGTCACACCAACCAAGTGACGGACGCCCTCAGTCGCAAGGCCAACCTTGCAATTCTTAAAGTATTGACATTCCTATCAAACAGCGCAGTTACTACAACAATTCGGCAGCGCATCAAGAAGAGATTGGGAAAAGATCTTGTTGCCCACGCCATTGTGAAAGTTGTGAAGGAAGGGAAGAGTAGCTGAATCTGGTTAGAAGACGGCCTTTTGTTGACAAAAGGGAGCCGCATGTTTGTGCCCATGGCAGATGGCCTACAAAAAATGCTTATGAGAGAATGTCGCAACACCTTGTAGACATGCCATTAGGGTTGGCAGAGGACCCATGCACTCTTGAAAGAGGACTCCTACTGGCCCAAAATGTGTGGCAAATTGACAGAGTACACTAGAACTTGTCTAACATGCCAACAAGACAAGGTTGAAAGGCAGAAGACCCCAGGGTTGTTGGAACCTTTATCTATACGAACTCGCCCGTGGGCGAGTGTCTCATTTGATTTCATAACCAAACTTCCCAAGGTGGGGGACTTATCAGGTATCTTGATCGTGGTGGACAAGTTCTCAAAGTATGTCACCTTCATTCCGACAACAAAACACCTCACAGCTGAAGACATTGCCAGCCTTTTCTTCAAACATGTTGTCAAGTAATGGGGAGTGCCACAAAACATTGTTAGTGACTGAGATGTCGAGTTTACTGGGTCATTTTGGTCAGAACTATCAAACTGCTATGCTCGGAGCTAAACCTCTCTCCAACCTATCATCCTCAAACTGATGGCCAGACTAAGAGATTCAATGCAATGTTAGAGGAATACATGCGCCACTTCGTCCATGCTAATCAGGAGAACTGGATTGGGTTGCTAGACTTGGCATAATTTTGTTTCAACTCGAAGAAGAGCTCTGCTACTAAGAAAAGTCCTTTTGAAATTGTCATAGGTTAACAACCTCTCTTACCCCACACGGTGCAAGAGACCTACAAAGGGAAGAATCCTAAAGCCTTCAACTTCACCGAATAATGGAAGAACAATGTTGAGATAGCTCGAGCTTACTTGGAGAAAGCTGTAAAGAGAATGAAGAAGTGGGCAGATCAAGGACGTAAGCCGCGGGAGTTTCAATTTGGAGACAGGAGACTCGTTCGAAGGTACGAAGGCACACTCCTGTCCTTGCAAAAGTGGGTAAATATTCCTACAAGGTAAACATCCCAACATGGATGAAAGTTCACCCCGTCTTTAACGTGAGCAACCTCAAGCCTCACCATCAAGATCAAGAAGATTCAACACACAACCAACCATCCAGGGCAACAGTCGACTTCAGACCACACAAGCAAAGGAGGTAGAAGAAATCCTAGCAGAGAGAACCATTGGTGGACAAAAGAAATCTTTTATTGATGGTAAGACGTTAAAAGGAGGCAAAAGTACATGTGCTTACCTATACTACTTCCTGAGTCCATACGTGTTGTCAACTAGCAACCCCTCCCTAAAGAGCATATCGGCCAAATTCTCACTTGGCATTGGGAAACATGAGTATGCTTGAGGAGTCATAATGACTAAATAAAATAAAACACATAATTTGTAAATTACCAAAATAACCTCAGCTCATAAGCAATCAACCATAGGCTTAACTTATAAACTTGGACAAGCTTGCTTGTGGCTTTACAAGTGCAACCCCTAACACAGAGCATCCAAGAGGCTTTCCAAAATTAATTTAGGGTTTTATTAGTTCTTTCCCACTTTATTAGGTCTATCGTTCCCATTTTGACGGCTTTAAGTATTTTGTAGAGCAACAATTTAAAGTGTTTGTCGGTACAGGGTATTAGGGTTACTGTAACCTAGTAATTAATTACAAGTCTTTGTATCATTTATCATATACTATTCATACAATGCAGAAAAATAGAATTTATTTTGGGATACTTTCCCTAAAACTCAAGTATCCATGCTCCAACTTTAATCCTAGAGCTATTTATCTCCTTGTCTTGTTTCTTATCGCTGCATCCTGTTTTCTACTGTTGTTTACCCTACCATATCAGTAAGGCAGTAGCCTTAAACTTCTGCCTTGCATCACACATTGCTGCAGAACTTTGTATGAAAATTTCCAGCTACCAAAAATTTGTAGAATCATGAAGACATGCTGAATAGAGTCAAAGACAACATCTAAAACACAAGAACCTGCCTTTCTGTTCAAAACCACACAATCCAACATGGAGTTTTACTTTGCTTACCTAGAACTCTTGGCTCCAGATACTTTCCCAGCACCTCCAATCTGTCTCCCAACTCAAATTATAAATTTGGGCATCCTCAACACTTGCAGAGTTGTAATCTACAAGACAAAAACAAGCTAATATAAGACAGCTTATGAGCATGTATTTGGATGACCGATCCTTTTCTAAACTGGCTCTTGTTTGGAGGCTTACCAATTTTTTTTTTTCACTGATTCAACCTTCCAGCAGAAAAATGGGAGCAGGTATGAGATATTCAGTTACCTTTCTACTGGAGCCCAATGTAAAGTGGAAAACATGCAGAGGTATGGACTGAGATTGGTGTTGGGGAGATTTGATTTGTTGGAAATCTTTTGGGTAGTGCGGACAGAGAGGAATACAAGGGTCTTTGATGATGTATAGCGAGAGGAAGTAGAGCACTTATGGGAGTTCATTTTCTGGCATCATTATGGGCACCTACTACAGAATAAGGTGTCATTCAGTTTCCCTAATTTCTTTGGATTCGATTGCTGCTGCACTGTAATGGTTGAGTTAGGTTATGTTGTTCTGTTTGCTGTTTCTGGGTGTAAGAGCCTAGCTCCATCAAGACTATTTGTACATATTCCTGTGGACTCCTTGGTTCATAGCTCGTATATTTTCCATCTTTTTAATAAAATTTTGTCTTTTATCACAAGAAAAAAAAAAGGATGGACTGTTAAAGAAGTTCTATTAAGGCTCCGATGAAGGCTAGGATGTGTTAGGTCATTTGAGCTCCTAAAATGGGCATGGCTTGGACCGTACTTTTCTACAAATTCAGTCCATGATGTCTCAGACTCTCAATTACTGGTTAGTTTAAAGTATTAAGCTTGTGGGTTGTTAAAACAATGAATTCTTGAGTAATTTGGGTGTCATGTCATATAGACCTGAAGTCTACCATAAGCTTTCATTAACAAAGAAATAGGTTGCAGTCCTTATCCTAGATGATCATTCCTAGATGCTTCCCTACTTTGCAAACCAATTAACACAGCTATATCAATACATGCAATGATAATAAAAAGAGGATTAACAGAACATGAGATGATGCATTGAATACTAAAGGATGGCATTTGATTTCACAGAGGGTATACCCCAATTGCAACTCAACTAGATGATGGCCAAAACCCACATGTAACTTTGCAGCATCTTATATTTGATCAAATTGGTACAACAAAAATGTTTCAGGTCTTTGTTTGTGACAACAACAATTAAATAGTTGAAAACATAATGTAACAGAAAATGTTGTGCACCTTTGTAAAGTCCATGGAAACCTGATGCTCAAGGTTACTGACCAGCCGTGGCCATGTGCATACACAGACCATGCACTGCTGAGATTTCTGATTTCATTGAAGCCTACTGCTCCCAAAACGAAAACCCCCGCTCTCTTACAACTTTCCTAGTTTCAGGTTGCCGAAGGAAATCTTTTTCCTGAGGAGGTTTCTTGGAGACTACTAGTCTAGTATTCCTAGCTGGCTGAGTGCAATCCACTTGATCAACTTCTCTATCTGTTGTTTGGGATTTGGAAGTCTGCTTACCAGACAACCATGCCTGAAGCATCTCTTCTGTCCTTGGTTCTGGCAAATACTGTTTATCTTTCATCTCTATATAATATTTGTGGGCTTCCTCCAACTTGCCATTCAGAAAGAGCCCATGTATCAGCACAATATATGAGCTACGATCAGGACTGACTCCATTCTCGCTCATCTCACTCCACAATCTGAAGACATTATCAAGCTGGCGCCATCGACAAAATTTTCGAATCAGCATTATGTAGGTATCAGTATTTGGAGGGCATCCAGTGGTTTTCATCTTGTCCAAGAGCTCAAACACTTGGTCCCCAGTCATTAAAATACGGAAGAAGGCATGGTAAGTCTGAATTGTTGGAACAAGGCCTTGGTGCAACATGTGATGGAGGATGTGTGTAGCTTGATCAATTTCCCTGGCCTTGCAGAGAGGCTTGATAAGGGAGTTATAAGTGACAATGTTGGGAGCGAGACCCTTGTGTTGCATTGTTTCCATGAGATTAGTAGCTTGTTTGAGGAGCCTGGCTCTGCCAAGAGCATAAATGAGGGCATTGTAAACCTTCCTATCAGGCTCAATATTCATTTTCTTCATGCGGTTGAAGATGTTGAGCACCTTGGTGAGATTGGAGGATTTGGAATAGCAAGATATGAGACATGAATAAGAGATGGCATCGTGGGGGACACCACGGTTGGTCATCTCACTCCAAATTCTCTCAGCCTGACGCGGACTACCAATGATATTACACCAACCATTGAGGACAATGTTAAAGCTCTTGGTGTTAAAGGGGAAAACATTTGAGTTGCAGAAAAGCAAGTGCTCAGCCTCAGGGACGTTTTTGTAGCGGCAAAGCGCAGAGAGAAGGCCATGGAAGTCATCCATCCCAACCTCAAAATGAAAGCGTTTATAAGCGTAGAAAGTGTTAATAGCCCTCCCAACATCATGAACACAAGCGTACTTCCTAATCATGAGTAAGAGAGTTTGAGGAGTGACACCTGAAGCCGAAGCCGTTCGCATTTCATCAATCAAGGCCCAGGCAGTGTCGAATTTTCGCATTTTGCCCAGAATGGAGATCATGGCATGGTATTCACGCACTGAATGCGGCCGCTGCTTTCCTGCCCAGAGGAAGAAGGTGAATGCCGATTCCCAATCATTGCGGAAACGCGAAAGGATTTCCACCACCAGCTCCGATGAGACTGCTACTCCACATTTTTCCAGCTTTTCTTTCATCTCCAGCGACCCACTACTCGTTGAGCGCATGCCCACGATGCTTTTTACATCTCGGACAAGATCCGGTGACAGCTGAGGAGGATCCGCCGAGTCGTCGTCGTCGTCGTCGTCGTCTGAGCTTTGCAACTTGGAGTATGGGCCAATTGAAGAAGACGACGACGACCAAAGGAGGACCCGAGTATAGGAATGCTCCGGTTGAGCTGCTGGGACTCGCTTCAAGCCAAACCCCGCAGCAGCTATGGGCATAAAACACAAACGGGTATGGAAGAAGGGTTTTTGACGCAAAATCGTGTACAAGGACTTTAATCTGGTCATGATTCCCATTTTGGCAAAGCACACCAACTGTTTGTGAAAATAACCAAAGCTGGGATGAAGCTGGGTGGGCTTGGGCCATGTCCTTCGGTTGCATTGGGCTCATGTTTTCATTGTTTCTACAAGTTTTCTGTTGTTTTTGGCTTTCAACAAGTCCCTGCCAGTTTTTGGTAGGATCAATCTGGCTTTATGGCAGTCTGTGCACTCTCTAATTCTCTATGCCTTGTTTATCCTAGCGAGGCAGTGAGCTATTTGTTTTATCAAATAGAAGCAACCACTTTTTTTTTAGGGAATTATAAACTTTATTAACTAATAAAGGATTACAATCTTTAGCATGGGCATCATAAGACTACGCAAGTGACCTAATCGATGAGTCTAAAACTCTAATCGATGATTCAAAACCTAGAACAATACATACACCGTGCATCACTGCCAACAACCAGCAGAAAAATTCCGGCAAATATTGTCATTGAGACCAATAAAACCAATCTAGCTCAAGGAGACCCCATGAAAATAAAAAGTAAAACCACAATCTAAACTTGCATAACTGATCATGTTTATTCTTAAACAATAAATTAAATTGACCTAAATCAAGTAAACAAAAAGGCCAAAGCAGAGAACCCATCCCTGTTGTGCCCCCAAAGTCGAGCATCCAAAATTTTCCTGGATCCCAAACCTTGAAACCTAATAAGAAAATGCCAAAGCAGAGAACTCATCCCTGGACTTGAAGATTCTTGGCACCCAACAGAGAAAATACCAACGCCTGATCTAGAGATCGAACACAAAGGCTCGAGGAGCAACGCGGTGACCACAACACTGTAGAACCACGACGAGATAACAACAAAGCTTGGCACCAACTTAAGTGATAGTATAGTGGGAAATCTAGTTTAACTGTTAGAGAAATTCTATTACGACCTCAAAATTTGTTCACCTGACCTTCTATATTCTTTGCACCTTATTTTTGCTTTTAAAATACAAGATTTGCTTACTAAACCTCTTCTAAATTCCTAAAATAATCATGATGATATAATTCTAAATTTACGCACCACATATCCATTAATTAAATTCTAATCAACAAGAAAATGTTTTAGCATGAATTATTATTTGTTTTTTTTTAACTATTGTTTTCTCTTTTAGCTGTGCAATAAAAAAAAGTAATCATTTATTCTTACTGTTTATTTTTTTTCCTCTATTTTTTGTACCTCATGATTAAATATTATATATATATTTTTTTTAATTGCTATTTTTTTTTTTGCAAATATAATGGATAGACTTAGATTTAGGTCATAGTATAATTTCTTTCTATCACCAATATGTGTTCAACAAATTATACAAGTTTTTATGTCACATGTTCTATCATAGTTGTAATTCTTATTAAATATATACAAATGTTTTAATGAGTATGTAGTGAAATTGAAAAATGAAAATAGATAAGGAAAATAATAAAGAATGCAAGCTAATGTTATTGAATTGGAAACTCTAGAGAAAATAAACATAATATCTTTTTGATATAATTCTTGTCCTTAATAGTCATTTTATAGGAGGTTATAAATGTCATTTAATAATTCATAATAGAGTAAGGTCAACTGAGCAAATTTGAAGATTCCAATAGAATCACTTTAACTGTTACGGTGTGTTTGGATGAAATATTTTTTATTTTCACAGATATTCTCAAATGATGGGAATTATGATTCCATGAATTTAAATTCCGTTAATTGATAATTCTATTGTTTGGATTTCATCATTTAAATTTTTAAAATGACAAGAATTTAAACATGCTTGGAAGGAATTCAGAAAAAACACCTATTTTGGGAGGAATTCAAGTCAGGAATTTGCTTCCCCAAATTCCACGATTATTTTCCATAGGAATTGCTAATTTCACTGGATAAGGAAGCCAAACACTAAAATTCGACCGGAAGAATTGTAAAATCCTTATTTTTAATTAAATTCTCTCACTTTTTTCCTCATCCAAACACACCGTTATTGTAAAGCAAATGAAGTAGTCGAAATGATACTTTTTGCTAGTTAGTGCGTGTTTGATTACATGATTTGTACATATTTTACGTACAATATTCTTAATCACTTTAAATTAGACTTGTCCCAAAGCAAAATAATATCAATAATCCATGTTAGTATTTGATGGGTGTGAATTTATGCTCTTGCAAAACACCAAATTTCAATGTAGTAGAAGATGGTAAGTACGGATAAGTTAAACGGGGAAGTGCTTTAGTGATGTCTTAAACAATAAACCTAGACTTGTCACTAATCTAGATTTACAACAGTGCTAATGAAATATTAAAGGAACTATCACATGAGTAGAAATAAAATAGATATGATTATTAGAAATAAAAGTTGTAAACAATAATAGAGAAAAAGTTAGGACTCAAGTATCCACCTCTAGTCTTCCTCCTAATTAATCAATACATGTATGAAACAAATCCGATTTATGATGATGAAGTTTGTCAACTTAAATTGATTGATCGTCCTCTTTAAGCCATTGATTTTCCTAAGCAACGAATTATTGATTGGTCGTCTTTTAATTCTTTTCGAACTCAAGGGATCTAGTTTGGTATCTTGCATGTCACCAACATACCCTCTAGGTTGTTCCTTAAGCAAGCATATGCACTATGAAAATCGACAAACACATAAATCCTAGAACATGGTATCTATTCTAGTTATTCATGGTGATTAATTCCAAAAGAATTCATTATCTAAGTTCCTGTTGTTACATATCATAGGCCCAAGACTCGGTCATCTAAATTGACCTATGTAACAATATCAATTGTAGAGTTTACACTATGGTAGCTAAGCATAAAATAAACTCAACAAGATTGGAAAGTAAATAGAAATTAATTACTCATCATCAACAACCATCAATGGATCAAACATGCATAGATTAATTAGAAATCATGACTAGGGCTTCAACCGAAGCCCCTAAAGAAACTTAGTTACAAATGAAATACATAAGGAAGGAAGAAGAGAGGAAGAAGAAGAAAAAGAGAAGATTTGATGTTCTCTTGGTGTGTCTTGAATGAAAGAATTCCTCTCCTTATATAGCATCTTGGAAGTGAGAAATATGTCATGGCATATGTCATATTTCACCTCCAAAACTTGAAATGACAAATGACTAAGCTTCTCTTTTCTCTTAGTGCAACATTTACTCATGAGTGAAGTTACTATAGCTTGTCTTAGAATGATAGTGGTGGTGTCGTATCTTCATCATGATCATGACAAGCTTGGCACCAAGTTTCACCTCTACCTAACTTGGGGTAAACTTCAATGACTTTCACCTCCACAAAGTTACATTGATCATATACATCAGCCCATTAAGATTTTCTTTGGGCTGATCTTGTGTCTTGTGAAGGATGCATGAGTAATTCAAACCCAACAAGCCCATCATTTGTTCTTAGGAATTCTGCTCCAGCTTGACCTTACTCCCTTGTGAAGGGCATATCTCAGTGGCTAAGTATCGTAATTGAGTGATTCCAGTTGCATTTGAAACTAGATTCACAGGGCTTGATCTGGAGAATTTGAAACACAACCAAATCGGTCTGGAACATTTTTTTACAAGCAATCAAAGTTCAGTTCCAGAACGTCCATGCAGCACCGAGTATTACTCACTTGAGACAGAATGCAGGGAGATCCAACGGTCTGAACATGATTAAATTTCAATTCAGAATACTAGACACATATAGGTATTGTGTCCATAAATTACACATCAAACCAACGGATAGATGCAGAGATATTGGCCTCCAAAATAGACTGATCTGCCCAGGCAGCAGACTGAATTTTTGTTCAAAAATCTCTTGTGCAATTTATTCTCTTTTCATCTCCTCGTCTTGCTTGGAATGTCTTCCTTCATCCATTTTATTCATTTTTATTCCAAAACACTTATAAACATGAAAACAACATAAATATCTCGAATAACAACCAACTAACAAAAGAAATATAGGAAATTTGATACAAATAAGTACACAATTATACTTCTTATCAGTATTCATTGTTAATGAGCCATTATGAGAAAATGGCGAAAAGTCAACCGATACACTCGAAAGTCAACTCGTGGTCAACCAAAACTCGAAAATGCCATGATGAAGAAATCTAACTCTCGAATGTGGAGCGTAAGAAAAACCAAAGGTTTAACACAAAAGACGAAAAACCAAGTTGTTGACCTGAAAAGTCAACCAGGTCAACCCAAAGTAAACTCCGAGGTAAACACCGAAACGACAAAGGATAAGTCATTATGTACACTCAAGAATTATTATTTAATTTTTTTTGAAAGGAAGAATATAATTAAAGTTAAATACGATTACAATCGTAATCGTAATATAAGGCATTTAGAATGAATTCTGAAGCATGAGAGAACTATTAAACATAAACATTTGAATCAAAACTGAATTGAGCTAACCCATGATTAGTAGTACGATTAGCATGTGGAATGAAGATATTAAGAGAGGCATTAAGCAAATCTTTGATATCTTCAATAAGGTTGCCGAGAGGAGACATATCCTCCTCTGATGAGAGAATAGCTTGGTCTGCCAAAAGACAATCACTCTGAACCACCGCTGCCTATTCAATTGATATCTTCATTGAAAAGAATTAAAACACACACACACACATATATATATATATACATATATAATTAAAGAATTAGTTTCATCTCATCTGCCTTTGTAATCTCCAATTTAATTCATCAGTCATTCATAAACTTTTCCATTAATTGCTGATGTAGGTGTGGTCCGTAGGTTTTTTTATGATGTGAATGACTTGACAACAATATATGAACGAACGACTTAGGGTGCTTCTTCAGTGTTTGGAATAGTCAGTGGAGAAAAAATGATTTGCACTTGGAAGGGCAAGATAAGAAAATGCCAGAAACTTGTGCCCTCATGCCCATGCATGCCATGTTTGGAACATGTCAGAATTTCCCAACGACTACACATTTACAAATGATTTAAGGTTAAAAATCATGAGGTAAAATGAATTTAACCCATGAATAAATAAACATGTCATACACAACGTTACCAGCCTGTGGCATTTAACAATTATGCAGCATCTCTTTGTGCAGGTAACTTCAATTCAAATTGGTAACTCAAAACAAACCGAAAAAGGGATATCAACCGAAACACAGAAATCGTCTCTACAAGGACAGTAACATGAATGATCATTTTGTTTACTCAGCCGCCAAAACTAATAGAACTCATTAAATCAAAATGTAATATCAAGAATTGCAAGTCAGGACTAATTACAAATGAAGATCAATTAAACAATGCGCTCATTATTCCCAAACTATAGACCAAATCCAATTCCCAATTCAATCCAATATCAGTTTCTGAGGTTGGCTTCTGAACATTACCAAATATGGAGCTCAAAGACCGTGGATGCCAAAAAAGTCAAAGACAACTGTGTGATCTGCATGCAATCAATTTAACGAGGACACAGCCTCTATGGCACTGCCTAGTGGCCATGCTGCTTCAACCAAGGCATTATTATATTTAACTTTCTTCACCAACGTGATCTCTTGCCACGGATCTAGACCTGTCCAATATAGGAGAGAGCAAGCAGTTCAGATGCATTAGAACACAAGATCAATTGGATTTTATTTTAGATGAAATGATATTGTGAACTTGCGTAACTGACAAAAACATAATAGAAACCTACCAAATCCATCTACAAGCAATGTAAATTGGTAAACGAGATCCAGGCACAAGTATGGCAGGTTGCCCTCTTCAACTTCTGGATACGTGGATTTGGCATCCTCAAGATTAGTTTGACAAGCACGCTTAGCTGCCTCCTCAAATTTCCCAGGGTTAACTTTAGCAACAGGCTCCTTTGGGTTAACAAAACCAGCCTGCAAGTATATATGTGGTTATCATAACCATGCAGTTGTCTCTCAAATAAATGGCAAGCTTTTTCACACCCATCAAGCAAAATATATGGAGATCAATGTTGATGAAATACCTCAGCAGCTCTGTCAAAGAAAAATGAAGCAACAAAAAGGTTCCTTTGTCCATCCCCTCCTCCACCATTCCATACCCCACCAAATGTGCATTTCATGTGTGTACATGTTGCTTCATTTACTTTGAGTGCCTTCGTAGCAACCATCCTGCACCCTTCTAGGCTTGATCCGGATGATAAAGATGATGCTTTATAAGTTGCTCCTCCATATTTGTAAGAACCTGAACAAAATACAAAAATTTCCCACCTACCAACCTATTAAACACTAATCCACAAACAGAAAGTTCACAAACAGAAAGTCAAAAGGCATATTACTAAACAATATATAGCCCACATCTGATGATTTCTCAATCCTTTAAAATATATAATGCTTCAGTTGACAGTCTACAGAGTTGTGGACTTGTAGAGTTTTGATATTCCGGAGATGAAAGAACATTGATGATGCAATATGGTTTAGCTAAAGAGATTATCAAGAACTAGGAATTTAAATACAAAAAGAAAACAGCGTTAACATGGAAAGGCCACTCAACATACCATCATATCCAGCTAAAATACAGGGGTTGCCAGAATCTTCAAAAACCTTTAAAATCTCTGCTCGAGCTGCTAGTAACCCGTAATGCAAATAACTGTACAAATAATATGAAAGCAATTAACCTAGGCAAGCAATTCTATTCTAGTTGTTTACATGACAATGATGCCTAGGAAACAACTGAATGGCACAAAAATATGACATCAATTAATCTCAAGAAAAGAAGAAAACCTGTGAACATAGAGGTTATATTTTGTTCCTTTAAGAGACATTTCCCTTACATATATATCCTCCCCATCTGATACCTTTGGTGCCTTTGCAGCATCTGTCTCTGAGATAGCATAAGCCATTTGAACAGATCCACCCCCAAGATCAACTACCCCAACAGTGTCAGAATATTTCCTCCCCAAATTTCCTAGTAGATAGTTTATTGTCACCTGAAAAATAAGAAGCATATAAAGAGAATGACTAGTCTGTGTTTTGTTTTTAGATAAGCATACAATTACAAGCCTGCTCATTTCTTCCCTAAACTTTTTTTTTCCCCTTGTGTCTTACAACTTCAATACATTGTTAGTCTTTACTGTTTTTTACCATAAACAACATTCACACGTAGTAAATTAGAAACGGATAAGTATATACAATAGCTAATTTTAGCCCTGAGTGATTTGTGACTTCTGTTGAGTGAAAGAAAGACTTCCAGAAGGCAGTAGCAGTTAATACAAAGGAAAAAATGATGGGAGAAATTGGAGTGAAGAAGGCAACATACCCACTGGAATGAGCCCTCTTGAGTTCCATCAATAACAGTAACTGAATCAGAGCGGGAGTTGAGGCTGCTCCTTTGTTTGAGGAGATCCCTAACCTTGAAGAAGAAGAAGAATGTATAAGTGAGGAGTTTGGAAAATGGAAAGTAGGAGTAAGAATGATACCGCTTGCAGAATGCGATCGGAAGCATCACCCTCCAGTGCCCTCAAGCCAGCAGTTGCGCCAACGCGGACGGGAGTGAAGGGACGCAGGTCTTTGGGAACGGCGGCTTCGGCATCCCGGAGGAGATCGGAGAGTGATTCTGCAGCAGCGCGAGGGTTGGTTGCATAGGCACTCAATCCCGGCTTGGTTTGAAGGAAAAGCTCGAGATCTTTGCCGATGGGAAGGAGATTGAGGTTGTGGTCGAAAGAGAAGACATGGACGCGGCTGCCGGAGCTCCCTGCGTCGAAGATCACGGCGAAAGAGGTCTTGGAAGGAAGCTTGCGGTTGCTGAAATTGGAGGCAGCCATTTGAGCGGGCATGACGTAGAGGACCATGGTCAAGAGGAGAAGAGGGACGGAGACGAGGAGGATGAGACTGCGGTACTTGTAGAGCTTGTCCGAGAGGGAGTCACTACTCCCTCCTCCTCTGCCAGGACGCTTGAGCATCTTGTCGTCGGAGAGGGAATCGTGCTGATGATCGGACGGCGGAGAATTGGTCGGGATCAGATTCTGAGCCTCAAGCAGTTCAGCCGACGACGGCGATCTGTAACGGATCTGCTTCCCTTCCTTGTGTGCAGGCTCCAGATTTGGCTCTGAAAGGAGGGCTGGGATCAACAATCCCAATCCAATGCCTCCCTACCCTCTTCTTCCTTGTCTAAGCTGCTCCAGATTCACACACACCTCATACCACTAGACTCTGACCCTCCAAACAAAAATGGTGGGATATTGATTCTTTCTTCTTTCTTGGGATGGGATGGATTTATTTTCGATTCAACGATCCCTAATATGCCTCAGTTTTTCTATTTATATTATTTTCTCTCTCAAGAACAAAAATTAAAGTCTCTCTTTGTGTAAACTGTAAAGTACACACACCACAAAAGAGTGTCGTAAAAATTCTGAATCTAATCGTACCACAGGCCAAACATTTCTTATATTTAACGTAAAGGTGCTAATGGATTATGAGTTTGTCTACGGTACATTAAGATACATCATCAAATTGACTAACTCGATACAAAAATAAATCTAGTTCGATACAGACAAAAAAAAAACTTGATGTATTGATACATTAATATGTCGTAGAACGGTCTATAGATTATTGTCACCGAGCTCACTTGTCCAGTTTTTATTTTTATTTGCTGAGACTCAATTTTCAGAAAGAAAACTTCTACCCAAATCCCTTAATTTACAATAATGAATCGACTTTTCACCATTTATACTCTACTTTATAATCTAAATATTCAAATTTATCCCTTTAATACAACTCAACAGTCTTTCTCATAATTCAATGTTTGAGGATGTTGCAATGCAAATGGAAAATCCATGGTATTTTGGTTTCACAAATGCTTGGGAACTTAGAAATCGGACAAGAAACCCACTTGAAAGCATCTTAAGTTCTTTTTTTTTTTTGAAGGAAAATAGAAGTAATATTTATTGGTCATTAAAGAATCGTGACCCAATGGAGTCCGGGCACAATTACATAAATCCTCAAAAAGCATCCTCAATTATAGAGGGAGTCTCATGAAGCCAAAGCTTATCAAAACAAGAAATACTAGCAAGGTGAGCCAATCTATTAGCAACACCATTTGCTTCGCGGTTAATATGACGAATACTAACCGAATTAAACGAAAGTAAATATGTCTTGCAATCCTCAATGATGCGACCGACATCAGAGTAGTCTTCAAGAGTATTGGCTACAGATGAGGATTGCAAGGATCAACCTCAAAAACCTAGCAAGGATCAATCCTCCTCCCAGTCCTTTCTTGTCGCCGATACTCACCTTACCTACAAGACTGACCACCACTGAGCCACCCTACTGTCAACGAGCCCCGTAGCACCAAATATTGAGCCCAAGAAAACCAACTAGGATCCACACACCCTCCAACACCGAGGAGAGACAAACAACCATCGCCGCCATTTCCGCCAAAACCACCATGCATAGTCAATAGAAATTAAAAATGCTAAGTTTACAACCGAAAGAAACCCATAAAATCGATGCTAGAGCTTACTTAGTTTCAGAAGAACCAGGTAGGGTCTTGGTGCTCGGCCACATTGAGAAACAAAAGGGTTGCAAGGACGCATGTGAAATTTGTGAAATCCCTTATTTATCTTTTTGATGAGAACAAAATGTGACTCAATCAATTCTCATGATGAGCCCAGATGAAAAGAAGTATGAATGTCAAGGAATGAAGGTGATCAAATGGAGGACTAGCAAACCTGCAACTTAACCTGTCTATTAACAGACATCGCTCATTGAACACAATAATTCATCCATTCCTAAAATACAGCTCCTTAACTAGACAGGTCATTTATTATTCATCCACAATTTGAAGATAGTTTGACAACCACTGGCCACTAGGTGAGGTAGCAAGTAGCAGGGAAAAAAAAAATGGTCCTCGTTACAGGTTTATCTACTGATGAAAATGACCTAAAAAGCTACCAAACCTCTTCAAGCCTTTTTCTGTTTGGCAGGCGGGGGAAAGAGAGCACGGAAGACCCAAGCAGCCAATATTGCTCCTATGAAGGGGCAAATCCAATAAACATAAAACTGTTCCCATGTGTTGTGTCGATTGTTTACATATGCCCAACCAAAGGCCTGCAAAGAAGGCGGATGATGCATTTTGTAAGTAAGGCCTCAAAAGTTTTGATCATTTATCACTAAACAAGCAAAACAAAAAACAAACAAAATAATTCACAAGTAGAAGAATTAAACAGACAATTCCATCTTATTTATATGAAAAAGTGAAAAAAAAAATACATAGAAGAACAGCAGAAGCATATCCGTAAAAATAAGAAAAGTACATGTGCAAAAAGGAATGTCAGATATAATTCAATTCCAACATAAATCTCAAGGGTTTTTACTTTACATGCCAAGCCATTGGCTTCTTATTCATAAATCCACCATAAAATGAATCCAATGGAGGGTTCACATTCTAAATGTATCCAATCAAATATAACATCTCCAATGAATCATCACTATGTAAACTGAAATTAGTAACTATAAAGGAGAGACCAAAATCCCCGCATCACTCCAAAACAAAATGTATAAAATAGTAAGGCAAACAACTTTGAGTGGCAATATCTAGGGACGAAGAATTTGAATTTGCTTATGTGAAAATATTGTACAGGATGCAGTTGCAAATATTTACAATGAAAGATAAAAAAGGGATAAATTTTAATTCTGGCCAACATCTATAAGATGTCACCTTACCAACATCTATTAGATGACACCTTACCAACATCTGCTGAACCCAGGGTGTGGTTCTGTAAGGAGACATCTATAAGAACAAGGGATCTCACCCTATCAGTGATTGAGCAAGCTCCTCCTATTACACAATGCAGATCACAATGTAGAACAGATTCCTCATGTTCTCAAACTAGGTTGTGGATATTGCATGTCAAGCCACTGAAAGTCTGAAATCCCTTTTATTCTGTGCACAAGGTCCAAATGACTCTGGCATGTGCATGCTATGCAGTGTAGCAATTGTCATGCAACAGGTCATTGGTACACAGTTATCTTCTACCCAACCAACAGTGATCTTCAGGACCCACTTGAAAGACCCATTCTCACTTCACTTGCCAATGTTCATCACCCGTGGAGAATGATGCAGAATGGCCTAGCGTGAGATTGATATTAAGAATTTTAATGTATGTATTCCAAGTTATTCCGGCTTGTTATTCCAGCTCATTATTCGGGCTCTGGCTTATCAGGCTCATGCATCTTAGGGTTTTCTCAGTATTGGTATTTTATGTAGAATTCTATAATTATCTTTAGCTTCTTTAAACAGATGATTGTAATCATTTTCGGTCGGACTAGATAAATGAGTTAAATAGTTATGGTTGAATCTTTGTTATCCCTTCGCAGTGTGTCCCCCTACAGAAGGTCTAGCTTCGTGAATCCCAAATATGAAGTAGTCAAGGTTGTAGGCACAAGTATACTTCTAGAGAAGAAGTCTACATCTACGAATATCTGTAAACACAACTAAAGATCACAATCCTATGCCACTTTGACTCTCTGATAGGCAGTAAAATCACAATGACAATAAGATTCATAGTTGTTCACCCACTGAGGAATACATCCACTTTGGGGATAGAGAGGGCTTTCACTCTGTAAAATGAATGAGGTCCAAATCTATTAGCTTATTTGGGCTTTGGTTACTGCTGCTTTTAGAGACTATTCCACCTCTTCTATTATGTTCAATCTGTTAGTGGTTTTGAAGTTAGACAGGCTTCTTGTGTGTTCTTGTTCCTCCCTTCTACATTTCTTTGATCTAAGATTTAAAGTAGTTATTCTCAAGGCCAAATAAAACACCAGAAAACCAACAATGCAAAAGAGTGGTGACACGAGAGAATGTCAAAAGGAATTGTTGGGAAAAAATAAAAGTGATTCTGAAAGAAAAAAAAATTTGTAGGGTTCTTGGTGCTTTCAGAGGAAAATGGATAAAATAGACATTTACAAGAAACATAAAGTACATTGATTGGAAGCAAAAAGGGTTTACATTTTCTTTCTTATTTTCCTATGATTATCTTTTGATATTATGTTAGCATAATTGTCTTTATTACCCTGTTTTACCGACACAAAAATTTAATTCTCACTTTGTCCACATCTCCCATAAATCATATGTTGACAACTATCTTACAAGCAAATTAACAAACAAAATAGCAATCTCAAAGAGAAAAGAAAGATATTCTCAGGTGTTCTACAAAATTAGCCAAACAAATTTAGTATCATGACAAACACCAGAAATGGATGTAAGTCATTCAATGCACCACATAGAAAAATCCATCTTCATATCCAAGTATACTCATTCCTATATTCTAGGAGAAGAGAAATCATCAGTGATGCATCAACATGTAGAAACAATAAATTTGTTTGAAGCATACATAGCAGAATCGCAATAGAACCATTTGGAAAAAAGTGTACATATCTTACAAGAGTGTGATGTTGGTGATGTATTAAAGTCAATTAGTATTGATATCAATGCAAGGACTTGATATTGATATGGTATAGGGGAAAAGAGGAAAAATGACATTATGACTCTGAAAAGAAAAGGCAAAGCAAAAAAACAAAGGACATGGTTTCCTTACATTGGCAGGATTCATTGAAGGCCCAGTATAGACAGAACCGGCAACAACCAAAGCCACAGTAACGACAGCAAGTAGCAAAGTCTTCAAGAATGGGCTACGAGGACCCCTGAGTATGATTACAAGGACAAGGAAGGAGATTAGGAAAGTCAATACCCCCTCTGCAATAGCTCCAGTATGTAAGTCAACTTTTAAGGAAGGCCCTCCAAGCAAGTGCTTGTACTGAGAAGGCATGACTTCATTAATGGCCAGAGCTCCACCCACAGCACCCAAAGCCTGTCCAAGTCAAAAAGAGAACTGTTAAGGGTGTGATCAAGCAAAAAAAATGAGCAGAGCAGGTCTAATAATTGGTATTCATACTGACTGATGCTGATATGGGGAAATTGAAATTGAAGTTGAATGAACCTGAGCAGGAAAGCGTAGGGCCATGGAGAAGAGGGTGTCGGGACCAACGCCGGCAGCATAGAAAGAGGCAGTGCCAGTGGGGTTGAAGCTGGCCCCACCCAAGGCGTCTCCGATGAGGGTGAAGACAAAGACAAGGGAGAAGACAAGGGAAGTGGTGATGCAGAGAGAAGGCCAGAGCTGGTGGCCATGAAGCCCAATTGCATTTGCGATCAGAGTGGTGAACAGTCCTAGCGTCGATGCGCTGAAAACCCACATAAACGTCAGCAACACATCTCCAATAGCAGCCTTGATCGCACCCATCTCTCTCTCTCTTCAACTACTAGCAATCTATCTATGTCCGTCGACGTCTTTCAGTCTCGTCTCCGTCTCCGTCTCAGCCTCGGTGTCCTTGTAATTATCAAATGGTCTAAGGTACAGGAGAAGAAGGGGAAGACCCTATCCAGATTCAAGATTCAATATTCAAAACACCAAACCACAAAATATATAATCCAAATCTAATCTTCTTTTGGTATCTATTTCTAATGACTCTGTTACGCCCATGGTGGTGGGCCATAATGAGAAGAGAGTTCTGTTTAGGATTGTTTTTGAAATAAATAATAGTGTTTTCGGATTTTGAAAAGTCTTTTTTATACATTTTTTATTATGAAATATCATATGATAAATCCTGACTAAGAAACGGTATCATATATTAATTTTCTAGGGCTGAACCAATAAATGTGACAGTCAAGCAAGCTATAAAATTAAAAGACTCGCTCATTATGTCTCGTTCGCTCATTTATTCAAAATAAGCCTACAAAAATGAAATACATCAAACAAAACCTCCCCTAACTAGAGAAAATCTAACCGCCAAGCCCACAATTGCGGTACGATTAAAGACACATTCTTGAAACTCTAAACCCTACAATTTTACCGTCCTCAACAATCCAAAGCCAAATTATAGCTCTTAAATTATTTTCTTATTTAAATGAAGTTTCTCAATTATGTTATTATTTATAGCCAAAATGTAAAAAATTTGATTTTTTTTATCTGAAGTACCATTTTAGGTAACCTTTAGGGTCAAAAAATATCTTTCGTAATAATTTATGTATCAAATTAGGTTTTTATCCTATTTATAGCCAAAATGTTAAACATTTGACACTTTTTTTTACCATTGCTAATATATATACCTATTTCCAAAACAAACAAAAAAAGTTGTATACTTCCTTTTGTTACCATTGCATGCATGTTAATTAATACACTATATAATTATCCGCCGTTGGATTTTAACCTTATTAATATCTCCACCATTGATTTATTTTAAAGGTCAATATGTAGTGCCACATGGCACCCCAGTAGCCAAAGTCTTCTACATATGGCTTCACACGCCCCTCTTTGCTGCGCACATGACCACCTCTCTCTCCCAATGTGGTGGTCCCCACCAGGCTTTTCGGGGTCACCTTTAGGGCAAAATTAAGCCATTTAACCGGATTGAATCCTCTTACCCCATTTATCTCTTATTTCCCAAAAAGATCGACCGTCCATTTCGAAATGACGCATTTCTTACTTTTCTAAACTCATACCCCAAAAAAGTGTAACAATCTTGGTCATTTGAAATGGACAAATTGTGAGAATTTCTTTGGTGAGGAGAGGTAGTCCATTTAACCCACCCAATAGTCATCTAATTCATCATTTAACCCTCCTCAATTTCCTTGTTGGAGACCATAATAGGGCCAAATTAAGCCCTTTAGCCCTATAACTCTCATAACTGTAGATGACCTAAGGAGAGAGTGAGTGCATAGAGTTAGTGAGGTGTTCTCATCACAAATGTATTATCGAGACGATTGCGTGAAGACCAAATTACATGTCAAAGCATTCACTCATCACTTATGTTATGACGTCATGAAGGGCTTTCAACAATTCAAAGAGCATCCAGATGATGTCACAACTCACGAGTGGCTCGATTGGAGGCAGACAACAGGTGCACACACAACCATGTTGTGTACAATAACACAAGTCAACATGATATACCAAAGATCTTCTTTCACCCACGAGCAGCTCCTCTGACAATGTCAAATCGTGATTGTAAAATACTGAAACATCGTTCAACATTCTTCCTATACCTCTCTTGGCACTTGGAAAAGAATATATCCTTCTCAAGTGTAGGCCTTGGAATTGATTTCACAAAAGTCGCCCACCTTGGGTATATACCGTCAGCGAGATAGTAGCACACATTGTAGTCAATCTTATATATTCACTTGGTACTAAACTTGAGGTGCGTGACCTTAGTAATTTCGTCGAACAACCAGGACTATGTCAGTATGTTGAGGTCGTTGCACGCCCCAGAAACTCTAAAAAACGTGTGCCATATCCATGTGTCGTACAAAACGACCACTTCAAGGATGATAGACCACATGTGACGGTGGTAAATTTTTGTGGTTGAATTTTTGCTTGAATTTTTGTGGGCTATGTAATCTAACTTCAATAAAGTTTTTTGTGGTTATGTCTTGAACACATGTGATGGTGGTAATTTTTTTTTCAAAAATAATATTGCTTGAATTTTTTAGTTTTGGAAATCTTTATTATAGATATTTTATTGACAAAATCTTTAACATTTGTAATAAAATAAATGAATAGAAATTAAATAATGCAAAAGATTAAATTGTGACCCTGACTCCCTAAATATTTTTTGGCACACACTAACAAGTGCATTTCGTGATAATTCCCGTACCCTAGTTTATCCTTAATTGAACGTGAAACTTGCCGACTCAGTCTCAGTGGAGTGTGTAACTGATTTGGTAAAGGTGTCTTTGCTGTGGGCAATGATGGAAAATTGTTATTTGCCAATTGGAATTGTCGGTTCAAGTAGAAACTGTACGATGAACGCATTAGCAGAGGCGTTAAAACAAACATAGTTAGAGGCGTTAAAATTAACAATCAGAAGATCGTAATTGCCTATTTTGTAATTCTTGATCATGGCGATAATTAATGAAAAAGAATCACTCGCACAACAGAAGCTAGGGAAACTTAATTATGCTTTTCTCAGCATATATATATATAAATATTTATAAAATTAAAGAATAATGATGGAACATGCATTTCCTTCAAGGCTGAAGAATTGAGAATTGATACGCATTATTAAGAATGGGCGAAGCTGGTGGCGATGGGGATGACAATGACAAGAATGAGTATGAGGAGAAGAATGAGTCCGATACACATCCACTTCCTGGTGCTCCTCTGGTATCCCTTGGCAGTGTTGAGATGTTTGGTTCCATCCTTGACATAGTGGGAAGCATTTATGACATGGTGTTCAATGTCATCCATCTGCTCGCCTTGAGCCTCCACCATCACAGCCATGTCCAAGAACACCTGATGCAGCTCCAGCAGGCTCTTCTCGATATCCTTGGCCGCGTCGTGCCTGTCCTGTATCTCAACCACAGTTTCCAGCACCTTCCCCCTCCCATGTTCCTGTATGGCCCTCCCAAGGAACTCCTCGCCGCCGTTGGAGATGATCTTTTCTATCACCTCCTCATCCGCCTTCTCTCCTGTCACTGTGAAGTAGCGTCTTCCCACTGTCTCCTTGTACTCGCTCATCATCCTCTGCCTCAGACCCTGAAACTCCATCATAAGCTCCTTCAGCTTCTTTCGCAGTCCGTTGGTGACCGCCATCCTGGTCCTGTAAATCGGGGTGCCTTCTTTCGAAGAATCCCAGAGCCTCTTATTGGCACCGTCCATGTCCTCCAGATGTGATCGGATCATCCTCGCCTGCTTCAGACCACTCACAATGTCCGCATTGATGCGGCTTCGCAACGATCGCAGCGCCTCCGACTTGTGGAGGGACTTGCTCTCCTCGTTGGCTTGCTGTAATCGGCCCAGAATGTCACGGACACAAGCCATCTCCTGCTTCACCTTTTCTGCCTCTTCCAGGAACAGACCCAGGTCGCTGTGCATGTTTGTGTTTGTTGACAGCTCCAAATTCCCAGCTTCCAGGTCCAAATCTTTCATTGCCTCTTTCTTTAGATCCACATAGTTGGTGAACGATTTCGTCATCAGGTCGTTCATCTTCCTAGCAAACCCAATTAAGTTAGACCAATACAAGAGTTAGAGTAATATATTTCAATAATTTCACTACCAAAATTAACTCAAATTGAGAGCGAGCTGCATACCTTTAATTTCCAATTACAGATTGCTTCTTGTTTTGGGATCACCAACAATTTGCCAACAAACCAAACCAATGACCTTGAAATACACCGACAATTTTCCAATTACAAATGAAATGACCTGCTTTTATCACAATGACTTTGAAAACGGCTACAATTTCAAGTTTTAAAGAAGTCTGTATCAGAAAACTAGCCGTTGAGATTCCAACGGCCATATTTCAAATATCTCTCTCCCCCACGTTTGTACTTGCTCTATTTCATTTTTATTTTTGAGTGCCCAACGCCTCTGTACGCCCAAACGTATTGTGGGAAAATGAAATGCGACAACCCAACGTTCTATTGGAAATATTTTCACATTTAAAAAAAAAACTCTTCAATTTGATATTAATAACCCGAAAATTCTGGTATACAGATGGCTACTTTAGTTATACCATTTGCAGAAGAAGTAAGCGGTATAGTTAGATTAATTTTAGTCCTGTAAATCTATTTCAATATGAAATCAATTTTGTAACTTGTTTAGGAGGTTTACTTGTTTAATAAGGAATACAAGTTGTACATGAATAAATTAATGCCAATTTTACATGGAACATTTTTTGAAAGGAAGATAAATAGATTAATTAAATAGTCGAACCATTACAATCGCAAGTATTGACATCCTGATCAATACACAGAGCGATAATTAACCAACTATGGTTAATATGAAAACCTAAGCCTGGACAAACCAAAAGGTGTACTACACCAATTGGTTGTTACTACACAAATTGGTTGTCTTACAACAATAAAGCTCAAAGGTTGATGGTGAAAGAACCAAACAACCATCCATTTTATCGTAGACTGTCGATAGCGAACAGACCAATTCAATAGCAATCTCTCACTATCTCGTAGATAATTACCAACAATGTGATGAGTAGAGCACACAGTTATGGAATCCCAAGAAGCAATGTCATGATCTAGAGACTTGGTAAACCAACAACTAGAGAGAATGACACAATAAATTGTACCATAAGTCGTTTCCATCTTCAGCATACAATGGCTCTTATTCATAGAATCATCATGAAAACTACAGAACCAAATAGAACCATGACTCACGCTAAAGCCTCCTGGATCCCACACCGAAAAACTGAAGCCACAATTAGACGAAGCACCAATAATTTGTAGCGAGAAAGATTGGTTAAAAAGAACCTAATTCGTCATAGAAGATTTGACAAAGAGCCAAAGCCTTTGCGAGACCAGATCTGGATGTGAAACCACCACATCTAGCACATCAGATCGAAACAACGCCAACCATCTTTGAAGAGAAAAATGCCTTCCAGGTAAGTAACCACCAAAGGAATAAAGAAAAAGTGACGGACAGAGCCGTCCTTGTAGGTGAAGGAGGCCGAGGCCATCCTCACCATGTGCTGCAACACCAACGAACGTCGGCGACGCTATAGTTTGCGCTAAGAATAGCGCATAGAGAAGCCAGAGAGGCGGCTTCATGAGACTATTTTATATGGAACATTAAAATAAGGATTCAATAACTACCAACAATGTTTATTAGTTATAATTTAATTGCATAATTTTGAAAAACTATAAAACTAGAGATGAAAAATAAACAATCCTACTGTTTGATGTAATTAGTGCAGAGCAAAATGACTATGTCGAAAAAAGTAGACACTTTCATGAAACTTTCACCGTTCGTCCACATGGTCAACATCATTTTGAGTTCAATTATCACAACTCTTAACGTTAAAATACATATTCTTTCGTTATACTCATGCCTAACCCTAAAGTTGAGAAATTAACATTGATATAAGGACTAAATTCATGTTACTACCCTGAATTTTAGGGGTCTAATCAGTTCAGTTCCTGCACTTCTAATTTTATCAAAACGGTCCCTGAACTTTCAATTCTCACCCTGTAAGGGCAAAATATTTGCTATTGGCTATTTCCTATTTGACAAAACCTCTTCCCTTGTATTAGAATTTTATTGTATTCAATGCTAGGTTGTTTAAGGGATTAGTAGTGGCTTAGGTTGTTCTTGCTCGGATGGTTCGTGAAGACGCCTTTCTTATCCGGTCTTTCTCGACTTCGTTATTGTTCTCGTTTCATTCAAGCTCTCAGGTATGAATCATGCATTGCATTTCATGCACTTGTTTTGCTTAAAAAGTGCCAAATATCTTAGGTTTGCTAGAAATTAATTGAATTTCATTTTGGTTAAGCAAACATTTAATTTAAAGATATTTTTCTGTTTTTGCTACAGTACCACTATTCACGTGAACAGTGACGATCGATCGTCAATAGTATCGTTGGAGAATCTGCCCGTTGCGATTCAAAATGTGTCGTTGCTACAATGACACTATTCATGAACGTGCGATCGATCGCATGAACAATGCGATCGATCGCCGGTGTTTTGTTTTCTATAATAGCCTTCGTTTCTTTGGTTCTAACTCTTTCTACTCTTTGCATATTGTCAAACTCTTAGAGTTTTTGGTATAGTTAGTGACCCTAGTTCCATGATATAGATCCTCGCATCTTTGATGTTGTTGATTTAGTTATTGTTCCTTGTGAATAACTAAATCACCCTTGAATCATATTCAGGTTTGTCTCGGTTTGTTTTGATTCTAGAAGTGTTCCTTGTTTACTTGCTTGTGTCAAACGATTGAATTCATTATATTCATTCACACACACACTTCATTGCATAATCGTGTTGCTTGCGGTTGGAGGATTCACGTGGTGGAGTTCGTCTAATTTGAGCGGATTGAGGTGGGAGCACTTGAAGAAGCATTTGGAGGCTACACAAGGTTAGAGCGCCACTAGTCATGGGGTTGATAGTGTAAGTTTGGGACGGAGTTCCCCTGTATGTGTTTGCAATTGGCATTTTTCATAGTGTTACCAAGAGCGTAGGTAGCTCCCCTCGTTTCTCTGAGTGTTTCGGTGACTATATCTTGGTTGTTTTTTCTGCTGTTTGTGCTTAATTGATTAGCTTGTTGATTGCTTATCATATTATGTGCTTAATTGATTAACATTTGCATGCTTGATCTACATAATAGTATATCTGTAGCTATTGATGATCTCCTTTGATTCTAGGTTGTACATTGATTGTGCTTGTTGCTATATATTTGTTGTCAATTGTGTTGCTTGTGCATTGTTTGAACCTAGGTTGTGGAGAGATTAACTTTTAATTTGTTCAAAGTTGTGTATACTCTCCGATTAGTGTTTAGAACGCTACCGTTTATTGGGACTATTCGTGCAACATTTCACCCCATAAGTCATTCCGTCAAATTCCGTCAATTGGGACGTTAAAGCGATGCACATCCAAAAAAATGTGAACTGTCCATTATATCCCGCCTTCATTTAGTTTTTTTGTATTTTTTTTCTTCTTCTTCTCTCCCTCCCCGATCCTCTCCTATGATTCTCTCTCTCTCTCTCTCTCTCCTCTTCCTCCTCCTTCTTCCTCCATTTCTTTTCTTTCTCTTCTTCTTCTTCCCCATTTCTTTTCTTCTTCACCGTTGTTGTGCGCGGGGAGGGAGGAGTGGCACGGTCGCACCGACTCTTCCACAGTTCCCCCAGTTTTTTCTCTCCCGACCTCTCTCTCTCTAATCTCTCTCTCTCTCTCTATATATATATATCATCAACCGCAGCCACGGTTATACTAGGGACACCCAAGCCCCTCTTCAATTGCAAAGCCCGAACCACGCCTATGATTTCGGTTTCGGTTGTCGTTAAGCTTTTTTCCATTGCGTCGCCCTGCCTGCTGATAAACGCCAGAAACCAAGCCTAGAGCACTCATTGCGGGGCACTCAAGCGTCATCAACCTGTTGTGTCCGTCACTCTCAAGCCCGTGCGCCTCCATTCTCATCAACACGCCGTCGTCGCCGCCGCTACAAAGACCATGGCCTCAATTCAAGCAACCAGGCCACCGGCGACCCACTCGACCTCCGCACCGCTTCAATCATGGACCACCATCGAGCCCGACTCGAGATCGTCGACCCAAACGGTGAAGTTTTCACTCCCGCGAGAGCTGCCGGAGAATGAGATCAAAGAGATGAGGGAGAGAAGAGTTGTGTTTGTTTGTGTTTGATGGAGAGAGAGAGAGAGTGAGTTTGGGAAGAGATGGAGAGGGAGAAGGGGGGTGAGGTTGATCGGAGGAGAGCCCCCGACGGAGATAAGCACGAGATGGTGAGCGGTGAATGCCGGTGGAGGTGGTGCAGTGGAGGCGTACGGTGGTAGAACTTGATGAAGCAATGAAAAGGCGGGAAAGGAGGGGTTGGGGGGGGGAGAGAGAGAGAGAGAGAGAGAGAGAGAGAGAGAGAGAGAGAGAGAGAGAGAGAGAGAGAGAGAGAGAGAGAGAGAGAGAGAGATATATTAGAGAGGATCGGGAGAGAAAAAAAGGACCGGTGTGGAAGAGAGGAATAAAAGCTAGGGGTATAATGGACATTTTATATTTTTTTTGGTGTGCCACGTCAGCATTTAACGTCCCAATTAAATGAAATTTGACGAAAGGACTTATTGGGTGAGAATTGAAAGTTCAGGGACCGTGTAAGGGCAAGATTTCTTGCATATTGGCTATTTCCTAATTAGACAAAACCTATTCCCTGTAATTGCATTCAATTGTATAGTTGATAGGGTTTTATAAGTCGTGGCATTAGGATTGGTGATCGTTCGGCATCCTTGAAGTTCATCTCAATGGTTCGTGGTGATTTCCTCTACTTCCTCAAGGTATGGATCATGCATTTGCATCTCATACATATTTGGTTCTCTTAGGAAGTCTTTCTATCACCTTAGGGTTGCTAGAACTTAAAATTGGTTTTAGTTGAAAATTGCAAAACTTGTTTAAAACCGATTTTTACTCTGGACGATCGATCGTCACCTATCGGGCGATCGATCGCCCATGGTCAGAAATGACCGTTGTGTTTAAACTAGTGAGTCGATATATCCGTTATGCTTTGTCTTTAACGATCGATCGCCCTTGATATGCGATCGATCGCCCGTAGGTTATGAGCTTCGGTACGTGCGTCGTCGCCTCTCGGCGATGTCCGTTTCTGAAAGTATGTTTGTCGTGCGATGATCGCCGTCGGTACTTATAAATTCTGTTTCTTTGTAACTTCTATCTAAACTTCCTTAATCTTTGGTTACTTTTCCTCTGTTCTTCATTATCCACCTAGTAACCTTTGTTTTGCTTGATCAATTGTTTAGCTTCCTTGGATTGAAAGTTTGGTTCAACTCAAACATTGATTGTTGATTCGAGTGAACGAATACATCACAACCTTCATACATCATGCATAGCGCGGTTCTTGCGATTGAGTTACACAGGTGGTGCTGGAGAAGTGAGGAAGGCACACTTGAAGGAGCATTGGAAGCTACAAAGTTAGAACGCCACTAGAGTAGAGGTACTTGGTGTTTGAGTTTGGAAACGTTTTTCCCTGTAGTGTTTGCCACTTGGCTTTTCGTAGGTGATTCAAGAGGTGGGGTACGTCCTCCGTTTTCCGGGTGGTTTCCGGTGAACTTTGGTGTTGTGTGTTGTGATTGTTGATTGGTTTGCTTATCTATTGTTCTTAAACGTATAAATCATGTGTGATTCATTCATAGATTATAGACCGTGGTGTGCTGTTGCCCTTTGGGTTTTTAGGTTGTTCATTGTTGTTGTTGTTGCTACTCTTGTTTGTGTTCAATTGAACATTGATGAAGTCCTTGCTTGTCGATTAGTGGTTGCACAACTTACCCTTAAGGGATTTCAATTGGTATCGAGCTCCTCGAGGCAATAGAGTCGATCCGGTTAAGTCGTAAGTTGTTGTCATGTCGGATAGAGCACTAGGTTCATTGAGTCACCCTCCATTCTTCAATGGAAGTAACTATTCGGTTTGGAAAAATAAAATGAGATTCTTTCTTAGGTCTCAAGATAATTACATTTGGTATATCATTCAACATGGGTATTCCGAACCTACTAAAAAGGTTGAAAATGTAGAACAACCTAAGCCTAAAACCGAATGGAGTGTAGAAGAAAACAAACTTAGTGATGCTAATGCTAAGGGTCTCAATGCTCTTGTTACCGCCATTTCTACCGATGAGTTTAGACACATTGAGCATTGTGAATATCTCAAGGAAGCTTGGGATAAACTTAGGGACATCCATGAGGGTGATACCCGTGTTAGAGACTCAAAACTCCAAATGGTGGATTCCGATTTTGAAAACATCACTATGGGAGAATCCGAGTCTTTTTCGGATTTCTATAATAGGTTGAGCTTACTTGTTAATGCGGCTAGAAATCTTGGTGAAACAATCACCGAAGCTAAAATAGTAAAGAAAATCTTTAGGGTTCTTCCCAAAAAGGCCGCCATAGAAGAACACTCACTACTTAGTGAGATTAAGCTTGGCATTTTGATTAGCAAGCTCATAACTTTTGAAATGGAGTTGACAAATTGTGCTACTCCCAAAAAGGGCAAGGACATTGCTCTACAAGTTAAAAGTGAGCATGTGAGTCCTAGAAAAATGAAGAAACTCACCATTGATTTTGAAAGCTCTAACATTGATAATCAAATGGCACTTATTGTCAAGCAATACAAGAAGTTCCAAAAGAATAGGGGGAGATTCTTAAGTGAGAATTCTCCTAACTATCATAAGGGAAGTAGTTCCACTCCTCCTCCCTATGCCTTTAAGAATAGGGACAAGTCTTTTGAAAATCCTAGGGATGAGAAACCTTTGAAAAAGGGTCCTCAATGTTATGAATGTGATGGTTTTGGGCACATTGCTAAAGAATGTGGTAATAGACTTAGAAAGGAGTCAAATTTTGATCACAAAGCCATGAATGCTTCTTGGAGTGATTCCGATGATTCTAGCTCTTCATCCGATGAGGATGAACCTATTGTAGCTTTTGTTGCCAAGGTAGAGTCCTCTAGTCAAAGTGTTTCAAAACTTGCTTCGAATAATGACAATCTTCTTTCTAGTGATGATGAAAGTGAGGATGAGGCTATGACTAATGAAGAAGTTTATGATAAAGTTGATGAACTTTTAAATGACGATAAGGTAAAGGTGATTTGATCTCAACATTAAATTAGTTGAACTTCAAAAGGAAAGGATATTCTTGTGTATTCTTAATAGACATTGAATTAAAAGATCTTGAAAAGAATACCTCATTGACACTTGAGTGAAAATAAAAAATGTAGTATTGATAGTAGATATTGGCACACTGTAGTCCAACTTGACAAAGCTTAATAGCAATGTCATAATGCAGAGAGTCTGTTTCAAGTAGCCTCTCTCCTTTGAAGCCAACTTTGTAAGCGTTTCCAACCTTTGAATGTAGAATCACCTAAGCTCTAAACCTAAAAGTGTCTACGCCATCATGGCAACTGACTATTGGACCTAATTGTTTTGCTCTTAGAGACTACCTAAATCTCCTCTTGTTAAAAAGGGTCCTTAATCAAGTTTGTCCCTACTGCCATAATTGGGTGAAATTCACTAAGGCCTATTGTCTACCAAAGGACCCTTAATCCATCTGTTTGCAAAGGTTGATCCTAGCAATCTTTTCTTCTAAACCTCCACACTTTGTCAGCAATTCACTTCACCCAAGTAAGTTTCTATGAAGAAGGTCAACCTCAAATTGATTGACTCCAAGCCTCCTCAATGGTGTTCATTTTCTATCCAAAGACTTGGGTCAGAGATGATATTGTTGAATTTGATATATTGAGAATTGCATGATCATATTTTAGTTTATTTTGCGGAAATTGAGATGATTGTCCTTAAAATGTTGAGCTATTCAATTTTTTCTTCTTTGAAAACGGATTTTATACAGCATGACAGTGAGCACATAGACACGATCGATGCATCGACGAGTAAGTTTAAATGATTTACACTAGCGATCGATGCACGAAGGCGATGATCGCCGATAGCATGATCACCATCATCGTTAGTTTTCTGATTTTCACTAGCGTCGATGACTACCTTCATAAATGAGTTTTTATATATTTTCTCTCTCTTTTCATTTTTAAAAAAATTTTCAAATCAACTTTTTCTTTTTCGTAGTTTCTCTCTTGTGATTTCAAGTTTTTTTGGTTCTTCCTTTTGATTTACAAAGGTATTTTCGAATTTTTTCTTTCTTTCTGTTTTGTTTTTGTTAATTGTTAATCTTAGTAGTTTTTGCTATTATTGGTATCTTTGTAGTGTATTCGTTTCTTTTTTGTGATTGTTTTTTAATATCTTGTTTTTTTTTTTTTTTTGTAAATATTGGTATGTTAGCTTTATGTATAGGTCTTTTTTCGTTTTTATATCTTTTGATTTAAGTAGTTATTTCATCTCTCCTGTGTCTGTTGATCGAATCTTGGCTCCCTTTGGTATGTTTTTTCTTTCTATGGTTGGTTGATGGTCAGTGGTGTGGGTTTACGTAAAGAAAGCGAATAAAGCTACCTCTCCCCAATCCAACCAGTTTGTCTCAGTTTTCATCAAAGACTTTTGAATCATAACCTTATTTTACCTCCATTCCTAATGATTATCTAGGTTTTGGTTTTCATATGATAAATTGGTTAGGGTTTTTATTTATTCACAATAAGGTTAGTTTTTGTTTTTAAGAAGCTGCTTTCTCCTCATATCATGACTTCCTACACAAGGCTTCATCCTTTGCGAATTTTCATCAATACCCTCCAAATAAAGTAAGACCATAGGTATTTTGGTTGGTAAGGTATAACATATTACCTTCCCAAATAAATCTTGGGTTCTCCATTCTTAACATTATGATCTTCTTAAACAAAACATTAAGTTTTTCGTTTAAAAAAGGTGGGTGTCGATCTTACCATACACCCTATGCGACACCTATTCTTGTCCTAGGTACAGTACTCACCTCACACTCCTCTAATACTCCCTCCTTCTTTCTTTGATTCTAGGATAGACCTAACCTATATGTTTTCTTTCTCCTCTTTTCCTACTCCTTGTGTTTTGAGGTGCACATTTTCTCGGAGGCGATAGAGAGTTATTCATGTGTGATGTGTGATGATACTTACCCTGATAACATTTTTTGTATCTATGTTCCTTATAATTTTCCTTGTAGTATGGTCTTCTCTTGTTATTTTTACCTTAGGTTCTACTTTGTAACTTTGTTTCTTATTCCTTGTGCTTTAATTTTCTATTATTTCAAGTTGCTGTTATTTATCCGTTCTAAAGATTTTCCTATTAAATTCACCATATTATTTTCTCTATATTTCTTCTGTGTTTAGTATTGTTGTTGTTCCTATATTTCGATACTTGTAATACATACCGATGTTGTTTTTGTAATTAGGTTTGTCAAACCAAAGAGTGTAACAATTTTGCATATTGGCATTCCAATCAAAACCATTCCGTAATTGCACAAGATAGTTGATAGGGTTTTATAAGTCGGGCATTAGGAGGTGATGTCATCTAGTTCTCTCATGGTTGTGGTGATTTCTCACTTCCTCAAGTATGTCATACTCTACATATTTGGTTCTCTTAGAATCTTTTATACTTAGGGTTGCTAGAACTTAAAATGTTTTAGTTGAAAAAAAACTGTTTAAAACGATTTTTACTCCGAGATCGATCGTCACCTATCGGGCATCGACGCCCATGGTCAAGAAAATGACCGTTGGGTTTAAACTAGGCGTGAGTGCGGAATATATCCGTTATGCCTTTTGCTTTAACGTGATGCCCTTGATATGGATCGATCGCCCGTAAGGTTATGAGATTCGGTACGTGGATGATCGCACCTCATGGGGATGATCGCCCTTCACTTTCTTCGAAAAGTATGATGTCGTGAGATCGCACGGGCGATGATCGCTTAATGCATAGTCATATAAACATATTTCGTTGTTTCATTTAGTAACTTTCCTATCTAAAACTCTTGAAAGATTTGAGAAAGTTCTTTGTATTGAGATCTAGTCAGCATAGGTTCCTCCTTTGTTCTTCATTCAATCACCTTAGCTAAACCTTTGTTTTGCTTGATAAAGCTTGTTTAGCATTCCTTTGGATTGAGGAAGTTTGGTTAACTCAACAAACATTGATTGTTGATTTCGAGTGAAAATACATACCAACCATTCATAATCATTGATAGGGTTCTTGCGATTGGAGTTACACAGGTGGTGCTCAATTGGAGAAGCTTGAGGAAGGCACACTTGAAGGAGCAATTGGAAGCTAACAAGGTTAGAACTGCCACTAGAGTAGAGGTACTTGTGTTTGAGTTTGGAAACGTTTTTCCCTTGTATGTGTTTGCACATTGGCTTTTCGTAGTGTGATTCAAAGTGGGGTATGGCTCCCCTCCGGTTTTTCCTCTAGAGGTAGAGGTTTCCGGGTGAACACTTTTGGTGTTGTGTGTTGTGATTGTTGATTGGTTTGCTTATCTATTGTTCTTAAACGTATAAATCATTGTGTGATTCATTCAATAGATTATAGACCGTGGTGTGCTAGTTTGACGCACACTTTGGGTTTTTAGGATTGTTCAATGGTTGTTGTTGTTGCATACTCTTGTTTGTGTTCAATTGAACATTGATTGAAGTCCTTGCTTGTCGATTAGTGGTTGCACAACTTACCCTTAAGGGAATTTCAGACCGTTTTGATGAAATTAGAAGTGTATGGACTGAACTGATTAGACCCTTAAAGTTCAGGGTAGTAACGTGAATTTAGTCCTTGATATTATTATGGAAAGAGTGAGGCATTTCATAAATGAAATATAACTTAAGATGGTTTGGAAACATATTGGACCGAAATACCTCGATGAATGTTTACTCAAAATTTACTTTTTGATTTCTGTTGTGAGTCGCCTATTAACTCAGCTATGGAAAGATAGAAAAATTAAAGAGAAAGAGAACTTTGGAGAGCAAGAAGCTTCTTATAGATCGATTGAGGTTTGATCGATTGGTGTGTCAAATGGTGATGCCTCAACCTCTTTATATAGTGGAGAGGTTGAGGTATATTCATGACATACAATAATGGTGAGAAACCTTTTGGTTTCTCCACTAACTCACTAACTCATGCACTAACTATACACTTATACCTCTCATAAGTGGTATAACGCTTATGGAGTAAAGAAAAAGAAATACCAAAGGTCTTCAGCGATGTATCTAGTCCACATCTTGTATCATGTTCGTACAGACGATAGTTTATTGTACAGCCACCCGATAATATGTTTTACAACACTACCCCTTGGATGTCCAAAAACTGACTTTGCTGCATCGGAACTCCTTCATCTTCAAGCATTGTGCTAGGTATAGTTAGGTAGAGTCGAAAAATGAACATTCATTCGCTAATGCCAACACACAAAACCTTAAGTCCGGGAAAACCCAGTGTGGGACAAAAAACCGGAGTTTAGGAGAAAACTGTGTTGTCGAATGATGTAGACCGAAACACTATGAGAAGTAAGTGCACAGAAGAACTAACCACAAGAGATGTGCCTCATTAAAACCTTGCCATAGTAAACCCAGTAGGACAAACCTCTGGTCGAAGGAAAAAGAGTACACGGTGGTTAGAAGTATACGACTGGATACTCCCCCTGATTTCGGTAATCCTTAGTGAAGGTCAATGTCAATGATTTGACAATAGCTAGACGGTGGATGGGATGGTGTCTCGTTAAAAACCTTGCCAAGGTAAACCCAGTGGGACAAACCCTTGGTCTAAGGACAAAAAGAGTACACTAGCCAAGCGTCGATCAAATACGAGCATTCGACGGGATGCTCCCCCTCACTTGCACATGACTGGGTGCGGGATTTTCGACTTAGTTATGAATCGTTACTCTAAGGTAGCTTGGATAGCGTCCTGAAACCGATTGCGTTAACGTGCTTCTGAGATGAATACTTTGGTAATGGGTGAATAAGTCAGCATGGTTGCTCTCTGAACCAATGTGCTTCACTTCAATCTTCTGGTGCTCTTGTTGTTGATGCGTAAAGAAGAGCTTTGGCGAGATGTGCTTAGTAGCGTCTCCCTTGAAGTAACCATACTTCGCTTGATCAATCACAGCAGTGTTGTCCTCATAGATGACAACTGGTTCATCAGGATTATGAGGTAGCTCACAAGTACTTCATATATGGCCAATAAGTGCTTGAAGCCATGCACACTCTCTAGTCGCCTCGTAAAGGGCAAGTAGTTCAGAGTGGTTTGTCGAAGTAGCTACTAGGGTCTGTTTTCGAGACCTCCAATATATCACCGTATTCTCAATGGTAAAGACA
This sequence comes from Rubus idaeus, assembly GCA_030142095.1. NCBI lineage: Eukaryota > Viridiplantae > Streptophyta > Magnoliopsida > Rosales > Rosaceae > Rubus > Rubus idaeus. The sequence goes on from CM057965.1 coordinate 34,150,612, forward strand.
TAACCGGATTGAGAACGTCCCTTATGCGGGTCTGATAAGTAACCAGCATCGGTATAACCGACAAGGGTAGCATTATTTCGAGTGCCAAGGGGGGTAATTCCACTCGATGACGCGTAGGGATAGAACAAGCCCATATCTGTTGTACCTTTACGGTAGTAAAAAATGTCTTTGATTCCATTCCAGTGGCGGCGTGTTGGCGCGATGCTGTATCGGCTAAGCAATTCACAGCAAACGAGATGTTCGATCTAGTACATTGGGCCAAGTACAATAATGCGCCTATTGCACCCAGATATGGACACTGAGGGCTCAAATATCTCTTCATCGTCTCCCCTTGGACGGAATGGGTCCTTGTTAATGTCTAGAGTTCGAACAATCATGGGAGTAGGTGACGGATTAACGTCATGATGACTAAAGCGTTTTAACACCTTCTGGGTGTAGTTTGACTGATGTACTAGGATTTCATCTTTACGGTGCTCGATCTGCAAGCCGAGACAATACCGTGTCTTCCCAAGATCCTTCATCTCAAATTCCTTCTTCAGGAGTTCAGCAATTTTAATCAACTCTTCCGAGGTTCCTATGAGATTCATATCATCTACGTAGACGTACTGCTACAATAACTTATCCTAAAGTGGATTTCTTAATAAACACGCAAGGGCATAAGTTGTTTGTTCACGTATCCCAAGCCGATCAAGTATTCACTTAGACAGGTATACCACATCCGTCTGGATTATTTTAATCCATATAGTGAACGTCTCAGTTTAATCGAGAACGTGTTCCATGGTCAGGAATTAACTACTTGATTTGGGCAACTTAAGTCCGTCAGGGACTTTCATATATATATATATATATATATATGTATCCAGATCCCCATAGAGATAAACTATGACCACATCCATGAGCTGCATATTTAGTTTTTCGGAAACTACTAAACTGATTAAGTAGTGGAACGTTATAACGTCCATTACGAGAGAATAAGTCTCACCGTAGTCAATACCAGAGGGTTGAGAGAAGCCTTGCGCCACTAGGCGAGAACAGTCTCATTATTCTCATCATGCTTCCTTATTAAAATCCATTTATGACCAACTGGTTTAACATTGGGCGGTGTTGGAGAGACTGGTCCAAACACACTTCGTTTCGCTAAGGAATCCAATTTGACCTGGATTGCTTCTTTCCTATTTTGGCCAGTCGTCTCTACGTTGGAAAATAATGAACGGAGTAAGGTTTGATTTCATCGCTAGTGTTTGATTTCGGTAGCTACCACGAATACAATTATATCATCGATGATAATCTCATTTCGATTCCATATCTCACATAAGCATGCATTATCAAGATTTATCTATTCTCATAAATGAGTTCAAATGTTGGAGCGTTCCCCAACGTCGTCTCTTCTAGGACGGACCCATAATCCGGATTATCTCGTGAGATAGATCGATTGAGATCGCGATATCGAGAGGATTCATTTGTTTGTGCCAAATTTACCCTCTTTTGGGGATAAGAATCCTTCGAACCTAATCGTCCACCTCACTTCTGGGAGGGACATATGACTGGTTAGTCGTCAAGTCGTACGTCATCCATTTGGGAGAACGTCTCTCGGGACGTTGCATCCTTCGGGGATGACTTGCGTCCTTCTGGAACGTCATCCTTGGGCTGTTTGGAGTATATGTGATCTCGTCACTTTAGCGAAGTCATTTAATGTGTCGGCATTGATTAGAACATTTCAGACTTAGAATTATGACTTCTTATTACGTGTGAGATGGGGATCAAGATGAGCGAGTGAGTACATGCCACGTTAATTCACGTCGTTCCTTATCAACGTTAACATGGAATCTCCCCTAACGAGGAAAATTGTCTCATAAAGTGACAATCCACAAATGCGTAAAGAGATCGCCTGTCAAGGGCTCTAAAAAGCGTGTAATAGATGAGGATTCATAATCGACAAATATGCTCATCTTTAATATATTGAGGACCCAGTTGTACATTGTGACGGCACAATTGGCACGTAAACTGCACATCCAAATACGCGTAAGTACGAAACTTTAGGTTCGTACCTAGTCACCGGCTGTAACGCGGAAATAAGGTTGGGTAGCAGTAGGCCTCAATCGGACCAACATGGCTGCATGCAAAATTGCGTAGCCCTACGTAGAAATTGGAAGCTTGGTGCACATTACCAAGGTTCATGCGATCATTTAATGAACGCTTCTACGATACTATTCTGGGTGTGAACATGGAAAACCATATGTTCAACGTCAATCCCAAGGGACATGCAATAATCATCGGTAAAACTTTGATATGCCCAAAAGGAACATCAATTTAGAAAAACCTTATCGGTAGTAGTATATTGCATAGTAGGGTATCGTTCACAACGGAGATCAAAGGGTGTACCTAACAAAAATTGTCACAAAGAATTAAATAAAATAAAGTATTATTAACAAGTATAAATATATACATATGTACAAAGTAAAAAGGGGGATTGAGAGATAAATTGAATGAAATTAATTAATTAAATTACAAAGAATAAATTAAATAAGATGGGATGAAACATAAAGAATATAAAGTTCAGCCACAAGTATACAAGTTTACCAATTATTAGACCGAAAATTAACCAAGTTCCCTAGCCATGAAACCGAAATTAACATATGTGGAATGCTGGACCGCCAATTATCATTCCCCAAATAAAACATCTTTCATGAAAATTAACCTAAGCGACCGCACCTAGATTAATCAATCAAACATGCAAAGGTAGCTAATCAAAACATGTCCAACGCATAAAAGAAGAGTTGTTAATTAAAATGCACGACCTAGTGGGACCGCCCATCTATCCGTAATCATTTTTATTTGTTTCCGACCTCTTTCGAAAGCCTTTACTACTTGTGAATTAGAATTAAAAACCCTAATTCTAGCACAAATTATATGCAATCATCTTAAGTCTGCAACCTTAAAACAAAAACATATAAAAGTTATCTACTAAAACAGAATCAAATAAACAGAGTCACATGCATAAGCTACTAGAAGAACTAATTAATTAGGATCAAACAATTAAATAAACCAATAAACAAAGGCTGAAAATTACATAATTCATGGTGTGTTAACTAATAGGAGCACAAAGTGTGACGTTTTTAATGTATTTTCCACTATTTGGCTATGATTTAATTGTAACTTTGCTATTTTTGCTTAGTTTCCATATTTGAGTCCCTAAATGATGTATAAATGTGAATATGTGCAGAAAATCGGAGCTCGGAAATTTACGAAGTCTAATGGGCTTTTTCGAGGCCCATTAAGAGGTGCGCTGCCGTGAAGCCCAAGATGAAGGCCCAAATCCATGAAGAAAGGCCCAAGCCCAAGAAGGAAGGCCCAAACTCACAAAGCATGAAGGAAAGGTCCAAGCCCATTTTCGGACCATGGCCAAAGTATTCACCATCCATCTAAACACGAACTTTAGGAATAACCCTTTTGAACTAATCACTCATTAGCCGTTTCTTTTGTTCACCCACACCATCTCACCATTGTTTTATTATGTTTGCAAGACGATGATAGTGACTTCTTATGTTCTTATGTCGGATTTGTATGGTAGTATACCAAAAGGAAGTGTGGGGGTGTATTTTATTTTGTTGTATTTGTTCAAAGAAAGAAAAAAAATAAAACAAAAAGAGGAATAAAATCCTCAAAGAAAAAAAAAAAGAAAAAAGAAAAAATTCAAAATAAGTTATTTTCTGTATTATTTTCAATAAAAGGGGGAGAATAAGAAAGTTGTTTCGGGTATAGCATAGGTATGAGTTTCAAAGTCGTTGATTTGTCTTGCAAACATGTAAATCATTTATCATTTCCAGTCCCTTCATTTACCATTCATCCATTTGACTCCATTTCACCATCGAAAGCCCTTATGATTTAATGATTTGTGGATTAATTGTGGAGAGTTGGTCGATGAGCAAGCTTAGGAAGTTACTTGTGCATTGTTATGAGAGTAAACAGTTAACCCTAAACACGAGCGGAAATATTTAGTGATCATTGTGAGCTTTAGTGGTTAATGTTGTTTCGATTGCCTATTTGATTGCATGAAATTAATTGTACACTTGGTTTTCACACACTTTAGTAAATATGCATGTTAAAGACTTAAATTCGTTACCTTGTATATAATTTGTATTCTCCGATTATAACTCTTGTGAACTCGCGAGGGTTATGGTTGGAAAAAATTCTGTTTTGTGTTTCCTTTTTGTTTTGTGTTGTTCTGTTTTAAGTTTTGTGTTGTAAGGGACTAGAATAGTAAGTGTGGGGGAATTTGATAGAACAAAGTGTGACGTTTTTAATGTATTTTCCTACTATTTGGCTATGATTTAATTGTAACTTTGCTATTTTTGCTTAGTTTCCATATTGAGTCCTAAATGATGTATAAATATGAATAGTCAAAATCGATCGGAAATTTACGAAGTCTAATGGGCTTTTTGAGCCCATTAAGAGTTCGTGCTCAAGACAAGATAAGGCCCAAACCAGAAGAAAGGCAAGCCCAAGGAAGGCCCAATCCAAAGCATGAAGAAGGTCAGCCCTTTTCGGACACGGAATCGTCAACTTTGGAAGTGCTATCTCCCACTTGAACCGTCGGATCTGGCTGTATTTTTGATACACGTGGAACGTGGATGTTATGTGTTCCCTATTAAAATAATCATCTAACCGTTCAAACGTGCATTATTCCGTTCTAAGTGGGCATAGCTCAGTGCTGTCTGTTTTTTAATTCTTTCATTTTCTTTTATTCTCATTGCTCCACTCACCACCATATTGATAGGCTAAAATATAGCATCAATTTAAAAAACCCTATCGGTAGTATATAGTAAGTAGGGATCGTTCACAACGGAGATCAAAGGGTGTACCTAACAAAGAATTGTCACAAAGAATTATTATTAACAAGTATAAAGAATAAAATATATATACATCGAAAACAAAGGGGGATTTAAAGATTAATTTATGAACTAAACTACAAAGAATAAATTAAATATTGATGGAGTGAAACATGAACACATAATTTACAACCACAAGTATACAAATTTACCAATTATTGAATTGAAAATTAACTAAATCCCTAGTCATGAATCCGAAATTAACATATGTAAGATGTTGGACCACCATACATCTCCCAAATAAATATCTCTCTATGAAAATTAACCTAAGCGACCACACCTAGATTAACCAATTAAACATGCAAAGGTGATCAATCAAAACATGTTCAACGCATAGAAAAATACTTGTTAATTAAAGTGCACGACCTAGTGAGACCACTCAACTATCCATGATCCTTCTTATTTGATTCCAACGTTAAAGACAAAATCAAACAAGCAAATTCACATAAGCTACTAGAAGAATCAATTAACTTCAATCCAATAATTAAATAAACTCACATAAATAGGCTGAAAATTACATAATCCATATTGTGTTAACTAATACAAGAGATTAACAAGCAACAAAGAGGTATGAATTTAAAGGCTAAAACGTAATACACCATATGAATAAGTTGAAGATCTTGAAACCACAAAATCTTGAATCCTTGACCACAAGTAATCCAAACCGTGAAGACAAGTTGGTGATGAATATGGTGATGTCGAAATATGGTTGGTGCTGATGGTGATCACGCCTTCTCCTCCTCCTTGAAGCCTTGAAAACCCTTGCACTAGAGAATGGAAGGTGGTAGCCGAGAACTTGGATGTGTGGCTGCTGAAAAGATGGAGGTATGGAATGGTATTTCTCGGTGTAGAAGGTGGTGGAGAATTGTGTTGAGAAGCCCCTCTATTTATAGGAGAAACCTTGGAACCCTTGATGCAATCCTAGCCCTCCATAGCAAATCATAAATCTTCTAGGACTCTTCCTCTTATTATTGCTGAAATTCCTTTGAGTAGCCACCAAGAAATCCTTCTCCTACTGGCCAAAAATCCATCTAGATACATCCCTTTAAATTCTGAATTTATTTTCCTTTAGCGAGGTACCACTCGTCGCTAAAGGACATGGCCGAAATTATCTTGAATAAATCCAATAGAAATCTGATTTTATTAGGAGAATTAAACTCCTAATGCTTCTTGGACTTGTGATGTGCGGCAAAGACTTCTCTCCCTTGGAAATTGCCGCAATAATAACCCTAGATGGGCTAGGATTTCGGCAAAAGTCCAATGGACTTGAACTTCATGGATTTGGGCCTCTATCTTGGGCCTCACGGCAGCCTACTTCTTAATGGGCCTCGAAAAAGCCCATTAAGCTTCGTAATTTTCCGAGATCCCGTTTTTCATTCTGAAAAGAAATAGTAATCCTGATTGCACTAGGATTCCTACTCTCTTTAGGATTCCTGCCAAAGTGAGGAAAGAAATCAAATTAGGGAAGTTTCTATTTCTCAAAATAGGAAAGATTTCAAATGAGGAAAGTTTCCTAAATCAACTAGGAAAGTCAAAACAGGAAAGTTTCCTAATATCTTCATTTTAGTTCATTCCTTCAATTAAATCATCATTTAGGGACACAAAGATAGAAACTAAGCTAAATAGCAAAGTTAATGAATAAAACACAGCCAAATAGTAGGGAAAACACCTTCAAAACGTCGCATATAATGCTCCTATCACATATTGCCATCCATATCACCACACCATATTTGTTGCTTTCTTCCCACACCATTAGTGTTTGATTTCTTTTATTTAAATAAATGGTTAATTGCCATATGACTACATTTCCACCATTCCACTCACCATTTCTTTATCTCCCACTTAAATTCCACTTCTCTTCATTTTCTTTCTTTATTTCTTGCATTGTCTTCTTCTTCCTCTCCATTCTCCTATAAATAGCAGCCTCATTCTTCTCTTCAAACACACCCCAATGGGGAGGGACAAACCCTCCTCTTTCTCTTCTCCCTCTCACATCATATTTTCCATTCTCTAGTACTTTAGGTTTTCAAGACTTCAAGGAGGAGAGGAGCTGTTTACACCATCACCACCAGCCATCAACCATCATCACCACCATCATTATCACCTTGGGAATCTCGGCTTTGAGTTGCTTGCTTTCAAGGATTCAAGAGTTCGTGGTCTTCAAGTTCTTCCTACTTTCCATATGGTGTACTTCAACTTAATCTTTAATTACTCTTTGTTGCTTGTTTATCTTTTGTATTAGTTAACATGACATGATTTATATAATTTTCAGCCTATATTTATGAGTTTATTTAGTTATTGGATCCTAATTAATTAGTTCTTCTAGTAGCTTATGTGACTCCGTTTACTTGATTCTATTTTATAGAAAACTTTTATGTGTTTATGTTATAGGGTTCGAAACTTATAATATTTGCATATAATTGGAGCTAGACTTAGGGATTACAATTCACCTAATAGTTTTGGAAATCTAATTCACGAGGTCGGTGTCAAATAAAAAGGATTGCGGACATATGAACTTTGTCATAATGGGTCGTTCACTTTAATTAACAACTCTTTTCTATGCGTTAAATATGGTTTGATTAGCTAGCTTTCTAGACTAAGATGGCATGTTTAATTGGTTAATCTAGGTGCTTTCACTTAGGTTAATTTTCGTAGAGAGGTTTTATTTGGGGAATGGTTAGCTTCTAACTTTCCACATATGTTAATTTCGGTTTCATGGCTAGGGAACTTGGTTAATTTTCGGTCTAATGATTAATAAACTTGTGTATATGTGGCTGAACTTTATATATTTCATGTTCCATCTCATCTTATTTAATTTATTCTTTGTAGATTAATTAATTTATTTCATTCAATTTATTTCTTAAACACCCCCACATTTTCAATGTACATATGTATATATTCTTTATACTTGTTAATAATAATTCTTTATTTTATTTAATTCTTTGTGACAATTTTTGTTAGGTACACCCTTTGATCTCCGTTGTGAACGATACCCTACTATGCACTACACTACTACCGATAGGGTTTTTAAAATGATCCTTTCGGGCGTGTCATTAACTAATACAAAAGATAAACAAGCAACAAAGAGGCATAAATTTAAAGGTTAAGTCGAAATACACCGTATGAATAGCATGAAGATCTTGAAGCCACAAACTTGAATCCTTGACCACAAGTAATCCAAGCCGTGAAGACAAGGTGATAATAGTGATGGTGATGTTGAATAGGGGCTGGTGGTGATGGTGTAGACGCCTCCTCCTCCTCCTTGAAGTCTTGAAAACCCATAGTATTAGAGAATGGAAAATATGATGTGAGATGAGAAGAGAAAGAGAAGGGTTTGTCCCTCCCCATTGGGGTGTGTTTTGAAAAGAAGAATGATGCTGCTATTTATAGGAGAATGGAGAGGAAGAAAGAAGAAAGAAATAAAGAAAGAAAGGGAAGAGAAGTGGAATTTAAGTGAGAGATAAAGAAATGTGAGTGGAATGGTGGAAATGTAGTCATATGCAATTAACCATTTATTTAAATAAAAGAAATAACACTAATGGTGTGGAAAAAAAAAACAGTGTGGTGAGATGGATGCAATATGGTGGTAAGTGGAGCATGAGAATAAAAGAAAATGAAAGAATTAAAACAGACAAGAGAGCTATTCCATATAAAAATAATATGTTTGAAGGTTGGATGATTCTGAAAGTTTAACCAGAATACCTAAACACAATAGGTGACCAAAATTCAGCTAGATCAAGGTGAAAGTGGGAGATATGTTCAAAGTTGACAGATTGCAAGGTAAAGGGCTTGACCTTTCCTTCAGCGGACTGGGTCCTTCAGGATTGGGCCTTCATCTTGGGCTAAAAGCATCCCTTAATGGGCCTCGAGAAAGCCCATTAGACTTTGTAAATTTATGAGGTCCGATTTTCTGAATGTTCCGAGCTGAAAATAGCAATCCTAGTTGCATTAGGATTCCTACTCCCTTTAGGATTCCTGTCAGAGTGACAAAAGAATTCAAATTAGGAAAGTTTCCTAATACAATCAGGAAAGTTAAAACATGAAACTTTCCTAAAAATCTCATTTCCGCACATATGTGAATTCACACATCATTTAGGGACTCAAATATGGAAACTAAGCTAAAATAGCAAAGTTACATTTAAATCATAGCCAAATAGTAGGGAAAATACATTAAAAACGTCACACTTTGTGCTCCTATCAAACTTCGATGTAAACTCTCTGGCATTATCAAGTCTTCTGGACTTTATTGGATAATCCGAGTGGTGAGCCTTTCTAGGAGAGAGTTTAGCAAAAACAGCGTTTCTTGTGGACAATAAACTTGTGACCATCTTGTCGATGCATCAACCAGTACCATGAAATATTTATATGGTCCGCAGGCTGGTTGGATAGGTCCCAAATATCACCTTGGATTCTCGCAAGGGATTACTAAACTAGTTTAGTGGGCTTTCACAAATGGTTTGTTTGTCTTTCATAGGGGCGGTTCGGTTAATCACAATGTTCCTCCGGCCGTGTAACATTGTATTTCTAGCCGTATTATGCCCATGTCCCATCACCCTAGTAGGCCTACAATACGCAGTAAGGTTTTTTCATCAAGTGTATGTGGTAACTAATCCCTTAACCTCCCCCCTCCTCTGCAAATGTGGTTCGCACCAGTAACCATCACAATTGAGTCTTTCAAGGCTGAAAATCCCTGAAATTCGACCTTGAAATTCCAGGTTGCAAAAACCTTTTCACAATCTGGATTTTAAACGTTAGCATAATTTCCCGACAAGTTCCATGATAACTAAAATCATAACAAAAGAATTTTCAGTCTTGCAACTTTTTAAAGTTTTACCGTGAAGTTTCCCACAATCAAGGAAAAGCTTCACAAGGGTGAGGTGCTCCCGACCGTCAATAGCCAAACCATGTCAACCCCCTTTTTTAAATTTTCCTGGGCTGAAATTTTATCATTGATAAAATAATTTTAAATCAATTTAAGTCAAAACTCGTTTTTGTTATATAATTTTCCAAATTTTTTGAAAATAAAATTCCATCTGTTTTTGCTGAATTTTATATTACAAACTCTTTAAATGTAAGATTTTCCTTACTCAGTTGATTTTCAGTAATTCTACATGGGTTGATTTTCCCCCCGTTCAAGCAAAACCCCCCCCCAGCCCCTCCCCCCCCTCAGCCCATGCCGAAATAGCTCTGGTTTTGGAGCGGTCGAGGTGGGTGTGCCTAAAAAGGGATGATAGGTGAGCAATGCGTTGTTTTGCTTGCGGGGGGGTGAGTGAAGACGTTGTCATGTCGATCGAGGTGAAGGGGCTGAACAGGGCTGGGTATTCATTTGCGAAAGCTGGCGGCTGGTTGACACCACCCAGGCAATGAGTAGTAGTCGAGGGTGGGCGTGAGCGAGCCTCCGACCAGTGGGTGGGAGTTTTTCATCAAACGGCGGGGTTGAACCCACCCAGGCAATTAGTGAGGAGGGGTTGGCGTGAAGTTAGGACAGTCTCCATTGTCGCCAAAAGGGACGGGGGCGAATGGATTTTCACCAAGCTAGCATGCGGGTTTAACACCAACCCAAGGCAAATGAATAGTAGTTGTTGAAAACAAGCATTCACCATCGAAGCCACCATGCCCACCAGATGAGGGTGAAGGGGCTTTGAACAGCGAAGGTTGGGTATTCATTTGCAAAGCTTGTCCGGTTGAACACATCCGGAAAGTTAGTAGTCAGGTGCTTGGGCGTGATGTGAGGAAGAGCCTCTCACCCTAGACCCGAGTGGGGCGGATGAGATGCTTTACTAGCCTAGTCTTTGCTCGTGTGTGCACGATTGATGGTTCATAACCTCCCAATGCAGGCATATGTCGAGGATGCACTTGCGTACGCAATGATTCCTAAAATTCGGTTGTGGGTGCGCCGATAATGTCTACGCCAACGGCTGTGCTAGCGAGTGAAGCTGGGTATTCATTTGCGAAAGCTTATGTCTGCGGTTGAACACCACGGAATGAGTTAGTAGTCGAGGGTGGAGGGCACGATGCGAGGAAGAAGTCGCCCAAAGTGGGCGTAGCTCTTGGTTCCTTTTGCTGCCTAGCAAGCGGCTTGGCTTCACTCGATTGTCCGTGTCGTTGGCTAGCATTCGTGCAAGTTGGCGTCATGGTCCGTTTAGTGTTGCTGGGTCCTAACAACGTCACGGTGTGTAGATGGGCTACACTTAGGCCCAATTATTATCATGAAAATTGAGAAAAATAATCCAAATCCATTTCAGCGACAAAGTCGGTTGTCTCAAGAGTTGCCTCTAGAGTAATTTCGATCATATTAGTTTTGGACTTATTGCATTGCCAATGATATGTACAACCACAACGATAGCATAGATTGGGCTATGGGGCTTTTTCTCTTGCTTAGGGACGACCGGCCTTTTGTTGTCCTTTCTCGAGGCTATCTCAATTTCAGGGCCCAAAGTCCACTTAGAGTCCAAACCTTGCGGCGGGTGAGCACGAGGTCAAGGCGGTTTTGAGGTAAATGGGACGACGAGCCCTGTCTAATTTCCGGGTTGGCAAGTCCCAGCGCTAGCCGATTAGGGTACGCCAGTAAAAGTCAGTTTGATCGAAATTTGTTTCTACGACAAACGGATTTATGTATCATATAAATCGACTAGTTTATATGTTCATGATCATTTTACAATTAGACATGAACATAAGTTCTACTTCGAAAATCTGGTTTGAAACTGTAATCAGGTTTTGTGAAATTAAAATTCTCATGGTTTATATGAAATCGACAGTCGATATAGATGAAATCGCGATATCATTATTGCAACCTATATATTTCTACCCATATATAATTTGTACCACATAATTGCAAATAAACATTTTAGAATGAAAAGTTATTTACTCAACCTCACTCATAAATACGAATAAGGTAGGGTGAGGTTTTTGGTAGAGCGAGTCCTTAATACGAACTCATTCAGAATAGTGTCGTATTTGAACCTTACCAGACATACATTGGGTGAGCCTAGTCATGGAAGATTCATAACATTTCGTGACTTAATGTGGAGATATATGTGCCATGTGTACCATTTTACATGCTTTTATTTTCGATTTAGTGATCAAGTAATCAAACAAAAATAATAAAGCATATGCAATCCAAATTATAATTTCTCTTGTCCTAATATTAAATAGGGTTCATGCTCAATAGTTATGGTTCACTATTTTTCAAGAATTAAAAAATTAAAAATCATAACTTACTTGAGAAATGCACCTAAAATAAATTTAGGGTTCCACGAGTCAAGAAAAAAAAATCACCAACAAATTTGGGTTGCTTCCTTCGAACTTTGTGACGGTGTTCGTCGTTCATCGTTCATCGTTCGTCATTCTTCGTTCTTCGTTCTTCGTTCGTCGTTCGTCATTCTTCCTCCTTGGTCTTCAATCTTGGAACAGTGCTGATAACGTGTTGTGAGTCGCCTATTAACTCAGCTATGGAAAGATAGAAAAACGAAAGAGAAAGAGAACTTTGGAGAGCAAGAAGCTTCTTATAGATCGATTGAGGTTTGATCGATTGGTGTGTCAAATGGTGATGCCTCAACCTCTTTATATAGTGGAGAGGTTGAGGTATATTCATGACATACAATAATGGTGAGAAACCTTTTGGTTTCTCCACTAACTCACTAACTCATACACTAACTATACACTTATACCTCTCATAAGTGGTGTAACGCTTATGGAGTAAAGAGAAAGAAATACCAAAGGTCTTCAGCAATGTATCTAGTCCACATCTTGTATCATGTTCGTACGGACGATAGTTTACTGTACAGCCCCCCGATAATATGTTTTACAACAATATTTTTTTTTTAAGAAAATCTTCTAGACATTAGTCATAGAGCACATTGTTGTGAGTTTGTAGACATGTTACACATGTAATTGCGAGATCGTGAGAGAGTTATTGTCAACGAAACTTATGACCATTGCGTTAATGTATCAACCAGAACCATGAAATACTTAAATCGTCTGCAAGCTGGTTGGATAGGTCCACAAATATCATCTTGGATTCTCTCAAGGGAATTTTGAAACTAGTGTGGTAGGCTTCAAACAAATTGGTTTGAGATTTGTCTTTCCAATAGAGCAAGCTTGGCATGAGCTTTTCAGATTAATCAAGAAATTATTTCCTCCAAGAGGATGCGATGCATTCGTATTTCTAAGCATCGTATTACGACCCGGATATCCTAGATGGTCATGCTACAACATATAAGTGCTCTCATTAATCGGCGACTGGTGAATAATAAGGTTATTTTCAATCAAGTTTATTGTGGTAACATAAAGACCACTTGAAAGACGTCTCAATTTCTCCAAGATACGTTTTTAGCCATATTTAGTGGAGGTCATGTAAAGGAAATCCACACAATTTTCATGAGTGGTTTCAACATAATATTCGTTTGCTTGAATATCCTTTAAACTTAGTAAGGTTCGACTAGCTAGACATAGGAAAATATAAGGTCTAAAATATGGTCATAGGGGTACCATTGGACAACGCGAATTAGGCTTAATTTGCCAAAGTCTTCAATTGCGGTTGACGGGCCTGAAATTATTGTCTCTGAGCTTACTTTAGAGATGAAGTTGATGAAATACTTTTGATCTCGTAAGATAGTGTGAGTGGTACCACTATTTAGTAAGGCTCGACTGAATATAGGAAAGTATAAGGCCTCAGATATGGTCATGGGGGTACCATTGGACAGTGCGAATTAGGCTTTGCCAAAGCCTTCGATTGGGGTCAACAGGCCAGAAATCGTTGTCTCTGAGGTTACTTTAGGCGTGACGTTGATGAAATACTTTTAATCTTATAAGATAGTGTAAGTGGTACCACTATTAACAAGACAATCAACTACTCCACTAGTCATGGCTAATAATATAATAATTTAAAGTTGGTCACAATGACAAAAGAATTTGCTCAAAAAATACTATAAATTATTTCTAGAAACATTGAAATATTATTCATAAACAAAATCATAATCCAAAAGAAAAGCGTAAACATAAATCTAGATGGGCTACGCCTAGACCCAATTATTTTCATGAAAACTGAAAAAAAAAGAAAGAATATACTAATCTAAATCCATTTCAACGACAAAGTCGGTTGCCTCAAGAGTTGTCTCTAGAGTTATTTCGATCACATTAGTTTTGGGATTATTTCCACGACCATAGCTTAGTTTCATTGCCAATGATCCATACCACCACAACGATATCAGATATTAGGCTCGGGAGCATTGTCTCTTGCTTGGGGACAATTGACCATATTGTTGTTCCTTTCTCGAACAAGATCATCGCCTTAGCATTCATGCCTCGCGTAATAGGAAACTCGCAATTGTCCTCCTCATATGATATCCAGCAAGCCTTGAGCGTCCAAGTGGTTCTGGATTTGTGTATCATATAAATTGACTGGTTTATATGTTTATGATAATGTTTATGGATTACACATGTGAACAGAAGTTCAACTGAAAATATTATGGTTCGAAACATGTAATCATGGTTTTATGAGAATTAAAATTCTCATGGATTTATATCGAAATCGACCAGGTAATTTCTAGAGATGAAATCGTTTGGTCATATATATAATTTCTACCACATAATTGCGAGAAATTAAACAATTCTAGAATGAAAAGTAATTTACTTAACTCTTTCGGTAACTTCAATTGAGTACGACCAGGTAAGGTGATGTGGACGTAAAATACGTACACAAAGTGCTTCTAATTACTTGGATTAGGCTTTTCCGAGAGAATATTTATATATTTAATGTGTGTTTTCGTGTTAATAGGGAAAATATAGACAAAATGATAATTTGCACATAAAAGGTGTATTTTGGAAGTTTTTCTGCGCAATTCCAAAAATAACGAAAAGTCAACCGTGACTTTCCAATGTCATTTCTCAGAATGTGGAAACCAGAAATTGTACGAAGATTTCGAAAACCGTTTCGAATCCCGATAAATTACCGGCGAACCACCACAAATCAGGCGCATCCACCACGCACGGTGGCAAAATTCATTTAAAACCTCCATATTATTTTCCCTCTTAATTATTTTATATTTTTATTTAATTTATTTTTACATGTTTTTATTGTTTTTATTGTTTTATTTGATTTGATTTTACTGTTCCATTTACAGCTGCCGTCTCCTTTTCTCCGTTCACACCAACCCACCACCACCATCAGTTCACTCCAATCTCAGCCGCCCATGTTTATCACCTTGCCGGCAGCCACTGTACCACCAACTCCAGCCTGCCATCACCTGTAGCCAGCCAACCCCGTGCTTCATTCACACCCAGCTGCTCTCCCCTTCCTTCCCTATATAAGCTACCTGCAAGTTCATGCCTCAATCACCAATTCCACAAACCAAACCTGCAAGCTTTCAACCAAGCTTCACAGCCCTCTGCCAATTCCAGTTCCTCAATCAACGATCTACCACTCACCTCCAATCACAGCCATGGCAGCCTTGCCTCTTTCAATTACCCAGACCACCACCCGTGAGCTTCTCTGCTCACTTCAAGATCACAATTCACTAACCACCGAGCCCTCAAAGCTCTCAATTCCATCTTAAATTCATCACTTCCACTGCTGCAAATCAAAGCCTCAAACCACCATAAACACTTCCACCACGAGTCTCTCTCTGCCTAATTCCGGCGTCTCCATCAATTGCAGCAACCATGACAGCCCATCACACACGGCTTCAATTCATCAACAACACACCACAACCGCCGTGAGCCCGTGCTCACGCCCACAACCTCACCGCACCGCCGGCTCCATCGCCGTCGATCTCGGATCAGGCCGGTCTCCATCCCACTCGACGCCGCCCACCGCCGCCGCCTCGGCGCTGCCGATCTCCACCGACCCATGCTCCTCTCGTCGATGAAGCTCCTGCAACAAAGAAAAAGAAAGAACAAAAAGAAGAATGAAGGTCGGGGAGAGAGAAGATAAATGAGTTGACTTTTCAACTCAAGAAATGAAACGCACGGACTGGGCCACAGGGAGAAAGAAAATAGAAATGAAGGAAAGTGTTTCAGCCTAGATCCGGGGGGATGGATTAGGCTAGAGGTACGAGTGTGATGACCGCAAGCTCCTCACGTCCGGTCACCTGTCAAGAATAATACACCGACGTCAAGAGGAGACCAGGTGGCCGGTCTTCGCTCCTTCGATGCCTAAGTCGGTACGGTGTATGAATATTGACGGGGTAACTTTAATGAGTATTGAATGCGTACCATTAATGAGGGAAGAGGTGGGCTCTTATAGGTGGTTGAGAGGAGGGTTAGTTGCTTGCCTTTGATGTGGGATCGATGACATATATTATGGGAAGGGGCTCTTCGCGATAGGCAGCTTGGACTGCAGGGTAGCCGAGCCCCGGTCAAGCCCTGGCCGGGGTCTTGATCGGGTTCGGCCGAGGTGGTGTCGGGGTAGCCGCGGCTACTCGCCCGGGACCCGGATACGACCGGTGGAGTCCCCGAGCGTGCGCTATTTCTACCTAGTTAGTAGAGGGTATGTACAAGTCCCCGAAGTTCCCGGTCAAGAGACTCGTCTTGGTCGAGGAGTTTATTTCAGCCATCTCCTTGCCGAGTGGAAATAGTGCGCATACGGTGCCGGTCACATCCGGGCACACGTTTCTCCTCGTGGAGGTGGGCCCCGCGGGGCTCCCCGGGAGTCCCCGAACCTCCCGAATAAGAGGAGGCTCTGTGAGAACCTAGCTAGCATTTTTATGGCCGTAGGCCGTCCCGGGGAAGTCGAGTAGATACTTGAAGGGGTATTGGGTAGCGAGCCCAACATATAGTCCCCGTGTACCGAGAGGTGATTTGCGGATCGAGTGGCAATGCCGCGGGCCTTGGGCCGGGCGGTTGTCCCGTTGGGAGGCCGTGGGCCTTTTGACCGTACCTCGGTTCCGTTGGCCGGTGGCCTTAGGGTGGTCATGGTCCCGTAAGCGCGTGGGCCGTAGGGACGAAAGATGACCGGCTCGTTGAGCCGTAAGTCCCCGGTGCGGAAGTCGTGGGGAGGGTCGTAGACCTTTAGTCGGTTGAGCCGGTAACCTGTGGAGCGGAAGAGTTGTAGTTCTCTTAATTGCTGTAACCACGTGTCAAGTGGTGGTTGGGCCGACTGGCCTGGCAGTGGTTGTTTCAGTTCTGAGTGGAGTCATTAATGAAGGTTGTGTGACCGAGGCGACGCCTCGATTTTTGTGATGCGTTAGGTGAAAAGTGACACGAGTTACCATCTGGCCGAGGTGACTTTTCGTTACACGGTCGTGATCTGCCGAGGACAGCTTAAAGAGGGGGGAAGGAAGGGTTTTCGGTTCTCACCGTCTTTTGAAAATTTTTGTGAAACCTCTGGAGATTTCGGAGTTCTGCCCCCTTCCGTTTCTGTGCCTTAGTGAGTTCAGATCGTCGATCGAAGGTTTCGACTTCATCAATCAGGTTAGTGTTTTTCAAACTTAAGTCGATCCTTGCCTTACTGCTTGCACATTAGGATTTTGGGTTTTGTGTTTGGGTTTGTTTTTCTGGGTTTTGGTGTTCTTGAGCTTTTGGGTTGGTGTTGGGGGATTGATTCTCCAAGGTTCTTAGAGGGTGTTCTATGGCGGAGTCCTCCGGGGAGTCTGGGGTTAGAGAGGTTGTAGTCATACCGAGCAGTAGTGAAAGCGGGTCACTGGAGGAGTCCGAGTGTCTTAGTCTGTCTGATGAAGTCCGGTCATTGATGGCAGAATTAGGGAGGATGGCCGCTGGAGGACATGGAGCCGGGGGCGATCAGGAGATTGACCAGTACTGGAGCGTCCGGATGGCGGGAGCGTCCCGTGCAAAGGGAGCGGGCGGCCGGCGGGTCGACCGCGAGCTCGTCGATGCGGTCGGGGTCTACCGCTCCTCCACCGGGGGAGATAATCGGGCGGGAGGCTGGTGAAGTGGTACACGGCGGACGGGACCCCGTGCAAGAGGTCAATGACGGGGAAGAGATTGCCGCGATGCGCCATAAGTATCGTATTCCCGAGAACATCCTGCTGCGGCCTTTAGCAGATGGGGAGCTGGCGACGAACCCCCCGTTCGGTTGGGTGGCGGTGCACGAGCATCAGTTTAAGTGTGGGTTGAGCTTGCCGTTGCACCCCTGGGTACAGAATATCTTATCGGCGCTTGGCGTGACCATCGGGCAAGTTACTCCGAATATGTGGAAGCAGCTGCTTGGGATGTTCGTGATATGGGAGCTGTCAGGTAACGGGTGGCCCACCTACGATGAAGTTGTCTCTCTCTATAAGTTGTCTTATTCAACGAAAAGGTTTTGTTCGGGTGCGGTCACCCTGAGCAGTCGCGGGAGATCAGTGGTGACGAGGTTGCCTACTTCAACGGTGAACTGGAGGAGTGCCGTCTGCTTAGCGGGTGGTCGGTGGGAGAGTGAAGGCGGGGTTCTGAGGATGAGAGTGTCGGGGACCTTCAAGCCCATAAGTTGTGGTATTGTGTATTTTACTCTGTTGCTCGGTGTTTGATTTTACTTTATTAACTAACCTTCTTCGCTTCTGCAGGTAACCAGAAGTGTACGCTATCCTCGATTGAGAAGAGAAGAGTTGAGAGAGTGCTCGAAGGTTGGCCTGAGGATACCCGGCACTGTTACGCCGTAACCTGCTGGTCAGCATTGGAGCACGTGGGCTTAGCTAAGTGTCCCGGTATGTTGGTTTTCGGTTGTTCTCCCGTTGCTGGACCTTTTCTGTTTTGTGACAATAGTGTTGTTGTGCAGTGAAAGTTGACAACGATCCCGGAGCAAAGAAGATGAGCAAGTTGGGGACCGAAGCGCAACTGCTCGCCCGCCTGATGGCCCAGTCGCGACAGGCGAAGAAAGCTGACACCGGGGGTGAAGCGGTTCTGTCTAGTCAGCTGTCCATTCTGGGCTCGCCAGACCGGCCTGGGTCCGAGGATGAGGAGGACGACCGGCCTTTACGCTCGAGGGTCTCGGCAACGAAAAGGAAATTCTCCGACGAGACCGATACCGATCGCCGGCGGCCGGACTTCCCCTCCCGCAAGTTGTCACCGCCACCGGTCTGCAAGTGGGGGAACATGTAGCGGCTCCTTCGAAGAAGACGAAGGTGGTGCCGGCCAAAGGGAAGGAGTCGGTGTCCGGGAAGCTGAAGCTCATCGCCGATCGGTCGGGGATCGAAGATGACGGGTTCATCCGTCGAGTGGCCGAGAGGCTGCGATCCGGGGGCCTGGACCGGATGGTTCATCTGCAGGGTTCACCGCGGGACAATCGGGCGAAGGCTTTTGACTCCGTGTTGCGGGGACTCCACAACTTGTACCTGGTCGACTCCCTCGAGGAAGACCTTGCGTTGAAGGAGCAGGTCGCTGCACTTGAATCCGGTCTTCTTGTCGAGCAGACCGAGAAGAAGAACATAGCCCGACAAAGGGATACTTTCAAGACTAAGCTAGAAAAGATGACCGGTGAGAGGGACAAGCTGAAGGCGCGGGTGGAGAACCTGGAGCAGGAGGTGTCCAAGTGCCAAGCATTGGAGGAGGAAGTTGCCGGTCTGAAGGCGAAGGTTGCCGAGCTGCCGGAGGTGGTTGTGCGGGAGAAGAAGGTTGCTGCCGAAGATGCCCTGGCCCAATTTCATGCTTCATCCGACTTTGCCGCGTTGAAGGCGGCTGAGTACGACCGGGGGTTCGAGGCCGGTTACGCCAAGCACTTCAACACCCTAATCGAAAAAGACTAGATCAATGTGGACAAGTATTACGCTGATATGGAGCGGGAGGGGCAACAACGGCAAGAGGTTGAGGTGCAGGGTGTGCCAGAGGGAAATCTGGACCCGGGGTTGGGAGCGAGGGGGTAACTGAGCAGCCTGGTGGTGAGGCCGAGGTTGTCTTGGTGGAGGATGATATGGAGGACCGAGAAGATTTTCGGACACCCGAGAAGCCTCCGGCGCGAGAAGGTCGTTGGGGAGCCTAGATTGAAGCCGAATGGTGACCCGCTTACCCCCGGTATTACTCCTGGGGCCGGGGGTTCGGCCGAGGTGTAGCTGCCAGGAACCCTCATTGTTTTTTTTTTGACAATGGCCGTAGGCCTTATGTATCGTGACAATGGCCGTAGGCCTTTTATATATTTTGGTTGGGGAGTCCCAATCTGTTTAAATCTTTTTGTTGCATTGTGTGAAACATTAAGGGAATTAAGATTGCTTTCATGTGCCCGCGTAGCGGTAGAATATTTTGAAAATAAAAGAAATGGTTTGAATAATTCCTCGTTTCATTAATGCCCGCGTAGCGGTTTACAAAAAGATCAGTTGCTCGTAGAGCATCTGCCCGCGTAGCAGGTTAAACAAAATCAGCTTGCCCGTTGGGTAGCTTGTGCTAGCTAGACCAGAATGGTAGCTAGGCAAAGATGCCTATGGGATACTACTTGTAATAATACCGTAGGTGTTCGGTGTTCCAAGGGTGGCGGGAGGTCTCCCCGTCTTTGTTCCTTAGGTAAAATGTGCCCGGGCTAGACTCCTCGATCAACTCGAATGGTCCTTCCCAGGTTGGCCGTAGGCCCGTTGGCGGTGGGATGACCTGCTTCATCACCCAGTCCCCGACCTTGAGTGTTCGGGTCTTGACTCGCAAGTTGTAGTAGCGGGCGATCTTCTGTTTGTTCTGCAGGTTTTGCAAGTGCGCGGCCTCGCGCTTTTCTTCTAGCAGGTCCCTGTCCAAGTTCAGGCCTTCCTCGTTTGTTGCCGGGTCATAGGCCTGGGTCCGGGGACTAGGATGTGTGATCTCCACTGGGATGACCGCCTCAGTGCCGAAGGCTAGGCAAAATGGGGTCCGGATGCAGCTGTTGGGGTTGTCCGGATGGACCAGAGTGCTTCCGGTAGCTTCTCGGCCCAAAGGCCCTTGGCAGCGTCCAATTTCTTCTTGAGGATCGTCTTTAGAATCTTGTTGACCGCCTCGACCTGGCCGTTGGTCTGAGGGTGGGCCGGTGAGGAGTAGAGGATCTTGGTTCCCATTTTGGAGGTGAATTCCCGGAGCTCGTCATTGTCGAACTGGGTTCCGTTATCTGTGATGATAGTGTCGGGCACACCGAAACGACAATATATATTTTTCCAAAGGAAACGCTTTACCTTGGTGGTAGTGATGGCGGTGAGCGGAGCCGCTTCGACCCACTTGGTCGAGTAATCGACCGCTACTATGGCGTACTTGAACTGACCGCGGGCAGTAGGGAACTTACCAATCAAGTCCAGTCCCCATTGCGCGTATGGCCATGGGCTGATTATGATTGACAGGGGCTCTGCCGGTGCACGGGGAATGGTAGCGAACTGTTGGCACTTGAGACACGTTTGAGAAATCTTCCGGGCGTCCTCCGCGAGTGTTGGCCAGAAGTACCCGGTGCGAAGGGCTTTGTGGGCTAAGGAGCGGGCACCGGAGTGATTGCCGCAGGTTCCCGAGTGGATGTCCTGTAGCACTGCTTCCCCCTCGGCTCGAGAGATGCACCGGAGGTTGGGCAACGAGAGTCCTCGCTTATACAGCTTTCCTTCTTGTATGTTGTAGCGAGATGACCGCAATGTGAGGCGCCGTGCCTCCAACTTGTCTTCCGGTAGTTTGCCCTCTAGTTTGTACCGGAGGATGGGGTCCATTCATGTCGTTGCCTGCTTGGTGGAGAAGACCTCACTGAAGGATTTGCTGATGCTTGGTTTGGGCAAGTGTTCGATAGCGGGATGAGTTCCCGGCAGCAATGATGGGTCAGCGGTGGCCAACCTTGCTAGGGCGTCAGCCTGTGCGTTCTTTTCTCGGGGGACCAGGGTGATGTTGTAGAATTTCAACTTTCGTAGGAGGATTTGAATGTAGCCCAGGTATGCGGTCATTTGGGGGTCCTTCGTTTGAAATTCGCCCGTAACCTGATTCACGACAAGTTGGGAGTCGCTGAAAATATTGAGGCTGTCATCTCCGGAGTCGAGGGCGAGTTGGACGCCGGCCACCAGTGCCTCGTACTCGGCCATATTGTTGGTTGCCGTGAAATCAAACCGGAGAGCGTACTCGAGGGAGAGGTTACCGGGACCCGTGAGAATAATGCCGGCGCCACTTGCCTTTTGGTTGGATGATCCATCGACGAACAGGTTCCACGTGGACTGTTCCTTAGCGGCTGGTTCCCTCGCGGGCATCTCCGGTTGGGGTGCTGAGTGTGTGAACTCGGAGATGAAGTCCGCCACCGCTTGTCCCTTTGTTGAGGTGCGTCCTCTGTAGAGGATGTCGAACTCGCTAAGCTCGATTGCCCACTTGGTTAGTCGGCCGGATGTCTCTGGCCGCTGGAGGACCTGCCGGAGGGGTTGGTCCGTCAGGACGGTGATGCGATGAGCCTGAAAGTACGGCCGGAGCCTTCTTGCCGAGGAGATTAGGGCAAGGCCGAGCTATTCCACCGGTGGGTACCTTCTTTTGGCGTCTAGGAGGCTTTTGGCGACGTAAAAGACCGGGAGCTCTTTCTCCCCATCCGACCGTATGAGGACTGAGCTTACCGCGGTGGAAGATACCGACAGGTATATGTAGAGCATCTCATCGGGGATTGGTGTGGAGAGGAGCGGTATTGCACTTAGATATGCCTTGATGCTTTGGAAGGCTTGTTCACACTCTTCGCTCCAGTCTACCTCCTTGCATTTCGTTCGCTTGAGTAGCTTGAAGAAAGTGTCGCACTTGTCAGTGCTCTTGGAGATGAAGCGGGAGAGTGCCGCGATTCTGCCGGTGAGGCATTGTACCTGCTCCTTTGTCGTTGGTGACTTCATGTCAATAATGGCGCGCACCTTGTCAGGGTTCGCCTCGATTCCCCGCTGGTTGATCACGTAACCCAGGAATTTGCCCGCGGCTACACCGAAGAGGCATTTCTGCGGGTTGAGCCGCATGCGGTATTGTTTGAGGATATCGAAGACGACCTGTAAGTTGGCGATGTGACCGGTCGCCTTGACGCTCTTTACGAGCATGTCATCCACGTAGACCTCTACAATCTTACCGATGTGCTGGGCGAACATCGTGTTGACCAGTCGTTGGTAAGTAGCGCCCGCATTTTTGAGCCCGAAGGGCATGACCTCGTAGCAATAGAGCCCCTTGTCGGTGGTAAAAGACGTAGCCTCCTGGTCCTCGGGGTGCATCCCGATTTGGTTGTAGCCGGAGTAGGCGTCCATGAAGCCGAGGAGTTCGTGACCGGGCGTGGCGTCCACAAGCCGATCGATGCGCGCGAGGGAAGCTATCCTTCGGGCAGGCCTTGTTTAGATTGGTGAAGTCCACGCACATGCGCCACTTCCGGTCGATTTTTTGACCATGACGACGTTGGAGATCCACCGGGGATAGTTTGTTTCCCGGATGAAGCCTATCTTCGTAGCTTCGGACTTCGGCTTGGATGGCCCGATACCGCTCCTCGTCATATGCCCGCCGCTCGCTCGGCCGGGTATGATCCCGGGGATATCTCGAGTTTGTGCGAGATGATGTCCGTTGAGATGCCGGGCATGTCCGCGTATGACCATGCAAACACCTCGCCGTTGTTTGCCCCCAGGAACATGGTTAATTCTTCCTTCATTTCCCCGGAAAGGTGTGCCCCAATCCGTAGAGTTCTATCCGGGTGTTCCTCAGAGAGTTGGATGGTAGTGAGCGAGATCTCGGGATCCGGGGAGTCGAGGGACGAGAGGTTGTCGCGGGGGTCCTCGGGTGCGTCACTTGGTTTAGGTGGGTTTGCCACCGAGAGGATTTCTGACCTTGCCTTGCCCCGGGTAAGGATGGTGGCGTAGCACTTGCGGGCGATCTGTTGGTCCCCGCGGATGGAAGCTGTTCCCGCAGGTGTTGGGAACTTCATCAACAACATGTGGCCGGCGATGATACACCTTAGCTTGTTGAGGGCTGGTCTTCCCAGGATCGCGTTGTACGGCGAGAGGCAATCGACTACAATGAATTCGGTGTGGATCTCTGCGCACCTAGGTCTTGAGCCGAGAATGAGGCGCATGTAATCTGAGCCGAGTGGCTGGGTAATGTCCCCGGAGAAGCTTAGCAACGGCTCGTTGTCCTGTAGGAGTTTGTTGTTCCTTCGGCCCAATTGGGTATATGCCTGATTGAAAATCACGTTGACCGCCGATCCGCTGTCGATCAGGACCCGAGACAGGGTGTATTGGTCAATTTGGGCGGTGATGAGGAATGGATCATCGTGCGGTGAGTGAATACCGCGCTCTTCCTCCTCGGTGAAGGTAATTGGTTCCCAGCCAACCTTGCCCGCCTTGGAGGGCTTGTCGTAGTGGATATTAAATATCTCCTGTCCCTGTTGAGCCCGCGGGTGACGCTTCCGGGCCATGTTTGTTAGCCTGCTAATGGGGGCACCCCCGTCAATCGTGTTGATGTGACCGCGGATGACCTGAATGTTGGCCACCTGGGGTTGAGCCAGATCTGCTTGGAACTGTTGGAGTTTGCCTTCTCGAATAAGCGTTTCCACCGCTGTCTTGAGGGCGACACACATGTTTGTGTTATGACCGCTATCCTCGTGGTGCTTGCACCATTTGCCTGTATTCCTTGGTGGGTTTGTTCGCGGGAACTGCTTTGGAGGGGGCGGTGGTATTTGATCTCCGCATTGGTCAAAGATGTCTTCGAGGGTTGCGGTGAGTATTGTCACGGGGGCGGTTCTCCCTCCGGCGAGGACGATCGTTGCGATCCGCTTGCCGGCCAAAGTTGTTCTCCCTCGTCGCTTGTGTTGTTGTGGTTCCCGGTGCCGGTCCTTTCGCTTTTCGGCGGGGGGGGTGATGCGGTGTTTGGTGTCTCCCTGCCTCGATTGGTGGTGGCTAGGCGGGAGGTCGCCGTAGGTGGTGAACTCGGCCTGGGCATGGAGGACGGCTGTCTCCATCAGCGCCTCGTAATCTATGGGCGGGTGAGCGTTTAGCTCGTAGAGGAAGGGTCCCCGCGTGAGTCCTTCCTTAAAGGCGGTGTATGCGAGATTCTTATCCAAGTCTCGGCAGCGTGAGGTTACAGTGCGCCACCGGGTGACGAAGGATTTGAGGCTCTCGCCGTCGCCTTGGCGGAGTTTGAAGAGTTGCCCGGTGGTATGGTAGCCGTCGGTCATCAGGATGAACCTTGAGCCGAACGCATTTACCAAGGCTTGGAAGGAGTTTATCGAGTGCGGTTTAAGTTCGAAGAACCAGCTCATGGCTTCACCGGTGAGGGTCTCCTGGAACATGAGGCATTTGACCTCGTCACTGTATCCCTTTCCAGCAGTCGCCGAACGGAAGCTATCCATGTGGAGGAATGGGTCTGCAAGACCATCGTAGCGGTCGACTTTGATGGGTTTTGCCCCCGCTGGTCGAATGGTGCTCAGGATTCGTGTTGTGAAAGGTCCCGGTCGCTCGGCGAATCTTGTCAGCGCAGGTGCGGGGTGTTGCTCGGCCAGTTGGATGCGAGCTTCCAGCTGTTCTAGTCGTGCTAGTAGTTGGTCGGTGGGATCGATGGGCCGGTTCCGCGTTTGACCGCAGCTGAACGAGCTTATCGGCGTGTCTGTCGCCCTACTCGGCCACCGCTCTTCTACTCGGGTAGGTTGTGGGGGCGCATCTCGCCCCGCAGTTCCTCGGGTGTAGTGGGACGGCCACGTGTACCACCCGACGTTGTTGCCCGTGTGTGCTTTGCGAGTGGTGATCGGCGGCCGGCGGGACTCGGATTGCGCTTCTCGGGCCTCGAGTCTTCTAACGAGGTCATCATATTTGCCGTAGCTCGTTGAGTTGATGCCGAGCTTCCGGCTTTTCCCGGTGTTCGCGCATCTTTTCGGCGTTGGCCGCGTTGATGTCCTGGAGCATGATGTCGACCCTTGCCTCGGAGGTCGCTATATGGCGGGGGATGGCTCGGCCTGCGGTTTGGGCCAAGCCGGATTCCCCCGTACCCGGCGGTGCAGTGGGTGTGAATTCCAGTTGTCTCTGGGTTCCCGGGAAGGGGTCGTCCGTAGGAGATGCGGTCGTGTCTTGATGCTCGGTCATAGTGAGGTAGGTGGAAAGTTTTGTACCCTTCCCACAGACGGCGCCAAATGTTTCTGCCTAGATCCGGGGGGATGGATTAGGCTAGAGGTACGAGTGTGATGACCGCAAGCTCCTCACGTCCGGTCACCTGTCAAGAATAATACACCGACGTCAAGAGGAGACCGGGTGGCCGGTCTTCGCTCCTTCGATGCCTAAGTCGGTACGGTGTATGAATATTGACGGGGTAACTTTAATGAGTATTGAATGCGTACCATTAATGAGGGAAGAGGCGGGCTCTTATAGGTGGTTGAGAGGAGGGTTAGTTGCTTGCCTTCGATGTGGGATCGATGACATATATTCCGGGAAGGGGCCTTCGCGATAGGCGGCTTGGACTGCAAGGTAGCCGAGCCCCGGCCAAGCCCCGGCCGGGGTCTTGATCGGGTTCGGCCGAGGTGGTGTCGGGGTAGCCGCGGCTACTCGCCGGGACCCGGATACGACCGGTGGAGTCCCCGAGCGTGCGCTATTTCTACCTAGTTAGTAGAGGGTATGTACGAAAGAAAGTCAATTGGGCCTCCAAGCCCAATGCACCGGCCCATGCCATCCCGGTCCAATTTGATTTGGACACCCGCCACATCCAAATTCATCATTCATCAATAAAGACGGATCCGACAAGTTCCTCCGCCCCCGCCACATCCAAAGTCCGATACCGTTCGAAAATAGCTGAGTCTGCCACCTACGCCTGCCAGACGGTGTTCAGTTTCTGAGCACGATAGTTAAGCCCTCCACCTTCGCCAGAAGGGCAGTGCCGTCTTCACGCGCACATGGTTGAGTCGTCCACCCAGACCTGACGACAAGTGTCCATTTTCATGGACACATCAGTAACATTTTCCCAAACTCGTTTAATTATTATATTTGTTTCTGTTTAATTTTATTTCCGCATTTGAATATTGTGTGAATAAATTTGGGTAAATGTTATTGTGTAAATATTTGTTTTAAACTTTGTTTTATTATTTTGTGTAATAATTTAGGGTTTATCCCTATTACTCTTGTTTGACGTTGATTTATAATTTTTCTGATATTAAATGTTTGTTTGATTCATTGCTTTGTCATCGATAAATTGCTAGTTGTTTATTGTGGTTGCAAACATAGTAAGCATGCTAGGGTTTTATGGCTATGAGTATATGTTGATCGCCATATCATCATATATTCTAGAAGTAGCAAATAGCGGTGTAAGCTATCGTTATATGAATCATCTTCTAGGCAATTAGAACTACATCAGTGTCGAAGTTGCCTACAGTTACTCGTTCTCTTTATGCATAATGACTTCTTAATGCTGAATCTATGAACATGCCATTCTATGTTGCATTTTAGAAGCTAAGTTAGGAGTACATGCCATGCACCTAGCATACCAAGTAAGAGAGAACAATAGATTAAGTGCAACATGCCATTGGCTTAGTCTGAGTAACTACATTTAATTGAAGTGAATTTGTAGGTTAACATATCAAGAGTGTGTTTATTTGTTGTACTATTTTTGTTTAGTTTAATTTTCAAAAACAAAAATCCAAAAATATTTTCTTTTATTTATTTGTTGATTTCAATTATTCTCAAAAAAACCGAAAAACACATTTTGTATATATTGTATATATATTTGTAAATAAATTCTTTGTTGTATATATTATTTAATTTTCGTGACATAGTTAAGCAAATACACAATCCCCTGTGGGTAATGACCCTTGTTTCCACTATACTATTCAACGACATTTTTATAGGTTGCAAGGATTTGTATATAATTACATTCTTTATTTTATTTTGACGAGCGTTTTTGCGCGTATCAATTTTGGAGCGTGAAAATGTCCTCTTCATAAGGTATGGTGAGGTTTTTGGTAGAGTGAGGCTCACTTAGCACCAAATCTTGCCTAGACATCGCATCAAATTGGATGAGCGTAGTTGTGGAAGATTCATAACTTTTCGTGACTTACTGTGAAGATATATATGTCATGTGTATTGTTGGACATGCTTTTATCTTTTGATTTAGTGATCAAGTAATCAACAAAATAATAAACATATGCAATCCAAATTACAATTTCTCTTGACTGAAGATTAATTAGGGTTCATGCTCAATGGTTATGGTGCACTATTTTTCCAAGATTTAGATAGTAAAAATCATAATTTACTTGAGAAATGCATCTAAAAAAAAATTTAGGGTTCCACGAGTTAAGAGAAAACTCCAACGAATTTTGGGTTGCTTCTTCGAATTGATGAAGATGTTCGTCGATCTTCCTCTTTGTTCTTCAATCTTTGAGTGTGATGATAACGTGTTATAAGTCGCCGATAAACTTAACTATGCAAGATAAGAAAGGAAAGAGAGAAGTGTAGAATGATCAATGATTCGATTGATGTGTGAAATAGTGATGTCTCAACATTTTTATATAGTGGAGAAGTATATAATAAGGAGAAACATTTTAGTTTTCCCACTATCACCACTAACCCCACTAATTATACAATATATGCTCTGTCATAAGTAATGTAACTCTTATGGAGTAAATAAGAGAACACCAAAGGTTTTCAAAAATTGATGTTTCGCGCAATGTATGTAGTCCACATTTAGTATATTGTACGTACGTACGTTACTTTACCACAATATTGATTTTTGGTATAATTGTTTGCTTCCTCAAGCATTTTTCGTTTTGCAGCATAATAAAAAACATACTTGTATTTTTGCCTCTCACTGTTAATGAATTGACGCTCTTAATAAAAAAAAATGGTAATATTTTCCAAAAAACAAATTACGGAGGAGGAGGTCCAGGTGGAATGGATGGAAACTTACCAAAAACATAAAAATAGAAATAGAACAACGTGGATGACTGCAAGTAGGCTGCCTCCCAAATTTGTGGGTGGGGGATTTGAAGAGAAGACAAAACGAATAATTGAAGTAGAAGGCATCCATCCTCTCACAAAACGACAGGAGTAAACTGCTGCCGGCGTCAACCGACTACTCTCTGAAACACGGTAGCGACTTACCCAAGAAATTATAGAATATGAGATGCTTGAAATTGTTGAAGAGTGGCTAATATTCTTTTCATTTAATGTTGTGGATGATGAATGGGCTAGAGTGACGATTTTGTTTTTCGAAAAAGTATATTTTACTTGGTGATAGAATTTTGTATGTTTGTAATAGAATTGGTGCGAGACAGAGAAGATGGAGGTAGGGTTCTTGGGGCTGGGAATAATGGGAAAAGCCATTTCCATGAATCTGCTACGCCATGGCTTCAAGGTTACTGTTTGGAACAGGACCCTCTCTAAGGTACTATTACTCTTCTGCTCTTCTTAGTATTATTATTGTCATTTTGAATGTTATTGACTGGTGATGATAATTGGTAAGTAATCCATGAATTAAACAGTCAACTGCCTTACTGCCAAGCCCAGGTCAGATAATTATGAGATCATCATCTGAAGTTCTGTATTTAGCTAGCCGATTTTATTATCATGATGACTGGGAATCATTGAGCCATTTGTATTTATGTACTTATATGTGTATCTTAGAATGTATGCTTTTAACCCTTCACCATCACTAATATTGAAAACGTGGTAGTCCAAATTCGTTTGGCTGCTACTTTAGTCATGTACTTCTTTAAACCATATTTTAACTCTGATAGCATTGATGATACTACATAAGAGTGGCTTACTTAAAAACTTTCTTGCTTGGTGTAAGTGACTGCTGACGTCATGTATTATGGAAAAGTTAAGGTCATATTGCAGCCGGTGGGGTAGTTAGAGATCTAAGATGAATGGTTGGCAGGGTTTGCTGTGCACCTGGGTATAGGTGAGATTCTTGTTGGTGAACCCCGGGGCCTTGTATATGGTTTGAGAATAGTTTGGGGATGAAAGTATATTAGAAACACATTGATGTAAGTCAACTCTACTTTGTGAACCTTATCAATGGTTACTGGGATTGTTCTCACCCTCTGCATGGTATGCTTTCCGAGTGCAAAAAACTTTGTCGTGAAAGCTGGAACTGTCAACATTTTCATGTTGACAGGGATGGAAATTTTCTGGCAGCTCATTTTGGGCATTGTTTGCAGTTGGGCTTCATCGGTTCCCTGCCCCGCCTGATTGTGCTTTAGAGAGTCTCCATGATGATGTTTCTGGGATTCAGAGACCTAGATTAGTGGTTCTGTACGTTTTCTGTGTTTGTGGGTTTCTGCCCTGTAGTCTACCGAGAAACACAAAAATTTGTCAAATAACAATAGTTGCCTAGATCCTCAGTACAACCTTAAGGTTGTCTCATATAAACCTAAGCTACCTATAGTGTTAATGTTCTATGTGCATCACATACACTTTTTATTTTATTCGGTGAGTTAATAACTTCAGTATTTAGAACGCTGACAGGCAATTGATCAGGATGCTGAAAAATGTGTAAGTAAAGACCAATTAACCAATTCTTGGAGCGATTAAAACTTGTGATAGTGTTGGAAACTTTTCAAAATAGAGTAATCAACACATTGCCGTGTTGCAAAACGTGTAATTAACTCGAATACTAGTTGTCATTTATCTTTCTGATTTTTTTCGTCCATTGGGAGCTCAATGTGGGTATGTACTCTTAACTGAAAAGCTATACATGGTCGGTAGAGCTTGAGCTTAGACTAACCTCTATCACATGTTCCAACTTGAACTCTTCAATACAGTGCGATGAACTCGTGGAACATGGTGCTTCTGTTGCAGAATCCCCTGCAGCAGTAGTTAAGAAGTGCAAGTATACCATTGCAATGTTATCTGATCCTTCAGCTGCTCTTGCGGTTTGTATTTGCACTCTGGTATTTTGGCACTTCATTTACTTGACTTTTACTTATCAAAATGCAAAATTCTCAGGTGGTTTTTGGAAAAGATGGCATTCTTGAGCATATTTCTGGTGGAAAAGGTTACATTGACATGTCTACAGTTGATGCTGATACTTCTTCAAAGATTTGTGAGGTTTGAGTTGCATACTAATCCTATCTCCTCCTCTTACATATTAGTTACAAATAGCCAGCATTACTAGAACAGAATTCTAAAACAGATATCCATATTTCCCTGTTTTTTTTTATCTATCTTTTAAGCATCTTTAAAATGCTTATGTCATTTTGTAAGAAAATATCTGTTAGGATAAGTGCTATATTAGCCTATTATAGTATTTCACTTCACACTGTTACAAGAGAACAGAACTAAGATGCTTTTATTTATGTATTTATTAGAATTTGTGAGCCAAGAAATCCATGTTCAAGTTTGAACTTTTACGAGTAAGTAGTAATTTATGTTCCCAAAAAATTGTCTCAAAGGTGGGATAATCCCTAGAGGATAATTGCTTGTGTACCATGCTTGAATTTCCATAAAAAAATGAATCTTATAGTTTATTCACATGAAAAGCATTTTTGATCTGTGGTTGTTGACTGATGCAGGATTAGTGTGAATCAGCATATGTTTTGTATTTAATGATTTAGATATGTAGGAAGGTAGTGTGTGTTCCTGACTAAATCTGGATGCAAGGTCATGAAGTTGTTGGGGATTAAGAATTGTGCTACCGAGTTTTATAGGGAACAGTTATCAAATATAAATGCTTGAATGAATTTAAACTTGATGAAGTAAATTTTTTAAGATGAGGAAAACCAAGAATTACTAGTTTGGTTTTGGCAAAGAAGAGAAGAACAAGAAAGCAATCTCTCAAATTCCTTTCTAAACATTGAAAGAGAGTATGTGATGCATTTTATAAGTTTCTTCACTAATTTATTTACCGAACTTGGGATTCTGACGCTAGAGTAGGATTAGAGTGTTATGAGCATGCTAAAAGGAAAGGTTAGATGTTAACTCTTGAATTAGCTTTCATCTATTGGAATACTTTCCCACTCATGGAATATTGTTTGCATAAACTTAAATTGAAAAAGAAACACATTAAAGTCCTTAGATTGTATTGTTCTGATGCAGTTTCCTTTGTATTTACCATCTTGAATTACGTTGTGGCTTGTTCACCAAATAACTTAATAGGAAAAGGTATGATCAGAAAAATATTTTCTACATATTACTTGGGTTTTTACCAACAATGTACAGGCGATTACAAAAAAGGGCGGTTACTTCCTTGAAGCGCCTGTTTCAGGTAGCAAAAAGCCTGCAGAAGACGGTCAACTTGTTATCCTCACAGCTGGAGAGCAGGTAATACTGTCATTCAGATTAACATCTTTGCAGTCTGTTGCATTACATTACATAGTTTCTGTTTCATTGCATTGCATTTTGAGATACTATGGGAAACCCTTTATACTCCTAGCTACATGTAATTGGGCTGCAAGTGTACATTCCTTGTCCTTTTTTTTTTGTAGAAATATTTGTTGACACACACACATGTGCACAAAGAAGGGTTTAGGGTTTAGGCAACTAGTCCTGGCAACTGGTCGGAAAAGCTGGCGTCCTGTCACCACTGATTGTTTCCCTTTTTGCCTTTGTTTCTTTTAGATTGTGCTTCTTTCGTTTTGGTATGAAATATATATATATATATATATATATTTATCAATGAAAGATGCTTCTTTAAGAAAAAAATTGTATTGCCACTCAAAAAGCAAAGCATAGTTTTTAAAACTGTAATCCATACAAGGCTATATGTTAAAGCTTTACAAAGAGTCCTGGAATGTATAAAATTACTACTTGTATTTGTTCAGGACATGGGTTTGCATATTGATTCCCCTCCCCGCTTTCGGAATACAAAGTAAGCCTTCAAGTTGGGCTACATGATTACATTGGCTCACAAGAAACATCTCAAAATTTTAAAGGCTTCTTCAATTAAAAAAAAGAGAGAAGTTCAAGCACAAAAGATAATGAAGGAAACAAAACAAAAATAATGGAAAAAATTATTTCCTGTAAGGCTATCACAGCTCCTCTTCCTGCGGCCAGAGAGCTGATGTGTTTTTGAGTAGGAGAATGTCTCGTATTGATTACTTACATTTGATTCCTTGTCATAAAATTAGAAAGCTTTATAAAGACCAAATAATTATATCATCTCTTTCATGCTGACTCCAAATATCGATAACTATAGATTAATTTAGGAATAGGCTTCCTTTGTATGTTTAATTATTGGTGTGAGTTATGGATTTGTTTATCTGTACATTGCTGCAGCATCTTACTTATTTTTAAATGTAGGCATTATATGAGGAAGTGCTTCCAGCTTTCAATGTCATCGGAAAGAAGTCTTTCTACTTGGGGCAGGTTGGAAATGGAGCAAAAATGAAACTTGTTGTCAATATGATAATGGGCAGGTAATGGTTGCTTTTTGCACAGACATGATGCATAATATAATGGAGAATCATTTTTGCAGCTCTCTTTGTTAGAAATATTAAAGCAAATACATGGGGATCATTTATTTGCTAGTAGGAATATCTGATATACTGATGTATGAGCAAGTGGAAGCTCAAAAGCAGTATTCACTGTTGGATTGAGCTTTGTAGACTGGTGCAAAGAGAGGAAGATGACGAAAGTATAACAGTAATAGGTTTGTGGTTTGGTATCTATCCTTCACATGAACAATATATATCGATACAGTTTCAAGAATAAATAGGCTTGTTGGCCAACTTGGCTGGGTTCTTGTTGGGTTGAGGTTTTAGTGTTTTTACTTTACAAAATTTTATTTGGTTTGTTGCTTCTATGTTTTATGCAAGTTGTAATAGTCACACGAGTTTTAAGTATTCTGGATTTTTGGATTGAGTTTCACATATTATGTGATGACATGCATTCTGTAGTAATCTACACAGTGCTTTAATGGTGCAGTATCCTTAGACACCAGGATCAGCAAACTCTAATTTAGGAGCAAATTAGGACAGAAACACTAGGATAGGGATAGAAAAACAAGAAATTAGGATTCTCTCCAGGCTTCACACCCAATTAGGCTTCACACCAACTCTCCCATCTCAGGAAACTCGGAAAATTCTGATGATTTTATTCATCAAATCATGACCTGCCATCTCTTAGACTTCTGAACCTGAAGCATACAAGACTGAAACTTAAGGATATGCTAAAAAAAAAAACTGAAACTTAAGGACTTGAAAAGACACCAGACTCAACATAGATTTCTTGAACAAAACTCATTAATCTTTCCCAGCAGTTGCAGTAATTAACTTGAAAACAATGATAGAGATGAATTAGGTGTTCTCTTTTTCCGTTTCTTCCACTCATAAACCCTAAAGGGTTTGACAATGATGTCCCTCATCAATTAACCATTTCATTTAACATGAGTTCTTTTCTTGGCTGGATCAGCTCTCATTTTGACAATGTCAAGATGTTTCTTTGTTTTTCTTATTATTATAATTTGGTAATAACCTAATGCATTAGTTTCTGATTTTTGAGAATGAAATCCTCATAGAACATGGGCCAAATACCCACAATCCCCTGCAAGTTGACATAACAGTCCAACTTGACCGTTGTATT
The DNA here is from genome assembly GCA_030142095.1 of Rubus idaeus. Taxonomy (NCBI): domain Eukaryota; kingdom Viridiplantae; phylum Streptophyta; class Magnoliopsida; order Rosales; family Rosaceae; genus Rubus; species Rubus idaeus. The sequence goes on from CM057965.1 coordinate 34,184,843, forward strand.
GTAATATGTGCGTGCATATTTGTATTAATTATAATTTTTGGTGAATATTAACATTACAAATCATAATCAAAGCAATTAATGTTATTTATAATGGTGTTCACTCCACTGCAGTATGATGAATGCATTCTCTGAGGGACTTGTTCTTGCTGGCAGAAGTGGACTGGATCCTTGTGTTCTTCTTGACGTACTGGTGAGTAACAACCTAAACTTCATTTTATCAGTATTGGATCCTTCATCTTAGTGTTCAGTAGTTATAATTATTTTTTTCTTAAGGGTAAGGTTTGTGTACCGAGACTGGTGTTCTTTTTCTTTTTGCATATTAACAAAGTGGACTGCGAGCAAAAAAAAAAACAAAAAAAAAGTATTAAAAAAAAAGTGGACTGTATCCTTGAGGTTCGCCCCTAGTGTTGATAAGTTAATTTCTGGCAGGATCTGGGTGGAATTGCAAATCCAATGTTTAGGTTGAAAGGACCCACTATGATTCAAGGCAGTCATTCACCTGCCTTTCCATTGAAACATCAGCAGAAGGACATGAGATTGGCTCTTGCCCTTGGGGATGAAACGGCTGTATCAATGCCAGTAGCTGCTGCAGCTAATGAGGTTATGCATGCTCTTCATTCTTTTTAGAAATTAGTTCTTCGAACTATTCTCAATTTTACTATTTCTCATCCTCATTTCTGCATGGCCCTTGTTTTCATACCTAGTGAATAAGTAGTCTGTTCAGTCACTCATAATCTAAATATCCTGATCGGCTCAGACAGATCTTTAAATTTTGATCACAACATAGAGTAGTCACATGTTATCTCACCTATGTGGGTTTCTCTGAGCCTAATGTAGGGCTGGCATCGGTATAAAACCTACCCAGTTTTTCCCCTTACCGGTACCGAACCGATTTCTTCCGGTAAGCCAAATGACATACCGTAACCGAACCGTTTGTTCATTGTATCGAGATTTCGGCACAAATTCGGTTCGAATTTCGGTTAACCGAGAGGTTGATTTGATGATGAAGATGCAGATCTGATGATGAGGAATTGAAGATGATGGAGAAGAAGGGAAGCAAAAGAAGAAAGAATAGGAGAAAAGGAGGATCTGCAGATTTAGATTAGTAGATTTAGTGATTTATTGGAGAAGAAAAAAAATTACCAAGAACGGAGAGAAAGAAAGAAGAAGAGGAAGGAGAGAAGAGAGGAGAAAGAGAAGAGAAAAAAAAAATGAAGGGAGGAGGAAGAACTGAAGAACCCAGAAAGAAGAGAAAGGAAAAATAACGAGAGAGAGAAGAGGCCAGCAAGAAGAGAAAAAAATCGAAGAGAGAGAAAAGAGAGCCTTTAAGGACTGAAGATTGGAAAGTAGTTAAATAAAACAATTTGCATATATTATATCAAGTGGAACATGTGGTCTAATGGTTTGGGCATGTGTTTCTCATTGAGGAGGTTGAGGTTCGAACCCTCATTCTCCTCAAAATGGAGAAATATTTTGGAAAACCACATATTCGGTCGGTTCGGTTTCTACCGAACCTCTGTCATTGAAGAACCGAAACCGAACTGAGGACTGTTGGTCGGTTCGGTTGTCCCGAACCGAAATGTCGGCTTGGCTCGGCTCGGATCGGAATAAACGGTAGAAAATGCCAGCCCTATATGGGATAGTGCGTTAATTCTCAGTCTCATCTGTTGTTTCAAATGAGATCAGTCAGATCACATGTGTATTTTTCTCAATCCAATTGCCATTTCTTTGGTGAAGAAAGTTATGATCTGGAATTTCCGACGGAGGAGATGTATAAATAATAATATCTTAGTAGTTAGCATCCTACCCATTTTTTCTTTGAAGCTTTCTGTAGAAGTTCACTATCGTGAGATTCTGTGAGAGGGTGACATTATTACAAATTTACAATTGAGGGGAGCTTCTCCATTTCGGACTCTAGAAATTAATGCCTTTGTCCCTGATCTTATTTATGTTGATGGCCTTGTAACTACGAAAACAGAATTAGGACGATGATGCGAATATGTGGAATAGAAAATGAACACCACACACAAATACAAATTTGATATCGAGGTTCAGCTAATTTAGCCCATTATTGCTGTCCAAGTTAATTTGGATACCCCCTTCCAAACACCTTATTTGCATATGTCTTGCATTGGATTGTCGTGACCAAAATAGTTAGTATTTCATGAATGAAATCAGGAAATTGTTTAGTCATCCAATTCTATTAAGCAAATGGACAGTTTTGTTAAAATAATTCTTATGATGAACTGTCCATTTGTTGAATATAGTTTGATGTGACTAAATAATTTCAATTAAATGATTGTTTTTTTTTTGCAAAGACAATTTTGCAGGAGTGTTTCACAATAAATTGGTAGACTCTACGTAATGGAAAAAGCAAGACAGTTTAGACTGGTGTTTCCAACTCCAATTGAACACCGAGTATTTTCCAAAGAAAATAGCACCTTGAAGTAATTTTATTATTATTATTATTTTCCACTATTATTATTTTACGCTTTTGTTGTACATCAGAACTAAAACCCTATGTTTATGTTTTTAGGCATTCAAGAAGGCTAGAAGCATGGGGCTTGGGGAACTCGACTTTTCAGCTGTATATGAGAGCGTGAAGGCTATTGAACCTCCCTCTAAAATTGAATAGTGACGCGCTTTCTGTCTTCTCTTCAGTGGCCTAAGTAATGTACTTCCTAATGTTTTTTGTTTGTTTCATAATTAGCAATATTTAGATACTTGGGTGGTTAAACACTCTTAGAGTACAAGTCCTTCATATGCATTTTTAAAATAATGTGCATTTGTATTAGGTGCAAATACTACTACTGTTACTAGCAATTCAGTTTGGTTTAATTGCTTGCTCATGTATTTCTCTTGCGTTCCAAGAGAAATGTTCTCGTAGTTTTCCTTTGCAAGTTTTTCTTCTCCTCATCAAAAAATACTACTACTGCTACCCACACCTTGTTCTAATCACCTCCTTTGTTATTGCTCTTTTATCCTTTCTCCTTTTCTTTTGTCACTACCTAAGATTTTGTAACATTGTTGTTTTTTTGTACTTAATTGTGGAATAGTATCATTCGTGTTACTTGATTTGGTACCCAAATTCTAACTCAATAAATGTGGTTCCTAAATTATATAACCACGTGAACGATAATCTCGCTCTCATATATATATATATATATATAATTTTCAAAATATCTCATGAATTTGTCTATAATTGTTAGTTTGCACTCTGAACTTGCAATTGTGAAAATTTACCTCCTAAACTTAGCAAAAATTGTCAATTTTTAACTTTTTCCATTCAAATGTTGGTTATGTTCTACTCATGTGAGGGGCAATATGGTTATTTTGGTCACAATTTTTTTTTTTAAATTGTTTGTTTAGAAAAAAATATATTCTATGCCAAAAAATACAAATATTTCAAAAAAGATATTTTGTTTTCAAAGCTTTTATTTATTTCTCTAGAGATATTATATTTAGAATTATATATTCTTAACTTATAATAAATTGTTTCTTATAAAAAAATTTGTCATAAATTATTATTTTTGTATGAATTATTTCTCCTCACATAAGACATCATTTCTATTTTTTTTTTGCATGAATTTTATTTAAATAATATATATTTGTTTTTTAGATTTGAAATAACTATTGTCTCTCATATAAGTGACACATGACCAACTTTTGGATGAAAAATGTTAGAATTGACGGATGTAGTGTAAATTGGAAGTTCAAATTGACAATTATAGCCAAGTTTAGGGGGGTGTTTTGACAATTAAGTCATATATATGTATATATAAAATCATTCTCAGGTGTGGAGGTATGCACTTTTTAAAGTTGCTGATTTTTAATTTCAGCCGCTAAATCTGTTTAAAATAACTGATCTGACGGCTAAGATTAAAAATCCGCACTTTTAAAAGTTGCACAGCTTTGTAATAGAGAAGCCCCGATATATATATATATATATATATATATATATATATATATATATATATATATATATATGGACGTCCGCACGTAATATATATATATATCATAGCCTTCCTGCACGCACATATGCGCGTGCGAAAGGGTTGCGCTCGCGCATGCGTTGTGTGTTTTTGTTTCATTCATATGTCCAATATGATTATTATAATCTTTCATCAATTTTCGTGTTGTACATGATTTACAACTCTTACCACGTCGTATCGAACAAACATTATGAAATTAATGAATTTGCCTTCAGCAATCCATTAGTAAGAAAAAAGAAAATTTTGTACAAAAATATAAAGAGGTAAATAGAAATATACAATATTGATGGCTGAAACCCAGTGGGAGGCTAAGCCATTACGCCTATAGTTTATTTATTGATGCAATTGCTTATATAACCGAGTGAAAACACAAAAACACGTCTCCTACCGCCTTCGCCCCTCTGTGATTTCTTTTATTGTCGATGGTGCCTTTCTTGTACCATACCTATAAATAGAAAGGGTTACGCAAAATTAAATGTTATAGTGAAAAAAATTGCAATGAAACATGTATTTAATTTTTAATCTATGTTATTGTCTACATCAACTTGAAGTACCTATGAGAATGAAATATCATTTGTGTCCGGAAGAAGCAAAACTTCTTTATATACCACGTTCTTAGTAAATACTCCTTCCTCACCAACCATTGAGCCCTTTTTAACCAGAATCTTTGTAGTTGACTTCGATACCCCTCTCGACAGTGCCACATATAATTGCCCATGACTAAATACATGATCTGGGAGGTAAACACCAACATGTGGAATCGTCTGACCTTGAGATTTGTTTATTGTGAGAGAGAAACTCAATTTTACTGGAAATTGCTTCCTTGTTAGTTGAAATGGTAGTCCGACATTCTCTGCACTTTTCAAATGAATTCTAGGTAGAAAAACTCTGGTCCAGCAAACTGTCCGGTTAGAATCTCTGCATCTATCAAATTTTGGTATGAACCACGACATAGCAATCTAGTACCGTTACACAATCCCAACTTTGGATCAATATTGGTGTATTCAATTCAGATTTTAAAAGATTGTGTTTGACTTTTTATAATCCATGGATTTTGCTAAGTACATGGATTGTAATAATTTCATATGGAGTTTAATTGAGTTTAATGGATTGATTTTGCAGTATTTTTTTGGATTTCAATTCCATATGGATTGATTGAGTTTTCATTTTCTATTAAATTTTGTTTGTTTTATTTTTATTAAAAATAATTAACTTTTCAAAAAAAATCTTTAAAATTAGTCAAGAAAGAAAAAAGTATATAAAAAATAGTGGTAGTGGGATTTTGGACAGTGCGAATCTCTCATATAAAAAAATGGTTTCTATCATTGCATAAGCAAAGTTGAATTCTTGATATGGGATTCATAATTGGCTTAAGGATGAGTTCCTGCTCTAGTGGCCCTATTGCTGCACACCAATAAATAAATCATTTGAAGAACAACTTAAAAGAAATAGGCAAAAAAATGCCTTGATCTTTCGCCCATAATTTTGTATCCCAAATATATACTTCTGCTCTTGAAGGAAGTTATTATTAACCCCCGTATGAAATAATGCAATAACAACCTTTTATGTTTGAGCTTTGGAATCGTAGCCAAATTAATCATGTTAGATTCTAATTATCATAATCATTTAGATCAATCTTGTTGTGGTGAGGCTGAAGAACGCATCTTGGGTAGGGAGAATGGGTAAGGGGGAGGTCTACAGTGATGGTTTCGTTCATGGGTAGGGAGGTCTTTTTTTTTTTTTTTTAAGAGAATGGGTAAGGGGGAGGTCTCGAGAGTGAGAATCCATCAAAATCTCTACAAAAGTGGCAAGATTTCTTTGGAGTTTTTCTAGTTATATTAACACTATAGAATCCTACATAATCCATCATTTAATGAAATCCTTCAAAATTCACATACTTTTGAATATCACTAAATTTAGATGGAAATTTTTAAATCTAAATTGAATACCTCAAGATTTAAAAGGATTCTTTAAAATCCTAATTGAATACCCATAGACTTTTAAAATACAAAAAAATCCTATAAACTCTTGATTGAATACACCCTCCTTAGAAGCATGATCGAAGCACCTATTTTCAAAGTTAACTTATGGGGTGGTAACCCGCCAGCGGTTATTGAGTTTAAGAACTCTGGTTGGTACAAATTTCTGATGTCATCTTCAACATAGTCAAATGAATACGACATGATTTCTTCACCTGGAAACATACTAATTATCTTTTCATTCAACATGTCCACATTATCATTTATAAGAGTAATGAATGCTCGCTCCACCATGTATCTTACATCGTTAACATGATCACCCAAATTTGGAAAAACTTCATCAATAATTTCATTAATTGATCGGTCGCTCTCCCATGGGACCACCATGTATCTTGCATCGTTAACTTTATCATTTCATTATTGACAACATTATGAAAATTTGTGGTCATTGATGGATATCATATTCTGTCTCAATCTCAATATCTTCATTTGTGCCCAAAATGTTGATTTCACAATAGATGCTTGAATTAATTTAGACTTCGTTCCTTTAGAAGTAACAGGAAGGACTTGACGAAAATCTCCCCCAAAGATCATTATCTTTCCACCAAACGGTAAATCTCCCCACTAAACTTTCTTCTGGATCATTTGTCATTTTAGGCAGATCAAAATCTGTAATATTCTTGTTAAATTGCTCTAATATTCTGTTCAAATCTCGCAAGAGCCTGTTTCTAACAAAAGTGTTTGCAATGTCAGTAGATGAATAATAATCTTCGACCATGAAAGGATAAAATTTGTCCCATAATGTTCGAACACCAGTTGGTTCATTATACACCAAAATTGTGACGAAGAATCTCCTCAAAGCTGATGGCATTCTAATTGCAGAGACTTCTAACAAACACTATCGGATACTGTTGTCATTTTCCAGCAAACCTTGTTTCTCAGCTACTTGCTTAAATGTAGGTTGCAAAACACCATCGACAGTAAGCAAATCACGAAATGATCTTGTTACTCTTACATGATTAAAAAGGACACGCAGACAAAATTTCTCGCCTTCAGAGGGTGAAATGCTATATAGTCTCCCAATAACCCTGTAGTTTCTCCTTCTTTTCACCCAAACTTTGTGGCTATTATCCCACCTATAGTGTTCTGGAATTTCTCGATACAAATGTTCTCTTGCATCTTCATCCATCCGGTTCAAGGTGAAAAATTCAGTAAGCATTGACTTCTGTGTGTGCTCATCTGCCAGAATATCCTCTACTGTTTCATCTGCATTGAAAGTTATTTGTTGCATGTTGGGAAGATGTATTTGCAATCGCTCTACTGTTGGATATATTCTAGGGTCCTTGACCAACAAGGACAGAATTGGGGATATATTTCCCATGCAGGCTGATAGAATAAAGTGGTGCCCATCCGGCCCATTAAATCAGAATTGTTGATCAATTTACGATTATGTCCTATTCTTTTCAAAACAATTATAACATGCCACTGTCATTTCATTTCATGGCAGTGGAGGAGGGAGCTGAGAATCCATAGTGACGGATCTGCGAAACGGAGCGCGGAGCCCTGGGCTCGAATCACGAAGGAGATCGGCGAGATTGTCTGTAACGGCAGCGCGTGAAGGTCGGTGATTGAAGGAGAGAGAAACCAGATCTCTCTCTCTCTCTCTCTCTCTCTCTCTTTTATTGGCTGCGCCGAACCTTGTATTTGATGATAGAGTCATGGGACTCTTCTCCGATGAGGCAGCTATCAAGCAAAGAACAACAATTCATTCGGTGCTTTGGAATTGGTAAAACCATATAAGCAATTGCTTATGAAAATTTGGGGCTTTTGGTCTGCAATTGCTTTTGGTCTCACAGCTTGTGCCAGCTATTGTTGGATTGTTTGTTTATAAAGTTGCTGCTCTTGTTCCTGTCTATAGAGATAACTAATGAAGACTTGCAATTAAGCTTTCCAGATGAAGGCGGCCTCTGGTGCTCAATAATGTAAAAGGCTATTTATGTATTTGATAGCTAGGATAAGGTTGTTTGCTTGTTGCAGACCTTGGTATTAGTATCTTGTCCTATGTTTATTATTACTCTAATAATATGTACATACCCTAGAAATTCAATTGGATTAGTCTTCTATTTCAAACACAAGGGTCAATAAAAATTTAATTTATTGAGGTCAATAAAATTTTACTGACCTAACCAATAAACAAACACAAAAGGTGGGATGATTAATTTTGGAGTAGGAGAATTAGAGCATGTGCAATATGTGATGGACCATCACCTTTATTTAAGGGGCAAGTTATTTCCGTGGTAGGATGAAAAAAACAAAAGAGCATCACTTTTGTGTATTTTATTGAGGTCAATAAAATTTTATTCAAGTCAATAAATTATTTTATTGAGATCAATAAACTGTTTTATTGAGGCCAATAAAATTTTATTGAGTGGCTAGCAGTATTTTATTGACCTCAATAAAGTTTTACAAAGTAGCTAGGAATATCCTAACCAATAAACAAACACAAAAGGTGGGATGGTGAATTTTGGAGTAGAGAATTAGAGCATGTGCAATATGTGATGGACCATCACCTTTATTTAAGGGGCAAGTTCTTTCCGTGGTAGGATGAAAAAAACAAAAGAGCATCACTTTTGTGTATTTTATTGAGGTCAATAAAATTTTATTGAGTAGCTAGCAGTATTTTATTGACCTCAATAAAATTTTACAAAGTAACTAAAAATATCCTAACCAATAAACAAACACAAAAGGTGGGATGATGAATTTTGGAGCAGGGGAATTAGTGCATGTACAATATGTGATGGGCCATCACATTTGTTTAAAGAGCAAGTTCTTTATGTGGTAGTAGTGAAAGAACAAAGAATGATCACCTTTGTGCATTTTATTGACCTTAATAAATCTGGGTGATGCGAAGCAAACCCCAGCCACATCTTGTCAAACCGGCTGTGGAAAAGAGAGATTCGAAGGAAAACGGATTTCTGGTTCCATCGGATTTCAAGACGATTTCCGGCGAATCCGATCATTATTATTGACAAATGAGGTATGCAACTTGATCCTATTGTCGAGCTCTACGTGTTTTGAAGCTCTGGTTCGATCTTTGATCGATATCTGAAGAAATTGGCATTTCAACATTGACTTTCTTCGTGCAGCTCGACCCCGATGATGAAAGGGAAAAAATGTCTAGAAAATAAAATAAAACAGGTCACGCCTTGCAATTTTGTCCTTGATGGAAAAAAACAGGCCAAAATTAAACCTATTGAGAAAAATTGAAAACACCTCAAACTTAATGGAAAATATTAGGTGAAAATTAGGACCTATTGGATATTCTCCATAAAGCCTCTGGTGCACATACCCATCGTGCATCAACAAATTGCTTGATAATCTTCGATATACAGGATATACATCGTTCTCTTGCAAAGTAAAATTCGCAAATGATTTTGGGTAGCCTTTATTGCAACTCCCATTTTTCATACATGGAAGCCTTGGGTTTAAAGTTCCACATGGACCATGAATCATATGTCTACATACTGCATCGTAGAGTTGAGGCTCCTCATCCTCATCTGGTATTCCAGCTTTAACAATGTAATCGTAATCATCAGGGTTATTGAGCTTATCATTTACCTCTAACACGACCAGCATGTGAACATGTGGTAGGCCTCGTTTCTGAAATTCAATAACGAAAACATGAGCAACCACTTTCCCCAGCAGTCCCTTGTTGATGATATCTTCTTTTAAATGCTCAAATTTTGCACGAAATACTCTGGTGACTAAATTAGGACGATCTTGGGGCGTTTGTTCAGGGAGTAGTTCACTTCTAATTTCTTCCTAATTAGGGTTACATGTCATGGTGATAAAAAGATCTGGCCTGCCATATTTTTGAACCAAAGCCATTGCGTCTTGATATCTTTGGTACATGTCACGTGGGCTTCCCATAAATGATGATGGCAAAATGGTTCTGCGACCAACGTTACCTGATAAAATATCAATTTTTATTATATTTTTCATTCTACAATTGCAAATAAAATGACGCTACATATTAGACTTCATCATCACACGAATACTAAATTCATACCCGCATTGTTTTCCCTTGCATTTAGGGAGTCTTGAAATCCTTGACAAAATTCTCTCCGAATTTTTTTTTGATTATTACGAAACAAATAAAATGACGCTACATATTAGACTTCATCATCACACGAATACTAAATTCATACCCGCATTGCTTTCCCTTGCATTTAGGGAGTCTTGAAATCCTTGACGAAATTCTCTCCGAATTTTTTTTTGTTCAGGGAGTAGTTCACTTCTAATTTCTTCCTAATTAGGGTTACATGTCATGGTGATAAAAAGATCTGGCCTGCCATATTTTTGAACCAAAGCCATTGCGTCTTGATATCTTTGGTACATGTCACGTGGGCTTCCCATAAATGATGATGGCAAAATGGTTCTGCGACCAACGTTACCTGATAAAATATCAATTTTTATTATATTTGTCATTCTACAATTGCAAATAAAATGACGCTACATATTAGACTTCATCATCACACGAATACTAAATTCATACCCGCATTGTTTTCCCTTGCATTTAGGGAGTCTTGAAATCCTTGACGAAATTCTCTCCGAATTTTTTTTTATTATTACGAAACCATCTAAGTTTATGTGACTTAATGTTTACGTAATTATCTACAACATATTGTTGCAAGAGGCGTCCCCCTCGATGTAGAGGATTTTCATGAACTTGACGTATTTGCAAAATCAATATTTTTAAGCACATGTTCCAATGTCATGTTTTTCTATGATAGCAAGAATTGAAGTACAAAAAAAAATACCAACCTGTAACATATATGCATAGTAGTCGCAACATGACATAGGTCTTCCATTGTTGTCATGAGTATTAATGTCCCATCCATATGTAACCGTTTGGAATTGTTTGTATGAAGTCTATCTCCATTCTAAACGTGGGTGTTTTTTTTGTTTTTTCTTCCTGGACAAACTACTTAGTACGTGGCCATGTTGTTTTTCTTTTCCTTCTGAATATAATCCATATATCCATATATTCAGATTTTACCTTATCACCGTTGAGAATATTATTTTTTCAATTGAAACATTTTAATCAAAGAAGGGCAAATGCTGGGTTTTTGAAAATTTAACCTCTTAAGGGCTGTTCTCTTAATTAATACAGATATTTCAATGTAAATTTTAGAATATGAAAAGGATAAAATAGGTAATTTAATATAGTTCGTTAAACTCTTTGTGTTTTTCATCTAGCTTCACAGAAGCAGCTTTGAAAAGCTACAAATTGTAGCTTCGTATATTTGTTGTTGGGAGAAGCAATTATGTACCAAAAACAGCTTTTCAACTCTTTACCAAATGCGGTAACCTAAGCCTAAGAAGCACTTTTGGTCCCAAAAGCACCTAAAAAAACAATACCAAATTGGGCCTTAATATACACAAAATCACATATAATAAGAAAATTTGAAAACAAACACAAGCAATCAAAAGTCCCAGAAATAAAACCACAATACTTGATCAACACTTATAGCATATTTATATATATTAATTTCTCCTACACTATTCATAAGAGAGTGAAATTTTTTTTTTTTGTCCTCATTTATTTATTAATTACGATTTTGCCATTAGCCCATGAAATTACTGTTTTATCCTCATTTATGAATGAAATTATGGTTCTGCCATTAATTATTAATATTCTAAATTAATACTAGTTTTCCTGCACGCGCATACGCTTGTGCGAAAGGGTCGCGCTCGCACGTGCGTTGTGTGTTTTTGTTTTTGTTTCATTCATATCTCCAATATGATTATTATAATCTTTCATCAATTTTCGTGTTGTACATGATTTATAACTCTTACCACGTCGTATTGAACAAATATTATGAAATTGATGAATTTTCCTTTAGCAATCCATTAGTAAGAAAAAATAAAATTTTGTACAAAAATATACAGAGATATATACAAATATACAATTTTGATGGCTGGAACCCAGTGAGGGCAATCTGCAATTTGGGATACCCATTTCCTCATGGAAATCTTTGGCACAATTGTAATTTATTCTTGCTCTCCTTTGTCGAACTTGATGAATATTGTTGTTGTTGCGATGAGGATATTGTTGTTGTTGCGATGTTCCTCATGATTATTCACGGACTCACATTCATTGTCTTGATCGTCATCAATATCCATGGCCTCATTGTTGTTGCCTCGTTCTTCTTCATTATTCATAACCTCATTGAGTCATTGTTGTTGTTCTCCTCTCCACCTCCGTCTCTTCCACCAGTTGTCCTTAAGGTATTTATATTATTTATTTATTGATGATTTTTTTTTCTTCGGGACCAACATCAATTATATAGTCCTAGGAAAATATCACATGTATCATTCGATTAGTTTGTTAGTTTATTGAATTAATGTTATCACTCATGCCTTGAAATACCTTGTGCCAATTGCCAATTTGTATTTTTCAAATTCGTTCAATTATTTAGCTATTGGACAAAATTTATTTTTCATTGGCAGTAACTAAGCATATTAGGGGAGAAAGCCAAACCATAAAGACATGCCATTATCAAAGCTTGCAATAGAGTACATGATCAAACATAGAAGATGGAAACAGTTTGTTGTGTCAGTTTCTCTTTTGTCTTCAGTGTCTCGTCTCTGTTCTATCCTTATCTGATGACTTTATTACCCAGAAATTATGCTAAAATGATGATTAGAGGGCAACCAAATGAGTAATATGACAAAGGTGAATATGATTAACCTGTGCAACGCATGTCCCTTCCTATGGAATTAAGTAGCACTGCAACTTCAACGATTAAACGAACACCTCCATTGAATAGTCTGTATTTAGATTGTCATTAGCTGCTTTCCATTTTTCAGTTTTCTATTGACTAACAATTAGCTATAAATAATCCAAATTTAGGTGAAAAAAAAGTTCTCAAGCCTTACCTTATACAGTAACTGGGAGTTTAACAACCTAATCCAAATTTTACTCTTTCTTTTTACCTCGATTTTTTTTCCTTCTCAAATTGCAATCTTGCCTCCTTTAGACCTTCTCAAATCCCACCTCTTGACCAATACCAGGGCCTTCAACAAATTTTCCTCTAGTGCTAAGCAAATTTGAAGACCCCCCTTGGTATTCAATATGATTAACCAGTGTAGCTTGTCTCTTATGTAATTGAGTAGTACTGTATGTTCATTGCTTAAATGAACTCCTGCATTGAATAAACCGTGTTAAATTGTTACCTATACGTGGTTGGAAGTCATTTTGTAAGGGCAAGATTTCTTGCATATTGGCTATTTCCTAATTAGACAAAACCTATTCCCTGTAATTGCATTCAATTGTATAGTTGATAGGGTTTTATAAGTCGTGGCATTAGGATTGGTGATCGTTCGACATCCTTGAAGTTCATCTCAATGGTTCGTGGTGATTTCCTCTACTTCCTCAAGGTATGGATCATGCATTTGCATCTCATACATATTTGGTTCTCTTAGGAAGTCTTTCAATCACCTTAGGGTTGCTAGAACTTAAAATTGGTTTTATGTGAAAATTGCAAAACTTGTTTAAAACCGTTTTTTACTCTGGACGATCGATCGTCACCTATCGGGCGATCGATCGCCCAAGGTCAAGAAAATGACCGTTGTGTTTAAACTAGTGCGCTTGAGTGCGGAATATATCCGTTACGCCTTTTGTCTTTAACGATCGATCGCCCTTGATATGCGATCGATCGCTTGTAAGGTTATGAGCTTCTGGAACGTGCGATCGATCGCACCCCTATCGGGCGATCGATCGCCCTTCACGTTTTCTTTGCTGAAAACGTATCTATTTGCCATGCGATCGATCGCACCCCTTGGGCGATCGATCGCTTAATGCATCTGGTCTATATAAACAGATTTCTGTTGCTTCATTTCGTAACTTTCATATCTATAACTCTTGCAAACTGATTTTTGAGAAAGTTCTCTGATATTGAGTGATCCTAGTCCATGCTATAGGTTCCTCCTTTGTTACTCCATTCAATCCACTTTAGCTAAACCTTTGAATTGCTTGATACAAGCTTGTTTAGTTTTCCATTGGATTAAGGAGTTTGTGTTCATCTCTAGCAAACATTAATTGTTGTTTTGCTGAGTTGAACGAATCCATACATAACCATTCATACATCATTGCATAGCCGCGGTTCTTGCGATTGGAGTTACACACCGGTGGAGCTCAATTGGAGAAGCTTGAGGAAGGCACACTTGGAGGAGCAATTGGAAGCTACACAAGGTTAGAACTGCCACTAGAGTATAGGTACTTGGTGTTTGAGTTTGGAAACGTTTTTCCCCTTGTATGTGTTTGCCACATTGGCTTTTCATAGTGTGATTCAAGAGCGTGGGGTACGGCTCCCCTCCGGTTTTTCCTCTAGAGGTAGAGGTTTCCGGGTGAACATTCTTGGTGTTGTGTGTTGTGATTGTTGATTGGTTTGCTTATCTATTGTTCTTAAACGTATAAATCATTGTGTGATTCATTCAATAGATTATAGACCGTGGTGTGCTAGTTTGACGCACACTTTGGGTTTTAGGATTGTTCAATTGTGTGTTGTTGTTGCATACCCTTGTTTGTGTTCAATTGAACATTGCTTGAGTCCTTGCTTTTCGATTAGTGTTTGCACAACTTACCCTTAAGGGAATTTCAATTGGTATCAGAGCCTCTCTCTAGAGGCAAATAGAGTCGATCCGGTTAAGTTGTAAGTTGTTGTCATGTCGGATAGAGCACTAGGTTCGTTGAGTCACCCTCCTTTCTTCAATGGAAGTAACTATTCGGTTTGGAAAAATAAAATGAGATTCTTTCTTAGGTCTCAAGATAACTATATTTGGTATATCATTCAACATGGGTATTCCGAACCTACCAAAAATGTCGAAAATGTAGAACAACCTAAGCCTAAAACCGAATGGAGTGTAGAAGAAAACAAACTTAGTGATGCAAATGCTAAGGGTCTAAATGCTTTAGTTACCGCCATATCTACCGATGAGTTTAGACACATTGAGCATTGTGAATATCTCAAGGAAGCTTGGGATAAACTTAGGGACATCCATGAGGGTGATACCCGTGTTAGAGACTCAAAACTCCAAATGGTTGATTCCGATTTTGAAAACATCACTATGGGAGAATCCGAGTCTTTTTCGGATTTCTATAATAGGTTGAGCTTACTTGTTAATGCGGCTAGAAATCTTGGTGAAATAATCACCGAAGCTAAAATAGTAAAGAAAATCTTTAGGGTTCTTCCTTCTAGGTTTATTCCCAAAAAGGCCGCCATAGAAGAAAACTCACTACTTAGTGAGATTAAGCTTGACATTTTGATTAGCAAGCTTATAACTTTTGAAATGGAGTTGTCAAATTGTGCTATTCCCAAAAAGAGCAAGGATATTGCTCTACAAGTTAAAAGTGAGCATGTGAGTCCTAGAAAAATGAAGAAGCTCACCATTGATTTTGAAAGTTCTAACATTGATAATCAAATGGCACTTATTGTCAAGCAATACAAGAAGTTCCAAAAGAATAGGGGGAGATTCTTAAGTGAGAATTCTCCTAACTATCATAAGGGAAGTAGTTCCACTCCTCCTCCCTTTGCTTTTAAGAATAGGGATAAGTCTTTTGAAAATGCTAGGGAAGAGAAACCTTTGAAAAAGGGTCCTCAATGTTATGAATGTGATGGGTTTGGGCACATTGCTAAAGATTGTGGTAATAGACTTAGAAAGGAGTCAAATTTTGATCACAAAGCCATGAATGCTTCTTGGAGTGATTCCGATGATTCTAGCTCTTCATCCGATGAGGATGAACCTATTGTAGCTTTTGTTGCCAAGGTAGAATCCTCTAGTCAAGTTGATTCAAAACTTGCTTCTAATAATGACTACCTTCCTTCTAGTGATGATGAAAGTGAGGATGAGGCTATGACTAATGAAGAAGTATATGATAAAGTTGATGAACTTTTTAAAATGAGTATTAAGGATAAAGAGATGATTATGAATCTCAACATTAAATTAGTTGAACTTCAAAAGGAAAAGGATAACTCTTTGTGTATTCTTAATGAGGAAATCATAGAATTAGAAAAGGAGATTCTTGAAAAGAATTCTCTCATTAACACTTTGTCAAGAGAAAATGACAAACTTAAATGTTGTGTTGATGATTTGAGGTCTAAGGGTGTTGGCATGACACTTGGGAGTGCCAAACTTGACAAAATGCTCAATATGGGCAAAAGTCATAATGACAAAATTGGTCTTGGCTTTAAAGGTGAGAAATCTATCTCTTCTCCTTCAAAGACAAATTTTGTGAAAGCTTCTAATTCCCCTTCGCCTATCTTAGAGTCTCCTAAAGCTCCTAAACCCAAGAGGTTTGTCCCTACTTGTCATCATTGTGGCAAACTTGGACATATTAGACCTAATTGTTTTGCTCTTAAGAGACTACCTAGGAGTCCTCCTCTTGTTAAAAAGGGTCCTCAAATCATGAAGTTTGTCCCTACTTGCCATAATTGTGGTGAAAATGGTCACATAAGGCCTAATTGTCTAGCACCAAAAAGGACACATGTCCTCAATCCCTCTTTGTTTGCAAAGGTTGACCCTAGCAAATCTTTTTCTCCTAGACCTTCACTCTTTGTGCATGATAATTCACTTCACACTCAAGTGAGTTTTCTTATGAATGAGGTTGTCAAACTCTCAAAATTGATTGACTCACAAACCTCCTCTAATGGTTGTTCATCTTCCTCTATCCAAAAGACTTGGGTAAAGAAAGATGATGGTTGTTAAAACCATACTTGTGATTGAATCTTCAAAAATTGCTTGATAGCTTATGCTTTGGAAAAGATTCAATCACCTATTGTCTAATTGTATTAAGATTATATGATCATCTTTGAATGTGTTCAGCTTAATCTTGATTACTTTGTTTTGGTTCTTGGTTTGAGCTAAACTAATTTTTCTTTGAAAAATCGGATTTTTACATTGCCTAAAAATCACGATCAATCGCACATTACTCACGATCGATCGCAATCAGAGGCAGAGAACAATGTTATTTGTTTTACACTATGTGATCGATCGCATGTTATTGGGCGATCGATCGCACACATAGACAGAGAGCTTAGTTTTCTGATTTTCACTAGGCGATCGATCGCACAATATCGGGCGATCGATCGCATAAACCCAGATCGAGTTTTTATATAGGGTTTTTCTCTCTTTCTCTTTTCATTCCTTCAAACATTCCGAAAACCCCTCTTTTCCTCTCTCAAATTCCTCTAAACCAAATCATTCCTACTTCAATCTCGTGAAGTATTAGTGCAACCTTTGGTGATTTCGAGTTGTTTTGGAGATTCTTTGCTGTTTTTCGAATTCTACAAGAGGTATTTTCGAAACTTTTCTTTTTCTTCTAAGTTTTTCGATTTTGACCAAATTGATGATCTTAGCTAGTTTCTTGCTATTATTGGTATTGAATCTAGTTGATAATGATAATGGTACTTTGATTTTGCTTAGTTTTTGTTGAATTGATTCACAAAATGGATTTTTGCAAAATTAGGGTTCTTGTTTTCGAAAATTTGGGGTTTTTGAATTTTTCAGATTCTTTGCTTAAATTGTTGAGTAATTTGTGTAATTACTTACTTGTTTAGGCTATTGAGAAGTGTGCATTGTATTGAGGATCATTTTTTTCTTGTGGATTGGTGATTTTCAAGGTAAGTCATGCCAAAAATTTTGAAAATTTTCTAAGAAATTCGATTTAGTTACTTTGATTGAACATTGTAACTCATTTCTTTGTCTGTTTTGTGACTTGGGTGTGCATTGGTTGATCGAATCGGTTTGGCTCACCAATTCGGTATGGTTTTCTATCTTTTTCTCTAATTTGGTTGGTTGATTGTGTGCCTCCATTGTGCATGTGTTGGGACTTTGTTTACTTTTGTGTAAATAGATGAGTAGAGCTATGAGATCGAAGGGTAAAGGAGTTGCTACTTCCTCATCCCATCCACCCTCTAAGAAATCCAAACCTTCCAAGTTTGCATCGGCCTCCTCTAGGGACTTTCATCCCGAAAGGAACATCTCTTTTGAAACTCATCATGACCTAGACTATTTTAGGGCCCTCCAACATTTTGTGTCCACTAATAGACTTGAACATCTAGGTTTTGGTTTTCATCCCTTCAATGATAAATTGGTTAGGGATTTTTATTTGAGTCTTCCGGAATATGCGACCAGGGAACATAAGGAATTGGTTTTTGTTTTTAAAGGAAAACGCATTGTGCTTTCTCCTTCAGTCATTGAGTCAATCCTTGACCTTCCTCAATCTACGGATGAGGACATTACATCTTTTGCGGAATTTTCTATTCCTATTTCCATCACTTCATTTATGGGTCAAGCCTACATCGATCCAAATACCCTCACTCCCAAAATAATGAGTGGGAAATTGAAACATGTCTATAGGGTATTTTGGCTTTGGGTAAGGTATAACATATTACGTTCCACCCAAAAATCCGAAATCCCTCTTGAGGGATGGCGGCTCTTGACGGCCATGATAGAAGGCCATTCTCCCATTCCTTATGGAACTCTTATGTATGATGCCTTCATTAAATGTGCCTTAGGGAAGCCATCATCTAAGCTATTTTTCCCTTGCCTCATATGAAGATTTGTAAATTCTATAAGGTTAAGGAGGCGGATGTCGATCTTACTCATCCGATCACATCCACTATTGACCCGGGACTCATACTCCATAGTCTATCTCATTGTCCTAGGGATGTACATGTACCTCATCCACCTCCCACTCATGAGGCACCTCCATTCTTAGATGCCTCTTCTTCTTTCCCTCCTTCTCCCTCTTTTGATGTGTCTAGGATAGACCCTAACCTATATGGTTTTCTTTCTCACTCTTTTTCCTCTATGACGGCTCACTTCGATGCTCGTTTTGATGGATTGACCACATATGTGGAGAGTTCTCTTGAGGAGATGAGCGATCGCATGGAGGAGTTAGCTCTCTATCGCCGTGATGGTGATGATGATGACTTAGGACCATCTTGATGTACCCTATTTTATTTGCATTTTGTGTAATGGACTATGTTCCTTATGATTTTCTTTGTTTTGCCATTGTTGCCTTGTTGGCCTTGTACTCCTATTTTATTTTTATCCACATTTTGAGGGGGAGTTGTACTTTGTAAACTCTTTTGGTTAATGCTTAAGATCTTTTATGCTTCAATTCCTCAAATTGTGTCTTGAATAATATGCTTGTGCGTTTATTTAAGCATTTATCCCCTTTGACCTTCCTAGTCAAAAAGGGGGAGAGTATGTGTTGTCGGCCATATTGAAATTGTTTCAACTCAATATTATTTTCTCATGACATATATGCTTCACGGTATCGTGTGTTTAGTATTGAATTTGCAGTTTTGATTCCGGCATATTTCTTCGATACATTTGTAATAGCATAGCCTTGAATTGAGTTGTTTTTGTTAATTAAGGTTTTGTCTAGGAAATGCCAAAGGGGGAGATTGTAAGGGCAAGATTTCTTGCATATTGGCTATTTCCTAATTAGACAAAACCTATTCCCTGTAATTGCATTCAATTGTATAGTTGATAGGGTTTTATAAGTCGTGGCATTAGGATTGGTGATCGTTCGGCATCCTTGAAGTTCATCTCAATGGTTCGTGGTGATTTCCTCTACTTCCTCAAGGTATGGATCATGCATTTGCATCTCATACATATTTGGTTCTCTTAGGAAGTCTTTCAATCACCTTAGGGTTGCTAGAACTTAAAATTGGTTTTATGTGAAAATTGCAAAACTTGTTTAAAACCGTTTTTTACTCTGGACGATCGATCGTCACCTATCGGGCGATCGATCGCCCAAGGTCAAGAAAATGACCGTTGTGTTTAAACTAGTGCGCTTGAGTGCGGAATATATCCGTTACGCCTTTTGTCTTTAACGATCGATCGCCCTTGATATGCGATCGATCGTTTGTAAGGTTATGAGCTTCTGGAACGCGCGATCGATCGCACCCCTATCGGGCGATCGATCGCCCTTCACGTTTTCTTTGCTGAAAACGTATCTATTTGCCATGCGATCGATCGCACCCCTTGGGCGATCGATCGCTTAATGCATCTGGTCTATATAAACAGATTTCTGTTGCTTCATTTCGTAACTTTCATATCTATAACTCTTGCAAACTGATTTTTGAGAAAGTTCTCTGATATTGAGTGATCCTAGTCCATGCTATAGGTTCCTCCTTTGTTACTCCATTCAATCCACTTTAGCTAAACCTTTGAATTGCTTGATACAAGCTTGTTTAGCTTTCCATTGGATTAAGGAGTTTGTGTTCATCTCTAGCAAACATTAATTGTTGTTTTGCTGAGTTGAACGAATCCATACATAACCATTCATACATCATTGCATAGCCGCGGTTCTTGCGATTGGAGTTACACACCGGTGGAGCTCAATTGGAGAAGCTTGAGGAAGGCACACTTGGAGGAGCAATTGGAAGCTACACAAGGTTAGAACTGCCACTAGAGTATAGGTACTTGGTGTTTGAGTTTGGAAACGTTTTTCCCCTTGTATGTGTTTGCCACATTGGCTTTTCATAGTGTGATTCAAGAGCGTGGGGTACGGCTCCCCTCCGGTTTTTCCTCTAGAGGTAGAGGTTTCCGGGTGAACATTCTTGGTGTTGTGTGTTGTGATTGTTGATTGGTTTGCTTGTCTATTGTTCTTAAACGTATAAATCATTGTGTGATTCATTCAATAGATTATAGACCGTGGTGTGCTAGTTTGACGCACACTTTGGGTTTTAGGATTGTTCAATTGTGTGTTGTTGTTGCATACCCTTGTTTGTGTTTAATTGAACATTGCTTGAGTCCTTGCTTTTCGATTAGTGTTTGCACAACTTACCCTTAAGGGAATTTCACATTTCTATTTGCAATATTGTTACACTAAAAGAAACCAAGCTATTATTTCTTCCAAGAAAAACTGACGTACCTCTGTGATTCACCTCCAGAAGCTTAAGTCGGTGAAGAGAGTTTCAATGAAGTCCATAATATTTTTTTCTTTCTGGAAATTGAATTTGAACCTTCATGCTTTGAAGTTTTTTGTTTTTGGCTTGAACCTTTGTGATTGACATACATCCGACCATAAATCTATGCAAAACCCAAAGTGTTAGTGGAATGATTGACTATCGGGTTATAGAAGAACTTTTAACTTTTTCTTTCTTTGTTACCTCCCCTAGAAATTGAATCCCCTGATTATTTTTTTCAATCATCAAGATTGTAATTCACCTATTTTACCACTGTGATTTACTTGTAGAAGACCAAAACCTTAAGTATGTATCCGAGTACAGAGAAGCACTCAATGTCAGTGAAGAGTTTGGCTTAATTTTTTTTTTGGTTTTTATCACAAATGGTACCTGAACTTTACCTCAATTATATACATAACAGCTGAACTTCAGTTTTGATCATATCGAGTACCTGAACTTTTCGTTTTCATCTTAAATGGTACCTGAACTTTTCGTTTTCATCCTAAATGGTATCTGAACTTTTCGTTTTCATCCTAAATGGTACTTATCGTCTATTGCTACCATTTCATATCGTACGGGATAGCCCCCGTGCGGGGCCCGAAGTAGCTCACCATCACCGAGAGCAGCGTGCCTCCGACTCGTAGGGATCCCCTACCAGCACAAAACCTCGACAACGCCCCGGCGGCACAAACCACGTCCCGGCGGCATCTACCAACTCGGTAGGGATCCCCTACCGAGTATATCTCCCGACAATGCCTCGGCGGCGAGTAAGCCCCGGGCCACGGTCGAAGCCCCGGCAATACCCCGGCGGTACTGGTAAGACCAGGCCGGGTGTACCGACAACAAGCTTTCCCCCGCTACACATGGACGTCTCCCGGCCAGTGCAGAGTGGCCAGCCCCACAGGTGCCGGCACGGCCACCTGGCACACGTGCTTGTCCACTACCTCACAGATCGCACTAAGTCGCATACCCATGCTGCGCTAGGTGCCACCATCCCTCGATGCGCACATTGAGGTAGTGGACCAGAGAATATTCCTCGTGTCAGGGGATGTCCCCCACGCCAGGGAAGCTTGTCTCCGACCTCACCTCATATATAAGGAGTCCTCACTCCTTATTCAGGTACGTTCTCTCCGAATGCCAAATACACTGCTCTTAGAACCTACTGGTACTATCTTGAGCGTCGGAGGGCCTTCGTTCGGTACACACCGACCTCCCCTGACCAATCTTGTGCTTTCAGGTAACCAAGCACGTCACTACCGGGCAGTTGGGAAACGGTAGGAACATTTGGCGCCGTCTGTGGGAACTATTCCACCACTTCAGAACCAAGGCATACTCACCCCGTGAGGTGTTCTACCAGTCGAGCAATGACAAAATCAGCCAGTGATGGCTCGCAGCCAGCCAAGCAAACCAAGAAATTCAAATCCGCAAAGGAAGCCACGACCATCACTGGTCTTGGGCCCCTTCCTGAGGAGACGCCAACGGCGGTCCACTCTACCGAGTTGGAGACCCCGAAGTCCCACCAAGTCGAGCCTTCGATGGTGGTGAAGCTCGAAGCCATGATCCGAGACCTCCAAGAGAGAAATGAACGGTTGCGCCGCGACCAACTCGTTACCCAAGAAGCCAGTTCACGGGAAATCAGCCTGCTTAGGGAACGCATCACCCGGGATGCTAACCCCAGTCAATCTGTGTCGGCACCTCTTCCGAGTATCAACACTCCTCTGAGGCCAAGGCACCGTATACCGGCTAAGCAGACCAGGCCCCTACCGGCTCCCCAAGTCTCGTTCCTTAACGCTGAGGGCGTGGTCCACTCCGCGGAGGAAGGAGATACCGACAAGGACTACGACACCCTCCATGAAGAACCAATTATCGTCGCCCCCAGGCCACGGGAGGAAGAGAACACGTTGGCCAACCTCTTCCGGGAGCTTAATGATCGTCTCAGGAGAGTTGAGACCAGTACCACCAGGAGCACGCCCAGCCTCGGCATGGCTAAAAAGCTGGTCGGTCCCTTCACCAGGAGAATTCATGACCACAACCGGTACTTCAAGAACCTGAAGATGGATTCTTACACTTCCAAGGAGGACCCGGTGATGCATGTGGCTGCCTTCCAATCTGCTTACAACAGCAAGGGCAACACCAATGAGGACTGGTGCCATGCCTTCGTCAATACATTGACTCAGGAGGCCATGTTGTGGTTCTATCAACTAGAACTGGAGTCCATCGACAGCTACGAGCAGCTGGTCGAAGCCTTCACCACCGAGTATGCCACCAAGTCCAGCTTCTTTTACTCGGTAGGAGAGCTCACCGGCTTCCAGCAGGCCACGAGCGAACGATTGGCTGACTACATGGAGCGGTTCAAGGCAGCCTACCGGCGCTGCAACACCAAGGATGACATCCGTGCCGCCCAGATCTTCCGGGACGGCCTGGAACCAGGAGAGTTCCTCAGAGAGCTGAACTCCACCAGCACGGTCTTCACCTATAACGAACTCATGAGCAGAACCAGCCAGTACGCCTGCAGCTACTACTTGACCTACGAGATGAAATCTCAGCTTAATGAAATGCACAAAGGTAACAAGGCCTCCACGGTGACCGTGGACCCTACCGGGGATAAACGCAAGCAGGAGCAGGTCAACACGCCTAAGGTTGAAGAACCACGGCAGAATGACAAGCGCAATAGGGGCAATTCTTACCGGGGGAATAACCAGAACAATAACTGGGGGAACCAGGATAACAATCGACGGTATGATCCTCCCCACCGGGAGCAGAACCACCAGTACCGCGCCCCCTAGGACCACCAACACCGACCGGTGTACCAGGTTGATTCCGGTTACTACGAGCCAAGGGTGCCGCCCTACTTCAGTCAACACGACCAAGGGCAGAGCTCTGGCTACTCAGCCCAAGGCACGCCCCAGGCTTACCAGGGCGGATGGCCATACACTCAAACTCCCGACATCAACCAAGTTAACGCCCCAAGTCAAGGCATGACCGAGACCGGGTAAAACCGGTATCCCAAGAAAAAGATTTCCTGGAGGAACAACCGGTCCAAAAAAATCCAACCAGCAGGGCCTTACCGGTGACAGCCTACCGGTCTGTACCATATTCAACAAACCAATGGAGGACATCGACAAGGAGAACCCCCAGCTCTTCCCTCAGCAGTGGAAGAGGCCACCATATGCTGGCAACCGGGTCAACACCGGCAAATACTGTACCCACCATCAGTCTGGTACTCACAGTACCGAGGAGTGTCAAGCCCTGAGGGACGTTGCCGAGCAGTTGCACCGGGATGGAAAGCTCGCCCAGACGTGGGCCAAACCCCTCGGGGGTACCGAGTGTAGATCTTCACCATCGACGGAGGACCAACCCTCTTTGGTACCACTCGTTCCGAGCACAGGTCCCATGTGAAAGAAGCTAAGCAAGCACCTACGGTGCTTCTCGGTACGTCTACACCGGTGCAGAAGAGGCGAAACGAGATCCTTGGAACATATGGTTCTCCAGCGAAGAGGAAGCCGGTATCGTGACCCCCCACGATGACCCGCTATGAATATCCGCCAAAGTCCATACCGACCTGATGCACAAGGTGCTGGTCGACGGAGGCAGCTCTACCAATGTTATTTTCAAGAGTGCCTACCTCAAATTGGACCTGCCCCTCGAGAACATCTCGAGGACAGTAAACCTACTCATCAGCTTCTCGGGAGACCTGGTTCAACCCCTCGGTAGCGTGTGACTCAACGTCAAGGTTGGACAATACCCCCGGTCCCAGAAGGTATCGGCTCATATATAAGGAGTCTTCCTACAACTTCATACTCGGTAGGCCCATCCTCTGCCAAATCAGGGCCTGCGTATGCTACTACCTGCTCATGCTAAACTTCCCCACTCCCGCCGGGATTGCCTCTATCGACGAAATCAACCCATGGCCCGGTCATGCTATGCCGAGAGACGAAACCATGACAACCCTCGCCGGACGTGTGCGGCGTCACTCCCAAAGGACAACGCGACCGTAGAGACAGCCGACGACCCCCGAGAGGGAGCTGTGATCATACGGGGAAAACCCCACGAGGAGGTAGAGCAGATTGCCTTGTTCCCAAAACAGACTCGACAAAGTAGTCAAGATCGGTACCGGCTTACCAGCCGCCCTACGTACCGACCTAATCAAACTCCTCAAGGACAATGCTTCGGTCTTTGCCTGGTCCTATGCGGACATGCCCGGTATCTCCACCACAACCATCTCCCATAGACTCGGGATCGACCCTGCCTTCCGACCGGTACGGCAGAAGAGACGAGTCGGGGATCAGGAGCGATATGAGGCTATGAAGGCTGAGGTCGAAAAACTGTTGAGCATCGGATTCATCCGCGAGGTTCAGTACCCCCGGTGGTTAGCCAGCCCGGTACTAGTGAAGAAGGCCAATGGGAAATGACGAATGTGCATCGACTTTACCGATCTCAACAAGGCATGTCCCAAGGACAGTTTCCCTTTACCGAGGATTGAACAACTTGTCAACTCTACTGCCGGACACGAGGCCCTGAGCTTCATGGATGCCTACTCGGGGTACAACCAGATCAAGCTAGATCCTGAAGACCAGGAGCATACCTCCTTTATGACTGACCAAGGTCTATACTGCTACAAGGTCCTGCCCTTTGGATTGAAAAATGTCGGAGCCACCTACCAACGGTTGGTCAACCGCATGTTCTCCAGGCAGATCGGGAAGACCGTGGAAGCATATGTAGATGACATTCTCGTCAAGAGCCTCAAACGGGGTGACCACCTCACCGACCTGCAGGAGACATTTTCCATCCTCCAAAACTACGGGATGAAACTCAATCCCGAGAAGTGTGTCTTCTGCGTAGGCGAAGGGAAGTTCCTCGGCTTCATGGTCAGCCACCGAGGCATCGATGCTAATCCCGAGAAGATCAGAGCAATCCTGGACTTGGAATCTCCCAAGACCTTCAAGGACGTCCAAAGCCTTAACGGCAGGATCGCTGCTCTCTCCCGGTTCATATCACGATCTACCGATCGGTGTGCCCCATTCTTCAAAATATTAAAGACCGGGAAGAAGTTCGAAGGCTGGACCACCGAGTGCGAGCAAGCCTTCGCAGCATTGAAAGAATATCTGGCAACAGCGCCACTGCTCAGCAGACCAGTATTGGGCGAACCCTTGTTCCTATACCTATCGGTATCAAAGACTGCGGTAAGCTCAATCCTAGTCAGGAACGCCAACAAGGAGGACCTACCGGTAGACTACACCAGCAAGTCTCTCATGGATACCGAAGCTCGGTACCCCGAGATCGAGCAGCTCATTCTAGCACTTATGGTTTCAGCTAGAAGACTTCGCCCATACTTCTAGGCACACCCCATTGTAGTGCTCACCGATCACCCACTTAGGCTGATCTTGCAAAAACCGGAAGCATCTGGCAGACTCATGAAGTGGAGCATCGACCTCAGCGAATTCGACATCACCTACCGGCCACGACCGGCGATCAAAGCACAATTGCTGGCAGACTTTGTCTCTGAATTCACACCTAAGCTATCGACGCCCACCAAACAGCCATCGGTAGGACCAGCAAACTCAGGCGAGGTTATCCCGACTACCGTTGAGGAGCCGCAGTTTGACCCCTCCATACCGACTTGGCAGTTGTATGTAGACGGCGCTTCGAATGCCCACGGAAGTGGAGCCGGACTCATCCTCATTACCCCTCATACCGAGAGTCCCGACACATCTCACCTCGAGTGTGCCCTCCGGTTAAATTTCAAAGCTTCCAACAATGAGGTCGAGTACGAAGCACTCCCGGCCGGCCTTCGGCCGGCCCGACGCCCTGGGAGCCCGGCGGCTCCAAGCATTCAGCGACTCGCAACTCATTGCCAACCAAGTAACGGGGGACTACCAACCCAAAGACCCCATCATGTCTCGGTCTGTGACTTTGGCAAAAGAACTCACTGCCAGTTTCTCATGCTTCAAGTTAATGAAGGTACCGAGGGAAGAAAATCAGAGGGCTGACGCCCTGGCAAAAATAGCCTCGGCTATTGACCCTAACCCAGGGACCTCGGTACCTATCGACATGCTGGAAACCCGCAGCACCGAGACAACAGCCACTGAAGTCAACCACTTGCGCCTCGAGGAGGCGAACTGGATGACACCAATCCTGGAATATTTGCGTGATGGCTCCCTCCCGAGAGATAATGATGAGGCAAAGAAAATAAAATTCCGGTCTTCCCGGTACCTCATCATCAATAACCATCTCTACCGGCGGGCCCACTCCCTACCATATCTACGATGCCTCGGACCGGCCGAGTCCCGAGAGGCCATCAAAGAGGTACACGAGGGCATATGTGGCCCACAAACTCATCCGCCTCGGCTACTTCTGGCCAACGCTCCTCCAGGACGCCATCTCATTTACACGGCAATGCAAATCCTGCCAGTTCAACGCACCGAACGTACCGAAACCGTCCCAGCCACTAGAGACGATGGTTAACCCATGTCCTTTCGCTCATTGGGGAATAGACTTAATTGGGCCCATGCCAAAGGGTACCGGCGGTGTTGAATACGTAGTAGTCGCCACCGACTACTCCACCAAGTGGACAGAGGCCAAGGCCCCGAAATTAATCAACTCCCAGCAAATCCAATCTTTCGTCTGGGAAAGCATCATATGCCGCTTCGGTATCCCTCGGGTCATTGTCACCGATAACGGTAGACAGTTCGACTCCGCAGCCTTCAGGAACTTCTGCTGGGATAAGGGCATCACCATTTCCTTCGCATCGGTAGCCCACCCGCAGACCAACGGTCAGGTGGAGGCAGTAAACAAAATCCTGAAGCGAACCATGAGGACCAAGCTCGGTGACAGGAAAGGCGCATGGCCCGAATTGCTACCGGAGGTTCTCTGGGCATACCGCACCTCATATAAGGCTGCCACCGGCGAGACGCCATTTTCCCTTGCCTTCGGTGCAGAAGTCGTGGTACCGGTCGAGATTAAGTCCACAACTCACAGGATCGACACATTCGATCCACATGAAAATGAAGAGCAGTTGTGCCTCTACCGGGACCTACTCGAGGAACATCGGGAACAAGCCAACCTCCGGAATGCAGAACATAAAAACCGGCTCAAATGCAAGTTTGATGCGAAGGCAAAGATCTGGTACCTCAAACTGGGGGACTGGGCACTACGCCGGGTAAGGCTAAGTACGCAGGACTCTGCAGCTATGACATTCAACCAACGATGGGAAGGTCCGTACCAGGTGATCGAAGTCCTCAAGCCAGGAACCTACCGGCTCATGGACTCCACCGGCCACATACTCCCACGACCATGGAACATAGAGCACCTTCGCTACTACTACCCGTAGGCCATGCCTAGAAAAAGCCCGGAACATACCGAAAGGGTAGGTCGGTCAAGCATTGCTCCCACCGGTACTCATGTACGTTTGTAAATTTCAAAATATCACGGCTCGGTCGAGCAACGCTCCCACCGGTACTCATGTACAAGCCCGGTTTCAAATCGGCCAGAAGTAACCTTCTGTTGCAAGAATATTAAAACCAGCATTATTCTCTCAACACCGGTACATATACTTTGCTCAAACCATTTATTATTGTTCTCCTACCGATCTAACGAGGGACGCCTCTGGACGGAAATGGAACAATAATAAGCCTGTTGCTACAACAACGTACCGAGGTGAACAAAACGCCAAGAAAAAAAATGAAAGTAAAAAACTTTTGTAAGCCATGTGGCCGGTACGAGCGACCCCCAAGCATAAGTTTTCTTTATATCTAAACATGTGGCCGGTACCAGCGACTCCCATGTAAAACTTTTGTAAGCCATGTGGCCGGTACCTGCGACTCCCATGCATAAGTTTTCCCTATATCTAAACATACGGCTGATACCAGCTACCCCAATAATAATGTTATCAGCTACCTACAATTTTGTCAAAATTTCGTTAATCATTCTGCCGGTATCAAGTACCCACATGAAATAAATACTCAAGAAAACGATACCGGAAGAGAGACTGAGTAATTCAGCCCTCTCGAGTACGGGAGCTAGACCGGATAAATGAAGCGAGTACCGGTTGAGAAGCACCGTGGACCGCCTCAGCACTATTGAGATATGCTCTCGAATCCATCTCTTTCTCTTACTTCTTGGTAAGCTTCCTCCAAGACTGATCAACTGCAAGGAAATTAAAGTTAGTACAAAAATAGAAGAGACAATCAAACAACAAAAGTTCCAAATAGGGAAGTCTAACTACCGGGGGAAGTTGTAAAGTCACATGGCACTCTCTTCACCGATAGCTTAGCCCCTTCTGGGAACTCCCACTGACCCCCAACAAAAAAATACCTGCTCTTCCAGGTCTGCTGAAACGTAGGGTTACCAAATACCAGCGGGTCCTTAATAATGTCGGGACTCCCGATCTCGTGGGCTTCAATATCAAACTGCCCCGCCATGCCCTCGCGGACGAGCGCATCCTTCATCAGACAACACCGGCTCACATACCGATACCGGGACTCCACCTCCAACCATTCAATGTCTCGGGGACACTCAGCACAAGACTTCAGTACCGACTTAGCCTTGTACCAACCCTTGTCATCTTTCGAGTGCTCCTCCAACGCCCACTGGCTAAAAAACACTGTCAGATCTGGCTCATCGAAGCCACAATGATAATACAGGGTATACAATGAGTTTAGGTACTGCCAAGTATTCGGGTTTAACTGAGCAATGGCAAGGCCAACCTCGGCCAAGAACTTCTGCTGGTATGCCGGTAAAGGAATCCTTAACCCCTCACCAAAGAAGAAGGGATGTACCAAGGTTTCACCCGGTACCACTAAAGCACTCCTATACTCCCCCTTCTCCGGCAAACGAATGGTAACCGAGTTTGGGACACTAAAGGCCTCCCTAATAGCTTCTCTGTTACCCTTGGTAGATGCGCTCAGCGGGATGCGGTCCACACCAAACACTATCGGTATCTCCACCTCTTCACCCTCCTGAAGTCCCGTATCGGTAGCTGGCGCCGCACTACTACTCTGCCCAGACTTCCTATAGGGAATAACGGCGAGAGACATTATGTCCTCACCGGTGGTAATTCCCCTAGTCACCGATTGGAACATGCTCTCGGTGCAAAAGTTGGCGGTACCCGCCGAACAGGAACTACTGTCACTACTGCAGTCGGATACCACCTCCACCGGCACGCTCCCCTCGGGTTCCTCAGCGGAGAAAGCATTGCCACTACCGAGACTTCGGTCTTCGGAGTCAGACATCTGCAAAATCAAACTGACATTCCTTACCGCGATGACACTCCTATGCCTATGACTATGCCTATGCAACCCAGCTCGGTACTAAGGCAGGACACCGGTACTCAAACTACGTTACAAAAGCAAAGCAGAAAACTAAGAGCATAAAAGAAATCAAGGTGTCGGTACTTACAATTCAAATGCTGGAAGTTTCGGAACCGGCCAATCACAAACCACTACCGAAACAAACTCTCGTTCTCTCTACCGACAGAAATCATATCTCTGGATTGAAAATTGCAAGAATGAAGTGAAGTGAACTCTCTTCACCCCCATATATATAGCGGGAGTCAACCCATCTTGACCGTACGACGTGAAGCGTCGCCTCCCAGGATGGCGATACGTCTCGACAAGATGGTTGAGCTCCCCCGTGCAATTTCAAATCGGCCTAGGTATGACACGTCTCACCCCACTACCTCGGCAGTTACGCCGAGAACCTCAACAGCCACGACGTTTGAGCTTCCCTTGGAACTCGGGGCAGTTACAATTCCCAGCCGGGAGGAACCCCTTGTTCAGGGACTTGGGGGACTACATGGGACGGTACCAAGCGGCGCCGCGGCTGCCCCACCGACACTTCGCTACATCCCGATATGAACTTCTGGAATAAGTCACCGACCAAAAGTTTCCTCTTGCTCGGGAATTGGGGGACTTCTGTTGCTACCATTTCATATCTGCACCGGGATAGCCCCCGTGCAGGGCCCAAAGTACCTCACCATCACCAGGAGCAGCCTGCCTACTGACTCTGTAGGGATCCCCTACCGAGCACATAACCTCGACAACGCCCCAGCGGCATCTACCAACTCGGTAGGGATCCCCTACCGAGTATACTGCCCCGACAATACCTCGGCGGCGGACTAAGCCCCGTGCCGCGCCGAAGCCCCGGCAATACCCCGGCGGTACCGGTAAGACCGGGCCGGGTGTACCGACATCAAGCTTTCCCCACGGCTACACATGGACGTCTTCGGCCAGGTACCGAGAGTGGCCAGCCCCACAGTACCGGCACGACCACCGGCACACGTGCTTGTCCACTACCTCACATATCGCACTAAGTCGCATACACATCCTGCGCTAGGCGCCGCCATCCCTCGATGCGCACATCGAGGTAGTAGACTAGAGAATATTCCTCGTGTCGGGGGATGTCCCCCACGCCGGGAAGCTTGTCTCCGACCTCACCTCAAATATAAGGAGCCATCACTCCTTATTCAGGTACGTTCTCTCTCGAATCCCAAATACACTCGCTCTTAGAACCTACCGGTACTAACTCGAGCGTCGGAGTGCCTTCGGTCGGTACACACCGACCACCCCCGACCAATTTTGTGCTTTCGGGTACCCAAGCACGTCACTACCGGGCAGTTGGGAAACGGCAGAAAGATCGTCAATCTACCGTTAAAAAATCTAAAAATTAAAAAAAAAAAACTCTATCATATGGTCAAAAAATTGAAAAGAAAAAAAAACAAAAAAATGAAGTTTCTCTCTCTCTCTCTCTCTCTCTCTCTCTCTCTCTCTCTCCCCCCCCGTAACCTCTTTCCTCTCCCTCTACACAAGGCACCACCACCTCCGGCCATAATCTTGTGTCACCGCCTCCACCAACTGAATCTGAACCTTTCGACAAGACAAACCCACCCGGGTTTGAAGCCATACTCGCCGGAAAACCCCCGTGAGGACCGCCGAAAAGCTTGAAATTTCAAGCTTTCGTTCCGACCTACTCGACCACTTTTGATCATACAAACAACTTGGGCTTTGAAGCCTTCCATCCCAGAAATCTCATGGTACCCTCGCTTTTCAATGTCGACCACTGTACTTGGAGGATCGATGTCGTTGACTTTCCGGTTTTCGGAACTTTCGGCATCGTTATCTCTCGAGTACTTCACCATCACCGGGAGCAGCCTGCCTACTGACTCTGTAGGGATCCCCTACCGAGCACATAACCTCGACAACGCCCCAGCGGCATCTACCAACTCGGTAGGGATCCCCTACCGAGTATCTTCCCCCGGCAATACCTCAGCGGCAGACTAAGCCCCAGGCCGCAGTCGAAACCCCGGCAATACCCCGCCGGTACGGTAAGACCAGGCGGGTGTACCGACAAAGCAAGCTTTCCCCCGGCTACACATGGACGTCTTCGGCCAGGTACCGAGAGTGGACAGCCCCACGTGTACCGGCACGGCCACCGGCACACGTGCTTGTCCACTACCTCACATATCGCACTAAGTCGCATACACACGCTGCGCTAGGCGCCGCCATCCCTCGATGCGCACATCGAGGTAGTAGACTAGAGAATATTCCTCGTGTCAGGGGATGTCCCCCACGCCAGGGAAGCTTGTCTCCGACCTCACCTCAAATATAAGGAGCCATCACTCCTTATTCAGGTACGTTCTCTCTGAATCCCAAATACACTGCTCTTAGAATCTACCGGTACTAACTTGAGCGTCGGAGTGCCTTCGGTCGGTACACACCGACCTCCCCCCGACCAATTTTGTGCTTTCGGTACCCAAGCACGTCACTACGGGCAGTTGGGAAACGGCAGAAAGATCGTCAATCTACCGTTAAAAAATCTATAAATTAAAAAAAAAAACTCTATCATATGGTCAAAAAATTGAAAAGAAAAAAAAACAAAAAAAATGAAGTTTGTCTCTCTCTCTCTCTCTCCACCCCGTAACCTCTTTCCTCTCCCTCTACACAAGGCACCACCACCTCCGGCCATAATCTTGTGTCACCGCCTCCACCAACTGAATCCGAACCTTTCGACAAGACAAACCCACCGGGTTTGAAGCCATACTCGCCGGAAAACCCCCGTGAGGACCGCCGGAAAAGCTTGAAATTTCAAGCTTTCGTTCCGACCTACTCCGACCACTTTTGATCATACAAACAACTTGGGCTTTGAAGCCTTCCATCCCAGAAATCTCATGGTACCCTCGCTTTTCAATGTCGACCACTTGTACTTGGAGGATCGATGTCGTTGACTTTCCGGTTTTCGGAACTTTCGGCATCGTTATCTCTCGAGTACTTCACCATCACCGGGAGCGAGCCGCTCTACCGACTCGTAGGATCCCCTACCGAGCACATAACCTCGACAACGCCCCG
This sequence comes from Rubus idaeus, assembly GCA_030142095.1. Taxonomy (NCBI): domain Eukaryota; kingdom Viridiplantae; phylum Streptophyta; class Magnoliopsida; order Rosales; family Rosaceae; genus Rubus; species Rubus idaeus. The sequence goes on from CM057965.1 coordinate 34,218,142, forward strand.
GCGGCATCTACCAACTCGGTAGGGATCCCCTACCGAGTATCGCCCCGCGATACCTCGGCGTACTAAGCCCCGGGCCGCGGTCGAAACCCCCGGCAATACCCCGCCGGTATCGGTAAGACCAGGCCGGGTGTACCGACAACAAGCTTTCCCCCGGCTACACATGGACGTCTTCGGCCAGGTACCGAGAGTGGCCAGCCCCACAGTACCGGCACGGCCACCCGGCACATGTGCTTGTCCACTACCTCACATATCGCACTAAGTCGCATACACATGCTGCGCTAGGCGCCGCCATCCCTCGATGCGCACATCGAGGTAGTAGACTAGAGAATATTCCTCGTGTCAGGGGATGTCCCCCACGCCAGGGAAGCTTGTCTCCGACCTCACCTCAAATATAAGGAGCCATCACTCCTTATTCAGGTACGTTCTCTCTGAATCCCAAATACACTGCTCTTAGAACCTACCGGTACTAACTTGAGCGTCGGAGTGCCTTCGGTCGGTACACACCGACCTCCCCTGACCAATTTTGTGCTTTCAGGTACCCAAGCACGTCACTACCGGGCAGTTGGGAAACTGCAGAAAGATCGTCAATCTACCGTTAAAAAATCTAAAAATTAAAAAAAAAAACTCTATCATATGGTCAAAAAATTGAAAAGAAAAAAAAACAAAAAAATGAAGTTTGTCTCTCTCTCTCTCTCTCTCTCTCTCTCTCTCTCTCCCCCCCCCGTAACCTCTTTCCTCTCCCTCTACACAAGGCACCACCACCTCCGGCCATAATCTTGTGTCACCGCCTCCACCAACTGAATCTGAACCTTTCGACAAGACAAACCCACCCGGGTTTGAAGCCATACTCGCCGGAAAGCCCCCGTGAGGACCGCCGGAAAAGCTTGAAATTTCAAGTTTTCGTTCCGACCTACTCTGACCACTTTTGATCATACAAACAACTTGGGCTTTGAAGCCTTCCATCCCAGAAATCTCATGGTACCCTCGCTTTTCAATGTCGACCACTGTACTTGGAGGATCGATGTCGTTGACTTTCCGGTTTTCGGAACTTTCGGCATCGTTATCTCTCGATTCACTTCAAATCTCACTTTGATCTAGCTACACAAGTTCATCCTTAGGTTGTGCTCTATGTGTCGATATAATCTTTGTGTTGTTTTGAGGTAGTTAACCGCGGTGTCGAGGGAGAGGAGAGAGAGTTTCGGCGGGAGAGAGGGAGATAGGCTTTTTTTTTCAAATTTTAGTTTTTACTAAAAATTGACGGTATGTACCATTTAGGATGAAAACGAAAAGTTCAGGTACCATTTAGGATAAAAATAAAAAGTTCAAATACCATTTGTGATCAAAAGTGAAGTTCAAGTACTATGTATATAATTGAGGTAATGTTCAGGTACCATTTGTGATTAAAACTCTTCTTTTTTTTGCTGCAATGTTTTACAAAGCATAGAACCCAATAAGATGTTCAGTAAGATGACTGCAGTTTTTTCTGATTAGTAATCGCCTTCTGTGTTAAAGACGAATTTATACTATAACCTCGGCACAACTGGATGCAGACCTGCGGAGTTTCCAAGAATCCACTACCAAAAAAAGGGGTTGTATCTACGAATTTGATTCGTGCGCATAGGGGTCAGTGGGCACGTTTATACGTGGACAAGGCTGATAGCCACGAAGCAGCGACAAATAAAGAGTTGGTGGGCTTTGCTGACGTGGCTATTGGGTATATTGGCACGAATCTGTTTTGAATCGTCAAATAATCTTCCAACCAACATACAGTCCCACCTCTCTGACTTCAGGCATAAAATTATACCAATAATGTTTTCATTATTCATAATTTAATTTCATAAATTTATTTTGGTTGAACATATTTTCATTTTCACATTGCTCCATTTATTTCCAAAATTCAATTATACTTGTCCTTCATGGTTATTCTGCAGATCTTGAAGAGAATATGTCGAGATCGCACTGGAGTAGTTTATTTAGATTCAGTATTTTTTGCTCGTGATGAATTCCTACAAGAAATTGAAAGAAAGCAATTAGCAAATACATGTAAGATCTATGAAGATGTCTTGAACACGCAGTCATGGACATCTATGTATTTACCTGCAAATCGATCGGATACGTCACGGTTTGGGCAAGCAACGAATCGTGGAGTTGATTTAAGGTACCTAGTTTACCCTCTTGGCCAGATCTGGCTTCACCTGAAGCTTCTGGAAATAATTTAGCATATTAAAGAGAGAGATATATCAAGGCTTCACCAAAAATCAAGAGAAATAGCAATGAAAAATACCTAAAGCTTCTTGGCTAGATCTGCCTTCCCCTGACGCTTCTGTAAACAATCAGGAAATAAATTTAGCATGCTAAAAGACTTAAAGAGAGATATATCAGGGCTTCCCCAAAAATCAAAACAAATAGCAATGAAAAATACCTTTAAACTTTGCCTTTGCCTTCATAGAACTGGGATTTGGCATAAGAATTTTCAATTCTTGTCGGTGGCCAGTAAACAACCAAGCAAATCTCCTTAGAGAGAGAGAGAGAGAGAGAGAGAGAGAGAGAGAGAGAGAGAGACCTCTGTCGCTTTGTGAGAGCCAGTGGCGAACCCGGACTTGTCCCCCGGTGGGGACGATTTTTTTTTGGACAGTGAGCTACTCAAGCTGATATTCGGTAATGGGCTGATAAAGATAATAGAGTATGAGGGAGATGTTGGAATGTCGGGCGGAAGCCCAAAAACGTGGGGGCAGAAGCCTAAAAACGTGAATCAGTGGGGGCATATAGGATAATTCATGCTTAAAATGGTGTCACCTGGCAATCATTAGCATCAATTTAGTATAGGAAAATGAATTGGTAAAAAATTCAAGGGGGCTTACGCCCCCACTAAGCACTACCTGGGTCCGCCAGTGGTGAGAGCACTTGTGTTTATCCTAGTGTTATTCTGGGCTTCTGGCTACTTTTATTAAATATCACGGCAATGAATTAGTTTAAAAAAAACTTATCTTTCAACTTTTTTTTCGTCCAAAAGTTTTTTTTTTTTTTTTGGCAAATATTTAAAGAGGTTTATACCAGAAAAAAATAATTTGTAAAGTAGTATTTTTTAAATTCAATATGTCCGTTATGGGCCTAGGAAGTCGTGATTAGTATTATAACGCTCCCTAGTTTTTTTTTTTTTTTTAGAAAACCGCTCCCTAGTTTATAATAGGTTAGTCACAAACTTCACAATTCGTGGGATGTGTAAACAGTAATATACGGTTAAAGACTAGAAATGTGCAATTTGACTTTCATGTCTCACGATTATATAATAGTGGAATAAAAAAACGTAGCCATAGCCCACTTTTGTTGTGGTGATCATTGAGCCATCGTAGCAGCATCATCCATCTGCTTCTTTTTAGCATCTGTCTACCAATCAGAAAACACAAAGGGTAAATGCAAAGTTCGGAGGTAATACATTAATACACGAATTCATCAACCACATACATTGCAAAGCCAAGAAGGAAAGGAAAACAAAAAACAAAAATCCTCGTCAAAAGACAGAAAATTGATAAAGGTAAACCATACCTTTTTAGTTGATTTCTTCCTTCTTCTTCTTTTTTTCTTTGTTACCTCCCCTGGAAATTGAACTTGAATCTTTATGCTTTGAAGTTCTTTGTGTTTTCCTTCTTCTTTACTTTTGTGAAAATATCACCCCTGAACCTGTGCAGGAACCAAAATATCAAGTTCGTAAAGCCACCTACAGAAAGTCACAATTAATGACATTAGGAAGACAAAAATAAGAAAGAAAGAAAGATTGCTGGGAATTACCCGTTTATTCCATTTGATAGATTCGATGGATGTGGTTGCTACCTTCAGTTGGTTGTAGTGAGAAGCAGTGGCGGAGCCAGGAGTAAAATACAGGGGGGGCAAAAATCAAAGCGACGCAGGCGAATTTTTTTTTTGTCTTTTATTCAAAGCTGTGCAGCTCCTCCAGTCCGGTGCAACCGTGCAACATAGCATCAATCTCATCCCCATCTTCTATTTCAAGCTCATCAGGGGTCTGCTCTGCTCGGAGACGATGACCATCAATCTTTATATTTTATTTATTTTTTTCTATCTTCTCTAGTTCTCTCTCACCCAACTCCTCTTCTCTATTATTTTATTTTCTTATCTCCCTCTCTTTCTTATCTGCCTCCCACGTGCTCCTTTTTTTTTCTTTCTTTTCTTCTTCTTCTTCTTCTTCGTCCGTTCTTCTTTTCCTGCATATTTCTTTCCATTCTCTCTACTGCAACACTCTCTTTCTTTCCTTTCTATCTCCCTTCTGCCTAGTTTTGCCCCTTCTCTGCCTAATCTTGCCCCTGCTCAGCCTAATTTTGCCCCTTCTCAACCATTTTTGACCCCAATTCTCTATACTCTTTATGTAAGCAAAAAAAATCCAGGGGGGTCAGTTGCCTAACCTCGCCCCCCTGGCTCCGCCACTGGTGAGAAGAATGAATGAGCTTAAAATATTCAGCATCATAAGAGGAAAAATGGAGCCTATCTACTTGAACGTGAAGAAGAATGATGGAACTGCAGTGAAGGTGTTTGCAGTAATGAAAAATAGAGGCTTTCTCTTTCGAACGTGGGTTTTTTTGTTGGTTTTCTTCTGGCCAAACTACTCAGAACGTGGCCTTTTTTTTTCTCTATTAATCATAATGTAACCGCTTGGAATTGTTTCTATAAAGTATATCTCTATTCTGAAACGTGGGTTTTTTTTTTGTTTTTTCTTCCTATCCAAACTACTCGTAACGTGGCCATTGTTGTAAATACTTATGTGAATGTCCAAGTTAGGGTTAATTTGTATTACCTATTAGTAATGTAGGTAGGTGGAGATGAAAGTGGAGGTGAAAGTGGAGATGACTATGTCATTGCTTATGTAACAAGGATGGTGACAAGCTTTCACCAACCAATTCCACCAAGCAATTGTTAATTGCTTGGTTACTCTTTTCCATTGCTATAAATAGATGGTTCATCTTGTGCATTAGACACACCAATACAAACATCAAACATCTCTTCTCTCTATATGTTCTTTACTCTCTAGCTAATAGCATTTATTCCACAACACGTTATCAAGCACGCATGTTCTAAGAAGGAAGAACAAGGAGGAAGAACGAAGAACATCTTCAAGAACGAGGAGCAAATCTTTACCAAATTTGAAGAAGCAAGGAAATTGTTGAAATTTTTCTCTCGAAGATCTTCATCAAATCCAAAGGAGCAACCCAAATCAAGCAAGTCGCCGTTTTTTTTTCTTGACTCGTAGAACCCTAAATTAATTTAGGTGCATATCTCAAGTAAGTTATTTTTTTTTAGTATTTGAATCCTTGGTAAATAGTAAACTATAACCATTGAGCATGAACCCTAATTAATCTTAGGTCAAGAGAAAATTATAATTTGGCTTGCCTTTGCTATATTATTTCGTTGATTATTTGATCACTAAACCGAAATATAAAAGCATGTAAAATGGTACACATGGCACATATATATCCACATTAAGTCACGAAAGGTTATGAATCTTCCACGACTAGGTTTACCCAGTTAGATGCGATGTCTAGGCTAGGTTCGGAGAATACTAACACTATTCCGAATGAGGTTCGGTATTAAGTGAGCCTCGCTCTACCAAAAACCTCACCCTACCTTACCTAGTCGTATTTAATTGGAGCTACCGAAAGGGTTGAGTAAATAACTTTTCATTATAGAATTGTTCAATTATTTGCCGTTATGTGGTAGAAATTATATATATATATATATTTGCCAAATGATGACCAGAAGATTTCATCAATATATATCGACCTGTCGATTTCGATATAAATCTATGAGAATTTTATTTCTCAGAAAACCATGATTACATGTTTCGAACCAGAAGATTTTTGAACTTGAACTTATGTTCACATGTCTAATCCGTAAACATTATCATGAACATATAAACCAGTCGATTTATATGATACACTAATCCAGTTTCTCCCGTTGTAGAAACGATGTCAATCAAACTTGACTCCCCACTCTTGGACGTTGCTGACAAGAACTACCTGGATTGGTCCCAGGACATCCAACACCATTTGGATGCTCAAGGCTTGCTGGATGTCATATATGAGGAGGACAATCGCGAGATTCCTGTTATGCGAGAGATGAACGCTAAGGCGATGATCTTGTTCCGCCGCCACATGTCGGATTCCATGAAATCTGAATTCGTGGATGTCTCCTCACCAAAGGAGCTATGGGATTCCCTCAAAGATCGTTTTGACCACCAGAAAACCATATGGCTGCCAGAAGCTCGCCATGATTGGCTTAACCTGCGCTTCCAGGACTTTAAGTCTGTTACCGAATATAACGCGAAAGTTTGCAGGATCCGTTCTCTCCTCCAATACTGTGGTGAACAGTTAACTGATAATGATCTATTGGAGAAGACGTACACCACCTTTCCTAGCTCGGATAACTTACTCCAGAAGCAGTATCGACAATCCAAGATTACTAAGTTTTCCGAGCTCATCACCTAGTTGCTACTGGACGAGAAAAATAGCCTCATCTTGATGAGGAACAACAACTCTCGTCCGACTGGTGCAAAGGCAATTCCATTGCCAGAGGCAAATGCTGCTCGTGGACCTAATCCACGACTTGAAAATTGAGACAAGGGCCAGTCGTCCCGTCAACCTCGGAACAGCCGCAAGTCTCGCCGGACCAAGCGAGGTTTGGATTCTCATCCAAACCGAGGACCTTTGGCTCCAAGGCAACCGAGACAGCTTCGAGAAAGGAACAACAATAGGGCCAGTCAACCCCAAGCAAGAGACAATGCTCCTAAGCCAAATCTCTGCTATCGTTGTGGTGGTACGGATCATTGGCAAAGAACTTGTCGTGCTTCTGCACAACAAGTTCAAAGCTATCATCAAGGAAATAAGCCCGAAACTAATGTGGTCGAAATAAATCCAGTGGCAACTCTTGAGGCAGCTGACTTTGTCGCTGAAATGGATTTGGATTAGTATGTTTTTGTGAAATTCCGGTTGCACGGAATTAGTCCCAATAAACGGTAGTCGTCCTAAACACTAATCGGAGAGCATACACAACTTTGAACAAATTAAAAGTTAATCTCTCCACAACCTAAAAACCTAGGTTCAAACAATTGCACAAGCAATTCACAATTGACAATAAATATATATGCAACAAGCACAATCAATTGTACAACCTAGAATCCCAAAGTGAGCATCATCAATAGCTCACCACGGACTATATCTATCAATGTATGAACAAGCACACAATATGCTAATCAATTAAGCACAATAGCATATAAATAAGCAATCATACAATATGCTAATTAATTAAGCACAATACAATAGATAAGCAATCACACAAACAACACACCGATATGGTCACCCGGAAACCTCTACCTCTAGAGGGAAAACCGGAGGGGAGCCGTACCCCACGCTCTTGTGTAACACTATGAAAAACGCCAATTGTCAAACACATACAAGGGGGAACTCCGTCCCAAACTCTACACTATCAACCCTATGACTAGTGGCAGCTCTAACCTTGTGTAGCCTCCAAATGCTTCTTCAAGTGCTCCCACCTCAAGCCGCTCCAATTAGACGAACTTCACCACGTGAATCCTCCAACCACAAGCATCACCAACAATGCAAATGTGTGTGTGTCTGAGTGAATGAAATGAATTCAATTCGTTTGACACAAGCAAGTAAACAAGGAACACTTGCTAGAATCAAACAAACCGAATTGACAAACCTTGAATATGATTCAAGGGTTGATTTAGTTATTCACAAGGAACAATAACTAAATCAACAACATCAAAGATGTGAGGAGCCTATAACATGGATCTAGGGTCACTCAACTATACCAGAAAACTCTCTCAAGACGTTTTGGACAATATCAAAGAATAGAAAGAGTTCGAACAAATGAAAACCGAAGGATTCTATTTATGATCGATCGCGCTATTCATGAACAGTGGTACTATAGCAACGGTCACATTTTCGAATCACAACGTCAGATTCTCCAACGACACTATTGACGATCGATCGCACTATTCCAGGCGATCGATCGCACTGTTCACGTGAACAGTTGTACTGTAGCAAAAACAGAAAAATATCTTAAAAATAAATGTTTGCTTAACCAAATGAAATCCACTTAATTTCTAGCAAACCTAAGATATTTGTGCTACTTCTTAAGCATAAACAAAATGTATGAAATGCATATGCATGATTCATACCTTGAGATGCTTGAATGAAACCTTCGATGAACAATAATCGAAGTCCGGAGAAAAGACCGGATAAGAAAGGCGTCTTCACGAACCATCTTGAGCAAGAACAACCTAAGCCACTAATCCTAATCCCTTAAACAACCTAGCATTGAATACAATAAAATGCTAATACAAGGGAAGAGGTTTTGTCAAATAGGAAATAGCCAATAGCAAATATTTTTCCCTTACATTTTGTTTTCATTTTTTTCATGATAATAATTGGGTCTAGGCGTAGCCCATCCCGATAGATGTTTACGCTTGTCTTTTGGATTATGGTTTTGTTTATGAATAATATTTCAACATTTCTCGAAATAATTTAAAGTATTTTGAGCAAATTCCTTTGACATTGTGACCGACTTTAAATTATTCTTCTATTAGGCATGACTAGTGGGGAAGTTGATTGTCTGGCTGATAGTGGTACCACTCACACTATCTTGAGCGATCAAAAGTATTTCATCAACTTCACGCCTAAAGTAACCTCAGTGACAACGATTTCGGGCCCGTCGACCCTAATCGAAGGTTTTGGCAAAGCCCAATTCGCGTTGTCTAATGGTACTCCTATGACCATATCTGAGGCCTTATACTCCCCAAGGTCCAGTCGTATCTTACTGAGTTTTAAGGACATTCGAGAAAACAAATATCATGTTGAAACCGCTCATGAAAATGGTGTGGATTTTCTTTATATGACCTCCACTAAATACGGCCAAAAGCATATCTTGGAGAAATTGAGATGTCTTTCAAGTGGTGTTTATGTTACCACGATACATTTGATTGAAAATAACCTCATCATTCGCCGGGCGCCGATTGATGAGAGCACCTATATGCTATGGCATGATCGTCTGGGACATCCGGGTCGCATCACGATGCTTAGAACTATGAATGCATCACACGAGCATCCTCTTGGAGGAAAGAATTTCGTGATTAATCCGAAAAGCCCATGCCAAGCTTGCTCTTCTATGGAAAGACAAATCTCAAACCAATTCATGTAAAGCCCACCAAACTAGTTTCGAAATTCCTTGAGAGAATTCAAGGTGATATTTGTGGACCTATCCAACCAGCCTGCGGACCATTTAAATATTTCATGGTTCTGGTTGATGCATCGACAAGATGGTCACAAGTTTGTTTATTGTCCACAAGAAATGCAGCATTTCCCAAACTCTTAGCCCAAATCATTAAGTTGAGGGCTCATCATCCGGATTATCCTATTAATTCTATTCGACTAGATAATGTTGCAGAGTTTACATCGAAAACTTTCGATGACTATTGCTTGACTTTGGGAATTGAAGTTGAACATCCAGTCGCTTATGTTCATACCCAAAATGGCCTCGCATAAGCTTTCATTAAGCGATTGCAAATGATTGCACGAACTTTGGTAATGCGCACCAAACTTCCTGTTTCTGCGTGGGGGTATGCTATTTTGCATGCTGCTGCATTGGTCCGTCTGAGGCCCATGGCCACCCAAACACTATTTGCGTACCAGTTGGTTACTGGATACGAGCTAGACGTCTCGCATCTACGCGTGTTCGAGTGCTTAGTCAATGTTCCAATTGAGCCGCCTAAGCGTTCAAAATTTGGACCTCAGAAACATCGGGGCATATATGTCGGTTATGAAACCCCATCTATCATTCGATATTTAGAACCCTTGACAAGCGATCTCTTTACCGCGAGACACGCGGATTGTAACTTTGATGAGATTGTCTTCCCGTCGTTAGGGGGAGATTCGCACGTTAACGTTGATAAGGAACGACGTGAATTAACGTGGCATGTACCCACTCAGTCTTATCTTGATCCCCCAACTGCACATAGTGATAAGGAAGTGCAGAGAATCCTAAGTCTACAAAATGTTGCTAATCAGTTGCCAGACGCATTTAATGACTTAGCAAATGTCACGAGATCACATATAACTGCTGCAAATGTGCCTGCAAGGATAGACATCCCTGTCGGACGCCGTGTTCCAGTCGAACACGTTGCTTCGGTCGAACCCACCGAGCAAAGGACGCTGTCGTCGGCTGCCCAGTCTGCCGCCCTTCCCAAGAAACGAGGAAGGCCGATCGGTTCCAAGGATGTCCAACCCCGGAAGAGGAAAACTCCTACGAAACCCGTTTTGCCACACGAGATCATTAAGGATTACGGAGATGTATTGGAGGAGCATGTTTCGGACGAAATGCCAATTCCTCCTAATCCTAAAAATCTTGAAATATCTGTCAATCATGCTAGCTTAGACGATATATTGAAGCGAAACGAAACTATCATCGATGATGTGTTCATATATGCAGTGGCCGCTGACATTATGAGCAATGATGATATGGAACCACGTACTGTTGCTGAATGTCAACGAAGAACGGACTGGCCTAAATGGAAACAAGCAATCCAGGTCGAATTGGATTCCTTAGCGAAACGAAGTGTGTTTGGACCAGTCGCTCCAACACCTCCCAATGTTAAACCAGTTGGTCATAAATGGGTTTTCGTAAGGAAGCTTGATGAGAATAATGAGATTGTTCGATATAAAGCTCGCCTAGTGGCGCAAGGCTTCTCTCAACGCCCTGGAATTGACTACTGATTTACCCTTATTTGTAGTGCAAATTGCATTCCTAATCACGGGAATTAAGTGACTCTGAAGGCCCTTTGTTGCATTTAATGTGTGTTTTCATGTTTCTAGGTTAATTATGTGAGTTGAAGTAATTCGACACAAAAAGGTGCATTTCGACTACTTTTGGGCACAATTCCGAGAAGAGGACAAGAAGTCAACCGTGGCTTCTAGACATCAAAGTTTGCACAAATTTACCTTCGGAAGATGTTGCCATTGAAGGCCTTGAAGAATCGAAGAGAGGAAGGAAAATGAAGAAATTGCATTTCCGGCGATTTTTCCGGCCAACCACCACAAGAGGCGGCAGCACCACCGGACCACCACCGGACCACCACCGGACCACCACCGGAGCTCCACCACAGGTGGAGGAGATTCCCTTGACCAGCTGCACACATGTGCATGGCTGATCACACACACACTAATCCCTCCACTCATCCATAATTCCCTCCACTTCACATTTCTTTCCATTACTTTTCCATATCCACTCACCTTTGCCAACTCACTCCACTGGGAAATCATTTAGAGGTTGCAATAGAGCTGTTGGCAGCCATCTCATAACCCTAATTGAGTTACACAATTCGTCCATACCAAGATTCAGCCATCCCATTCCATATTCAGCCACCAAGAACACTAAGAACACTAAGAAACTGCCCAGTTTTGTTCTTCCATTTTCACCACTTTCCACTACTCAAATCACTTTCCTTCCTTCACGAAAGTTGTTCCTAAGGCATCCATTTATCTTAGGAACCAATTTTCATCACCATTCCGCCATCATTACACCACGTTTCAAGCTCCACATCAGGGAATTCGTCAAGAACACAAGGATTCGAAAACTTGAAGAAGAAGAAGCTTGGAAGTGAAGAGGAGTTCAAGAGGGGGCTGTCATCTATACTTGGAGTCACCAAGGAGATGTTGGCCATCATCCCTTGAGAATTTCTTAACCCTACTCTTGTTATTCTTTTTATCTATGTTTCCATTCTTGACAATATTGATGTATTCCTTGAACATGTGTGAGTAGTCCTTTAAGATTGGGGACTAGGGTTGTATGCCCTAGTCCATTGATTTGCACTTATTTATAGCGCAAATTGTATTCCTAATCACGAGAGTTAAGCTTATCCGAAGGCATTTTGTTATTACCAATATGCGTTTTCATGATTTCAGGTTACTTAGGTGACTTGAGGTAATTCGGCACAAGAAGGTGCATTTTGAGTACTTTTGGGCACACTTCCGAGAAGAGGACGAGAAGTCAACTGTGGCTTCTAGACATTGAAGATTGCATGAATTCACCTTCGGAAGACGTTGCCATTGAAGGCCTTGAAGAATCGAAGAAAGGAAGGAAAATGAAGAAATTGCATTTCCGGCGATTTTTCCGGCAAACCACCACCACAAGAGGCGGCAGCACCGCCGGACCACCACCGGAGCACCACCACAGCAGGAGAGAGTCTCCTACACCAGCCATGCACATGTGTGACACAGGTCACACATCCATTCAGCCATCCACCAACCCTCTCACATGTCCACTCACCATTATTCCCTCCACTTCCCTTTTCTTTTCCATTTCTTTTCTCTCCACTCATCCATTCCATGTCATCCCACTAGGAATCCCTAGTGCAACCTTGGAGGCTCACCAGACCCTCCCAAGCCATTCTCATTCAGTTACTCACGATTAGGAAGAAACCCTAGGGGAGCAAAGCCATTTTCTCTCGGCAAAGCTTCCTGAAACCAAAGCAGACGTGCAAGGCGCCCGGACGCCGATACCATCCGCCCGGACGCCCAAGCTTTTGCCCGGGTTTGTTCTTCCATTTTCACCACTTTCCACAACCCATCTCACTTCAATCCCTTCACGAAATATCTTCCACACATCCCAAACACTACAACCATACACTTTCCACCACCATTCCATAGAGTTACCTTCACCACAAGTTGCCATCCATTGAGACATCAAGAGTTGGGAAGCTTGGAGATAAGTTGGAGCTTGTAGAGGAAGAGGGGAGTTCAAGGAGGCTTGCTACATACTTGGAGTCACCAAGGAGCTGCTGGCCATCGACATCTTGAGCATTTTCTCAACTTCTTCACTCTTACTTTGAACTTATGCTTTCTTATTTGAGATTATTGATGTATATGACAATGAGTTGTGAGTAGTTCATTAGATTGGGGGCTAGGGTTGTGTGCTCTAGCCCATGATGATGTTTTGATGATTTCTCTTGAGTATGCATGATGAATTCGTTTCTGGATATGTTCATTGGTTAAATGCGGTTTTGTTTGATGCATGTTTATGAATCTAATTAGTTCTCAAGCATGTGTTCAACTTAACTTAATGTTAGGATTCTATGTTAATTACATTTTATCCTATGTGTTTGCAATGAGCATGATGAGTTTATGTCAATAGGCGAGTTTGTTTGAATCTTGATTCTTGAATCTCTATGCCTAGGAAGTTTGTTTGAGACCCTAACAAGGCTTGAATGAATAGACTAGGAGTATTTGTGACCCTAATAAGGCACAAAATAGGCCTAGAAGAATCAATCCTAGAACCATAACATGGCTAGGATAGGGGTTTGATCCTTAGTGAATTCATTGTTGCATGTTCTTGAGACTTGTCATACATTTGATTGGGGTAGAGTGAACCCGAAACCCCAATCGTTTCCATCCATTTGATCACACAGCAATCACACATTTGTTGGGCTTGTCACCTCAACAACACATAAAGCTATCAACACATTCACTTGTGTTCTTGTCACCACAATTTCACTTAGATTAGATTGGTTACTTAGCTACTATCCTTGTCACTTCAAGTCACTGTTCTGGTCCTTGTCACTTAAGAGTGACACCCCTTTGATCACTACACTTGCATGTTGCACATACCTCACTTCTAAGTACATAAACCATCTCTACTCACACCACTTCTAGTGCATTGTATACCTTGTTTGCATTTGTTCACCAAGTAGGGATCTTGGGCCTTCCAATCCCTTGGGTACGACAACCCCTGGTCACAATTTACCATCCACTACACTTTGACGGCGATACTCACAAACAACCCCTCCGGTATCATCGAGTCATCCATTGATGGTGAATTTATGATACTTGATGTTTATGCATGTTGGTTGATTTTTGGATATGTTTATTGTCTATTTGTGTTAGACGCTTGCTTAGGAATATGTCAAAATTCATGAGCATGTGTTTAATCCATTTTGGTGTGAGTTTGTAAGCTTGACAACCTTATTTACTTTAGACAAATGACATTAACATGATGAGGATGATTATAAATCTTGCCTTGTTTGATTTCCTAAGTCTTGATACCTCAACCCTCCATTCATTCTTGAATGAGAGGACTAATTCATTGTGACACTACTAAGGTACAATTGTTATCATAGAAGATGATCCTAGAAATAGGATATGGAAATTGATCCTTTTATCAACTTGATTTTGTGAGTTTATCCTCTTGATGCATGGTACTTCAACCCTTCATTCACACTTGAATGCAAGGACTAATCCTTATGACCCTAACAAGGCATAAGACTACCATAGATTGCAAAACACATGTGCATAACATTGTATGCATGGACTGTGGGGATTGATTCACAAGCCTCTTTAACATGTATTTACATTGATTATCTATTCATCGGATATGGATTAGAGTAAACCCGAAACCCCAATCATCTTCATCACTTGATCACAAACACACTCTTGTTGGGCTTGTCACCTCAACAACTTTGCAAAGCTATCATTCACAATCACTTGTGAACTTTACTTGTTTTCACTTAGAATAGTATGGTCACATTAAGCTACTGTTTTGGTCCTTGTCACTCAAGAGTGACACCCTTTTGAACACTACACAAGCATGTTGCACATACTCCACTTCACTAGTATATAGCTCATCTCTTATCTCACCATTCTAGTGCTATTACATCTTAGTTGCATTGTTTACCAAATAGGGATCTTGGGCCTTCCAATCCCTTGGGTACGATAATTCCCTGGTCATTAATCTCACTACTAAAAAAAATTGCAATTGCTACGCCTTTTTACTTCGGTAACGATTTCCGTCGCAATTGTTAACCAATTGCGGCGGAACATTCGCAAATGTTCCGTAGCGAATAACCCTTATTATTTGCAACGGTAAATATTTGCCGTAGTAAGATTGATACCAATTGCGATGGAAACATCTTTGCCGTCGCAAGATTGGTTTAATCTGAACTGTTGGATAGAAACATCAATCAATCTGAACCGTGGAATTGTTTATAGGGTTTGAAAACCCTAATTCTTAGTACTTCACCCTCTCATCCTCTCGAGAAATTTCTCCTGCAGTCTCTTCTCGCGTATCTCTCCCTCGCGTAGCAGTCTCTCCCTCGCGTATCTCTCTCTCTCTCTGAGCTGTTCCTCTGCCTAGCCGGAAAGCATAAGCTCCGGCCACCGGCTAGTGACACCATGTACCACCTCCTCAATAATTTCAAAGCCAATTCTCCTACTGCTCCGTTAAAACGACGACGTCGATTTCTTCCTAGGGCTTCCAATTCCGTCACCGATCGCGTAGTTAGTGATAAGTTTTGGGGAATTTGCTTCAATGGAGGTCCAAGTCCCCGGTTCGAAACCCTCACCCACGGCGAAGCTGACCAAAGGGGATTCCGAGGAGGATTAGCTACTTTTGAAGAGGAAGACTCTGCAGGTTATGCTCGACCAGTGCCAGAGAGCTCTTGAATTGCTCGGTACCACTGCCGACGGTGACGATGATGACAACGATGAAGAAGAAGAAGAAGATAGAGATGGTGGTGAGGCGGTTGACGAGGCAGGGGCTCGACGACGACTTTGTGTGCTGACTGCAAAGCTGACTAGGTATTGGAGCTTAATTTTATTCAATTTGAGCTTAGAGTAGAGTAGGCTTTGAATTTCGGTGTGTTAAAACCTTGAGATTAGGGGTTTATGGGTCTTAAGAA
The DNA here is from genome assembly GCA_030142095.1 of Rubus idaeus. NCBI lineage: Eukaryota > Viridiplantae > Streptophyta > Magnoliopsida > Rosales > Rosaceae > Rubus > Rubus idaeus. Next base: position 34,233,896 of record CM057965.1, read on the forward strand.
GCATTCTATAGCTGTTTGGTTGAATAACTACACAAATTTTGCAGTTCATTATAGAATCTATCTATCCTTAATTAATTGTTAACCTTGAACTTGACTGTGATTAATGGCAATTGTTGAATTTAATAATTGTGGGAGTGTAGACACCTTGACTGAGCCTTTGATGTTCCATTAATTAAAATATGTTTTGCATTACCAATTGCCATCTTGCCTGTAATGTTTGTGAGAAGTTCTTGCCGAGTGTGGTGTTTTTTTTTTTTCCAATTATTTGAATTTCCATAACAGAAAGATATATGTGTTCTAGGTGTATCAGTGTATGTAGTTGGTCGATATAAAAGGGAATGTAATTAGATCTGGTTATGATTCTAATTTGTATTCTCGATTGCAAATACTGGATGGGTTTTGTTTGGTCATTGAAGCTAACGTATGAGTGCAGTGGATTCTATTTCTATAGCTTCTTTAGTGATAAGTTTAGATTTGATTTTTACACTAGAAGGCAACAATTGACTGGCTATCCAAGGGGTATTGGTTATATTGGCTTCTTATATTGAGTATTTGGTACTAGCAATTGGATCCTCATATACTCATTATTCTATTTTTTTTTTCTCTTTAGAGTAACAACTATGCGTGTGTGACAGAAATAGAGATAGGGTGCAGAAACAATACTAAATCTCCAATGTAACTCATCAATTCCTATTACATATCACCCTCGCTTTGGTCCTCACAATGATCTGATCCTTCTTGAGCTTGATCAGAAACTCCTTGCCGACATCCTTCACAAAGGTAAGGAATAAATTAAATCAAAGTTTAGACTCTTATTTTCTGGTGCAATGATATACCTATGTTTTAATTATACATTTATACTTGATTGGTTTAATCTCACTGGTGCATATTTTTTCAGAGAAAGCTCTTGATCGATGTGGTGAAACGGAGAGGTGCAGCAGCAGGTTCAAAGAAACATGTTCCTGTTAAGAAGGTCTGACTGAACTGTTTTATTTTATTTCTTATGTTTTTATTGTTGTCCTTTGAACTAAAGAGTCTACACACAAAGTCTATCTGGAACTTATGCAGTTTATTGTTCTTGTTTAACAGCAAGCGAAATCAGCTGTAGTTTTGTCCAAGATGACGACAATGATGAAGAAATGCTTGATTTGAAAGATCGACTTGCTGCCTATAATCTTGATTCATCTCCAGGTATTTTACAAGTGCACCATAGTTTTTGTTCTATTTTTATAGGACTACTTCAAATTAATGATAGTGTCTACTTTCTATCTCATAGCATGCTTGGAATGAAATCAGAAATTGTAGATATGCATCGGAGTCTTAACTATATACTCCCTGGAAATTAAATTTTTCCTCTTAGTAGTAGTAAATTTGGTTTATGATTATTGTATGAATCTGCCTTTTTCCTTTTTTTCTCTTACTAACTCGCAAATTATTTGTAAAGTTGCCTAACTAGTGAGTTGCATGGTTAGAAAGAACAAAAAGCATTCAAACAATCTACTTTCTTCAGTAAACTGTGAATTAACTTAGTTTCAATTCGACAGACAAGGAAACTGAAGTGCCACAAAAACCAGCTCAGAAGAGAGCACCTAGAAAAAAGGCCACACAAACAGACGATGATGATTTTGAGGTAGAAATAGCAGCTGCCCCAGCAGCAGCAAAGAAGGGAGGGAGAAGCAAGCTGGAGCTGCAAAGGCAGCAGCTGCTGCTAAGCCCTCTGTGGCAGCCAAGAAGAGGCGCAGCACCCCCTGTAATATTGTACCAATTTTATATGATGTACAATAAATATATGAATGAAGTTTATTTACTAACAAAAATATAGAAATATGAAATAATATGCAAATTGTCAAATTGTGTATTTTTGGATTTTTTTTTAAATTTTTTAAAAGATCTTACGACGGCATTGTAGCCGTCGCAAATACCTCCCAAGGGTTAATCAAATGTGTGCTTTACTACGGAAGTCTGTGTAGCAAATGTGCCGTCGCAAAAAAGAAAATGTTGCGACAGAAAGACAATTTCGTTGCAAATAGTATTTGCCACGGAATTTTACCGTGGCAATTGATTTTGTGACGCCACCATTTACAACGCCACTTTTTCCGTGGCAAATGCTTCATTTGCCGTCGCAAAAAGGTATTTGCGACGGTAATCAGCTGTCGCAAATGCAATTTTTTTAGTAGTGTCTATACCATCCTCTACACTTTAACGACGATACTCAAAACCAACCCGAAATTATCGTTGAGTCAACTACGAGGAGACTTATTCTCCCGTAATGGACGTTATAACGTTCCGCTACTTAAACAGTTTAGTAGTTTCCGAAAAACTGAATATGCAGCTCATGAATGTGGTCACAGCTTATCTCTATGGGGATCTAGACACATAGATATATATGAAAGTCCCTGAAGGACTTAAGTTTCCTGAATCAAGTAGTTCCCGACCACGGAACACGTTCTCTATTAAACTGAGACGTTCACTATATGGATTAAAACAATCCGGACGGATGTGGTATAACCGTCTAAGTGAATACTTGATAGGCTTGGGATATGTGAACAACGAATTATGTCCTTGCGTGTTCATTAAGAAATCCACTTCAGGATATGCTATTATCGCAGTCTATGTAGATGATATGAATCTCATAGGAACCTCGAAAGAGTTGATTGAAACTGCTGAAATTCTGAAGAAGGAATTCGAGATGAAGGATCTTGGGAAGACACGGTATTGTCTCGGCCTACAGATCGAGCACCGTAAAGATGGAATTCTAGTACATCAGTCAAACTACACCCAGAAGGTGTTGAGACGCTTTAGTCATCATGACGTTAAATCGTCACCTACTCCCATGATCGTTCGAACTCTAGACATTAACAAGGACCCATTCCGTCCCAAGGGAGACGATGAAGAGATATTGAACCCTGAGTGTTCATATCTGGGTGCAATAGGTGCATTATTGTACTTGGCCCAATGTACTAGACCAGACATCTCGTTTGCTGTAAATTGTTTAGCTCGACACAACACCGCGCCAACACGCCGCCACTGGAATGGCATCAAAGACATTTTTCGTTACCTTAAAGGTACTACGGATATGGGCTTGTTCTATCCATATGCGTCATCGTTGTTACCTTAAAGGTACTACGGATATGGGCTACGCCGATGCTGGTTACTTATCAGACCCGCATAAGGGACGTTCTCAATCTGGTTATGTCTTTACCATTGGGAATACAACGATATCTTGGAGGTCTCGAAAACAGACCCTAGTGGCTACTTCGACAAACCACTCTGAACTACTCGCTCTCTACGAGGCGACTAGAGAGTGTGTATGGCTTCGAGCATTTATTGGCCATATATGAAGTACTTGTGAGCTATCTCATGATCCTGATGAACCAATTGTCATTTATGCGGACAACACTGTTGTCATTGATCAAGCTAAGCATGGTTACATCAAGGGAGATGCCACCAAGCACATCTCGCCAAAACTCTTCTTTACGCATCAACAATAAGAGCATCAGAAGATCGAAGTGAAGCACATTGGTTCCGAGAGCAACCACGCTGACTTATTCACCAAGTCACTTCCAAAGTATTCGTTTCAGAAACACGTGAAAGCAATCGGTCTCAAGAAGCTATCCGAGCTACCTTAGAGTAATGATTTATGCCAAAGTCGAAATTCCTGCACCTAGTCGTGTGCATGTGAGGGGGAGCATCCCGACGAATGCTCGTATTTGATCGACGCTTGGCTAGTGTACTCTTTTTGTCCTTAGACTAAGGGTTTGTCCCACTGGGTTTACCTTGGCAAGATTTTTAATGATACACCATCCCAGCCACCGTCTAACTATTTGTCAAATCATTGACATTGATCATACCTTCATTAAGGATTGCCGAAATCAGGGGGAGTATCCATGGCAGTCGTATACTTCTAACCACTGTGTACTCTTTTTCCTTCGACCAGAGGTTTGTCCCATTGGATTTACTCTGGCAAGGTTTTAATGAGGCACATCTCTTGTGGTTAGTTCCTCCATGCACTTACATCTCATAGTGCTTCGAGATACATCATTCGGCTACACAATTTTCTCCTAAACTCCAGATTTTGTCCCACAATGGGTTTTCCTGGACTTAAGGTTTTGTGTGTTAGCATCAGCGAATGACTATTTATTTTTCGACTCTCTCTGACTATACTTAGCACAATGCTAATCGTGGTTTCTGTTTGAATGCTTGAAGACGAAGAAGTTCATATGCAGCGAAGTCGGCTCTTGGACATCCAAGGGGGAGTGTTGTAAATACTTATGTGAATGTCCAAGTTAGGGTTAATTTGTATTACCTATTAGTGATGTAGGTAGGTGGATGTGAAAGTGGAGATGACTATATCATTGCTTATGTAACAAGGATGGTGACATGCAAGCTTTCACCAACCTATTCCACCAAGCTTTCACCAACCAATTCCACCAAGCAATTGTTAATTGCTTGGTTACTCTTTTCCATTGCTATAAATAGATGGTTCATCTTGTGCATTAGACACACCAATACAAACATCAAACATCTATTCTCTCTATATGTTCTTTACTCTCTAGCTAATAGCATTTATTCCACAACAGCCATGTTGTTTTTCTTTTTCTTCTGAATATAATCCATATATCCATATATTCAGATTTTACCATATCACCCTTGAAAATATTATTTTTTCAATTGAAGCATTTTAATCAAAGAAGAGTAAATGGTGGGTTTTCAAAAATTTAACCTCCAAACCCTTATTCTCTTAAGAGATGAGGTTTTGTCAACCATAACAGATTTTTTTACTCAAATACCTCTCATATATTAAATTACTTTACATATTAAATTAACCAGAAGGGATAAAAAAAGTCAAATCACAAATAACAGAAAATAAATAAATAAAACTAACTTAACTACCCACATTCTCCAAGTAACCAACTCCATTTTCACACTCATCGGGTGTGTGGATAATTCTAGTTAATATAGATAATACAGATAATAGAAAAATTAATGTTTAGAGAGAAAAAATGATTTTTTTTGATAAAAAATAAAATAGAAAAAATTATTTTCAGAAAAATAAAAATAACGAACTATAAATTACATAATAATATTCTAAATCACTAAATTTTTGCTACAAAACAAGTAGTACTCAAATCGATCATGTGATCAATTTCATTTAATTCTTATTATTATTCCTAATTTAATGAGTAGATATTCCGCTTTTTCTTTCTCTATCTAATTTTTCTAATATTGTAGTAATTTTTTGCAGTGTGCTTAGTTTTCCTATTTAAAGAAGACAATTAGGAAAATGAGTTCTTCTTGAGTTTCAGAAGATACTCTAACTTCAAACTTTGTTACTTCTTTATGTTTCAAGTTTTTCCTGATATTTTAAGACTTTAAGAATTGTAATGCTTTATTCATTGCATTATTGTTAATTTCAACTATTTTTATACTTTTTTTTTGTTTTACTTTCAGTTTATGCTTAAAGTTTCTCACTTCCTTTTATCACTTTGTTTTTGATTTGCCAATAGAGATATGTTATAGAAAGGGAAGACTTTTTCAGTTTTTTACTTCATCTCAATTGCATGTAGTAGTGAGACATTAATATTTTCTTTTAAACTTTATATAAATCTTTACTATAAGACCAGTAGGAAAGTAGTTGTACAATAATTAACCAACTAGCTGGCTTAGTAGTAGAAGTACTGAATCAGCCGAAGCTTGAATTATAATATCAGAATTTAGTTTTGATGTTTGCTCTAGAAAGAAAGAACATATGAAAAATGGAATCCATTTTTCCAAATTGATGTGAGTATATTATTTTTCCTGTCCATCTCTGTTGATTTCTCCAGTTTTAGGCTATCTATTTCATTTAGTTTGATATGTCAAGTCTATTTACAATACGTTTCTTCAAACTTCAAGATCATTGTTTTCATGAACGCTTCTATGTAGTACTCAATTTGTGGGAGTAAGTTAATGTGTGTCTTTGTGGTGTTTACCTATGCATAACACTCTATCGAAACTTATTACTGGATATTTATCATAACTACTTTAACTAAATAAATAAGATGTAATCTAAATGTACATAGATAGAATTACGAAAAAAAAAATATTTGGGTACATTTTTGTTAGGGTAAAATCCCAAGATGGTACCCAAACTATCACGGGATGCAATTTTTGGTACCCACAAATGCATAAGGACTCTAATGGTACCCAACTTATCACTCCGTTTGCCAAAATGGTACCCCGGTTATGTTTTCCGTTAAAATTGCATACGTGACACTCATTTGGGAAACAAATCAGGGGCAAAAAGACTTTTTTGCCCATCATCCTCTCCTCTCTCTCCCAGCCACATCTCTCTCTCTCTCTCTCTCTCTCCGCCACCCCTCTATCTCCTCTCCGTCGGCGCCGCCGTCAATTATCTCTAATGACCACAAAATGTATATCAACACGAAGAGCACAACCCAAGGATGAAATTATATAACTACGTCAAGGTGAGATTCAAAGTAGATTGCGAGATATCGATGTCGGAAGTTCAAAAAATCAAAACAAAAACGGCGTCGGTCCTCCTCGTACGGCCGTTAATTTTGAAAACCAAGGGTACCACGAGGTTGCTGGGATCGAGGGCTTCAAAGCCCACTTGGTTTGGAGGACCGGAACTGGCCGGAACAAAAGCTTGAATTTTCAAGCTTTTCCGGCCGGGGATATTTCCGGCGAGTGCGGCTTCGAACTAGGGTGGGTTTGGCTTGCCTTGAGCCTCGGAATCTATTGGTGGAGGCGGTGACATGGTTTTGTGGCCGGAGGTGGGTGGTGTTGATGGCTGGAGAGGGAGAGGAGAGGGAGGTCGCGCGGGGGAGGGGGAGGGGGAGGGAGAGAGAAGAAAAGTTTTTTTTTATCTGTATTGACCAATTTACCCTCAATTTTAACGGAAAACGTAACAAGGTACCATTTTGGCAAACAGAGTGATATGTTGGGTACCATTAGAGTCCTTATGCATTTGTGGGTACCAAAAATTGCATCCCGTGATAGTTTGGGTACCATATTGGGATTTTACCCTTTTTGTTACTTTGTACAACTCATTCACAACTTTGGTTCTAAATGTCATGGTACTTGACTCATTTGCAACCAATTAGACATAATTGTAGTTTTGTTCCTTATGTTTGATAAGATTCATTGTTTTAAACATTTAACTATGCCACTTCTTTCACAATGATATGGAAACTAACATTGAACCACCAACATCATCAATGAAAATCATCATCAAGGAGAAAAATGACTGAAGTGACAGACCACGTTAAGTAAAAAAAAGAAAAAAAGAGGAGGAAACAACTTTTTGGACATCCTCCATAACTAGCTATGAATAGGCTAACACTTTTTGACGATATACACGTGCTAATAGACATTATGAACTTTTTTTTGCAAACTGTTGCCGCATCAATTGTAATTAAGTTAATCTTAAACTATGACAACCTATTTTTTTAACACTGTATCACAACATATGTACCAGTGGTGATGTTAATAGGACATGATCTACTCAATCTTTTGTTGAAAACAAACTTAATCGTTTTTTAATATAATAATCATGTAAATCATATCTTCTATACTTTTAAATGTAGTTCTTAAATAACATTGCGTTAACTCCAAAACCCACTACAAAGTAGTGACACGATTTTTAGTGCATATATTTACTATATACTATTTGTTGAAAACCTGATCCACTGTTCATAAGCCATTTGCATTATGGCTCCAGCCGAGCCGTTTCTGGAAAACATCAGTGAGCAAACTGACCTTTATGCCCTCACAGTTTTCTCTGCAATGTTCACCGTCACAGTTTTCTTCCGATTTTACCCTCGGTTCTCTCTCTCTCTTTTCTTTTCTTCTTTGATCTTCCTCGGGTCAATTCTCTCTCTCTCTCTCTCTCTCTCTCTCTCTCTCTCTCTCTCTCATTTTGCCCTTAAACTCTGCAACCCCAAACGCCGCCAACGACCCCAAGCTCCCAACATCTCAACACAACAACCCCAGCCACCACCAACCCCGTCGCAGTAAAAATCCATCTCTCTCTCTCCTTCGCGCAACAATCGATCAGCCAACACGCATCTCTCTAATGGTAAGAACCCATCTTCTTCTCCGAGTTCTCTTCATTCTCTATAGTGTTAATTTGGGTACTCTACTTTGTACTGACGTGATAATTTCTTCATTTGCATATGTTGTTCAAAGATAAAGATGGAGCCCTGCTATTAATTAAGTTCAAATGTTGAATTGTGTATGCACTTTTAAGCTCTTGATAGCTCTGTAAGATTTACAAGTATAAGCCTACTTGCACATGTAGCTAGCTAGGTTCACAGTTTTGGAGAACTAGAATGTTGGACCATTGTAAATACTGTGAATTTTTGGATTATCGGTAATTATAATTAATTTATATGCATGCTTTTAACCTAATGAAATTGTATATTGTTTTAATTACTGTTGTTTAAATGCATTAATTTAGTAAAAAATTAAGTAGGGATTAAAAATTTTCTGCCTATGAGGAGAAAAGAGGAACCCAAGTTTTTCATCTTGGATTATTTATATTATATACATAAATATTACAATCGCTTCTAGGATGCATCTGTGAAGGACCACGCCTTCTGCTGTCATGTACCCATTGTGCTTTTCTGTTTATATTTCTGGGTCGACTAATTTTTGAATTTCTTGGTCGGTTTCTTTTCCCATTCCTTGCCTGGATAAGGATGGTTTTGGTAAGGAGAATTTGTAGCTTTGTTATTGGTTATTTCACCAATTGAGCTGGACATTGTCTTGATTCGAAGCTTGAATAACATTTATTCAGCTTTTGTTTTTTTCTTTTGGAAGAATTACAAACCCATTTCTTTGATTATTCAGGTTTGAGTTTTGAATGTGCCATTTGAAAAATTATAATTGAAAGTTTGTTCTTATTTTCAGTTTTGTCCAGAAGTTTTTTCTTCAATTCCTCAAATCTGGAGGGTTGGGAAAGTTGGAAAGTTAGAAATGTGGTTTTTGTTTGAATATTTAATGCATGAAGCTTGATTAGTTACATTGTGTGAAATATCTTATGAATATTATGGACATGAATTTGTCAATTTTAATTGCGTAGGTTTGGTGAGTATATATTGTTCTCCAATTGATTGCTGCGTTCATTATGTGAGTTCTGTTAGACAAATAATAGTTGGCTGTTGATTGTTCAACGATGTTAGTGAGTTGCTAACTAAGGTCAATTCTAACTGTAATTTTTTATTGCATTGATTTTTCTTTTTTAATTGTGAGAGTACTAGTATTTACTATACATAAATATTACAATCGCTTCTAGGATGCATCTGAGAAGGACCACGCCTTCTGCTATCATGTACCCATTGTGCTTTTCTGTTTATATTTCTGGGTCGACTAATTTTTGAATTTCTTGGTCGGTTTCTTTTCCCATTCCTTGCCTGGATAAGGATGTTGGGGTTTTGGTAAGGAGAATCTGTAGCTTTGTTATTGGTTATGTCACAAATTGAGCTGGACATTGTCTTGATTCGAAGCTTGAATAACATTTATTCAGCTTTTGTTTTTTTTCTTTTGGAAGAATTACAAACCCATTTCTTTGATTATTCAGGTTTGAGTTTTGAATGTGCCATTTGAAAAATTATAATTTAAAGTTTGTTCTTATTTTCAGTTTTGTCCAGAAGTTTTTTCTTCAATTCCTCAAATCTGGAGGGTTGGGAAAGTTGGAAAGTTAGAAATGTGGTTTTTGTTTGAATATTTAATGCAAGAAGCTTGATTAGTTACATTGTGTGAAATATCTTATGAATATTATGGACATGAATTTGTCAATTTTAATTGCGTAGGTTTGGTGAGTATATATTGTTCTCCAATTGATTGCTGCGGTTCATTATGTGAGTTCTGTTAGACAAATAATAGTTGGCTGTTGATTGTTCAACGATGTTAGTGAGTTGCTAACTAAGGTCAATTCTAACTGTAATTTTTTATTGCATTGATTTTTCTTTTTTAATTGTGAGAGTACTAGTATTTACTATATACTAAAGTTTGGTTTGTCCGGTTACTGTCGCAAGCCGTAAACAGTGCGGCTCGACTCGAGTCGATGAGAAAGTTACATATTTGTCCTTTTTTGACTGAAAAAGTTTCTTCCCCTTATCGACCTCACCCATTGCTCTCTCTCCTCTCTTTTCCTCTCAATCCAGACTGCGGCTTCCATTTTTCTGTGACTCCAACGTCTCCGTTGAATCAAACCCGCAGCAGAGTAGCTATCTCTTCTTCTCTGCTTTTCTTTGCATTCTCTCTCACCGATACCCTTCGTTGTCCCAATCTCTTTTTTCTCACCCTATCAAGGTACGAAATTCTGTTATTACATGTAATTCTGTGGTTTAGAATCGGTAATCTTGGGTTTCAGTTAGAATCGAAACAATTTAGGTTGCATGTTATGATTCTGGGTTTGAAAAGCTTTGATTGTGGTTTGGATTGTTGGTTGGCTTGGTAATCTTGCTGGGTTTTAGTTAGAATCGAAAGAATTTAGCTTGCATGTTATAATTCTGGGTTTGAAAAGCTTTGATTGTGCTTGGAAAGTGAGAATCGATAGAGTGTGAATGCAGGTGATTGATAAGAGAGCTGACGGTAAGTCTGTAACGACTTAAGACAGATACGCTCTTCGCCTTACAGGTCTTTTAAGTGTTAATGCATCTTATAGTTTAACATTGATTTTGGATTCTTTTTGACTTCGAAGTGATATACATTTGTGGCAAATTATGGAATTTCATTCTCATACTAAAAAGAAGGAAATTCAATATTTCATTGAACATTCAATAAAGTAGAGCATTTCTGTTTCAGTATGTATTTGGGTGCTTGATGTACCAAACTTTTAAGATATAAATACAGCTATATCGATAGGTATGTTTTCTTTATTTATCCTGTGGTAAACAGTGGAAACATTCACCTCAGCTACATCTTTGCCAGTGTGGCCTTGCTTTCCAATGTATGTTGAGCACGTCAATTGTAGCATTGATAAGTACTTTAGTAAATGTTGTCAGATCACACATAACAAATTTTGCTAAATGTTTATTTATTTTCTAAAGAGTCATTTACATCAAGTGGCATATCAGAATTGGTTCCATCAAAGAAATCTATATCCAATACATAGTTGCATCTTTGGGAAATATATGTTTACCTGTTTTATCTCTTTCCACGCTGCAGTTTATAGTGTAGTGGCCTTAAAGTACAATTTTATAGAATGTGGTAAAGTAGCTCGCTTGAAAGGGAATTCCGAGAGCCCTTAAGCTTCAAGTAAACATTCATGTTTGCTGTGTATGTGACACCTGTTTGTTCTATGCAGTTCTGCCTGACTTTTGTCAAGTATACAGCTTCATTGGCAGTGTCTTTGATCCTAATACTGTAGGGCATCTGCAGAATCTGAAGAAGTTGGACCCTATAGATCTTGAAACGGTATTTATTATCTCTTTTGTTGCTTATCTATCCTTTGAATGCCTGGTCAGAAGTTACTGCTTAGTTTTGTGCCTCAACTACAACTGCATCCACAAATTTGTCCACATGAATATTTGCCTCATAATAGTAGTCCTCAAACTATCTTGCTGCTCCTTTTCACCACACAAAATATGAGAAAGAATTTCTGATAATTACACGGTAGAATGAAATTTCAACCAACTTTATTTTTCTATCTATACCTATTGATTATTTTGAGTTTCAACCAACACAACAAATGTTGCAGCACTTCAGTTTTTGATTTTAAAATATTGGAAAAGTTTAGTCAATGCGAACTCAAAGGCCAGGGATGGCATTGATTGATTTTAAAATTTAGAGAAAGTGTTAGAATTCGTGAGTTATATCGATTTTCAGTGTGATGAATCATGATTTTAAACTTTAAAAGCATTAGATTGATGTTTGTTGTTTCGGTGTGTACTTATGCTCCTCCATCGGGCCAAATTTTGCTTTTCTACTTTGATATGGTATATATATATATGGGTAAAAACTTGATTTGATATCTAAACAATTGCGAAAGGTACGTTTTGGTACCTACAAATTTTTTAACCCAAAATAGTACTTAAACTATTGAGCTTACTCAAAATGGTACTTCCGTTAATTTGGTCATTAACTTTGCCTGTGTCGGAGAAATGCTATTGCAAAAGATACTTTTTGGTACCTACATTTTTTTTTACCCAAAATGGTACCTGAACTATTGCACCTTTACCTAAAATGTATCCATATCTGATTTCAAATCATCCATATATGATTTGTAAGATGCATCTATGTAGGCCTCCATCTCAAGCTCTTGCTCATCAATTTTTCTGTAAACCAACATATAACCTTTGGTCTTTTTCAGATATCTTAACACTTTTTTTCCAGCTATCCAATGTTCATGGCCTGCATTTGAATGAAACCTTGACAACATGTTTACAACAAATGAAATGTCAGGCTTTGTACAAATTTGAGCATACATTAAGCTCCCCACCAATCTAGCATACAACACATTCTTCATGCTTTCCGCTTCCAATGCATTTTTAGGACATTGACCCTATGCAACCAATCTCCCTTAGATATTGGTGCATCACCTGACCTGTAACCTTGTATGCCAAATCTCTTTAATATCTTATCCACATAATTTTTCTAAGATAAACCCAAAGCATATGGTTTTCTATTTCTGGTTATCTCAATCCCCAACACATAATGTGCTTCTCCCATATATTTCATGTCAAGCTGACTTAACAAGAAAGCTTTTGTTTCTTTCAGTACTCAAATATTACTACTGGCAAGCAAAATGTTATCAACATATAAAATGAGCAAAATAAAATTGCTCCCAGAATTCATAATTTAAATACAGTTAGTTCATTCTACATGTAAATGATCCAAGTATGGTTGCTCTGATACCAATTGATAGAACATGTATAATGAATCATAATCACAATAATAAGAACCTATACTAGATCAAATCTTGTTAACAAAATCACTGCAATATCTTAATGAAATGTAATCTATACTTAGGAGTGAAAGTGTTGTATCGATCCTAAGTTTGCAGAAAACAAGAACATATGAACTCAAATACAAGAAACTTACTCGATGCACTTGCATTGTCCATGAGTCTTCTTTTGAATCCACCTTGATTTCTCTTAGTAATGGACTAATATTGAGAAAGAACTCGTGTTTCAGGAGGGACCAGTTCGACATATATATAGGAGCCTAACATGACAGTTTCATCCATAAAGAAACTTCCATTTTGCTTAACTGTCTTATGAAACCATCAACTTCTCATCAACTGCAATATGATTTGAATTCAAATAGTGTATAGGCTTATCTATAGAATCAACTTATAGCTTTACATATGTGTTTTAAACTCAGATCATACTTCATACATTTGAACTGCATTTACACAGCATATATATTCTAAGTGTTGTTAAGTTTCATAAGCTACAATGCTTACACAACAATGTTCTTAGGCAAGCGAGAAGTGTTGGTCGATTTTGCCTCGGAAGAGACGAAGCTATTCTTTGTTTGCATAGTTCGTTTTTGTGAATTGTAATTTTCTTGTGGTTGGCTTTACATTATTATTAGTCATTTTTTTTCAAAAAAGAAAAGAAAATGAAAAAGAATCCGTATGTACCAAAATGGTCTTTTCCATAAACATTAGTAGTCTCTCGGGAATAGCCCAGTCCCTTTCTTCTTCCCTAAATTGGTGTCTCCCTCCCTGCTCCTCAATCGCACAGTGAATTTCTGTCTGTCTCGTGCAGTTTAGTTCAAATAAAATCATCTGCCGTCTCTCCTACTTTGATTCTGGATCCACCAACAGATACTTTGAACTATTCTCGAGTTGCTTTTCATCTTTCTTTTAGTTGTTCGTCTGTTAGTATAATTGGCCATTGCTGAATCATGTGCTACATTTAATACTAAACATTTTCTACCTGAAATGTGATTGGGAAACATTAACCTAAATTATCTGGGAGTAAATTACTTGGAGTTTGATTTTCTTTCCAAACATTGAAATCATGTGCTGCAACTTTTCGATTTGTATTTGAAACTTTAAATCAACTTTTTTGAGTTATCATCTTTATGTTGCACTAGTGGCACTTTTCCTTTGCCAATTTGATGTTAGGAAAATTAATGGGATGTAATTGAACCTTATTCAAATGCATTCTTGTAATTCATAAATGAACCTCTTAACACGCATTAATGACAGATGATGCATGTTCAAAATTTATTCATGACATATGCAAGTTCATTTTGTGTGCAATTACCTGGGTAGCATTGGGTCCACTTCCTCTTCGACAAAACTTGTTCTCGAGTTGGTCATGGAAGAAAAAGATCTACTCGATGGGTGGTACTTCGGCGCATTAGGTATTAGGTCCTGTACTCGAGCACATGATTAGATTATCTATGTTTATTAGGATTAATAAACTTGGAAGTTAAGATTCATATTCCTACAAGTAATAGGAGTAATGCAGCCAATTGGAACAACATTCCTATTGATGAGAGGTCGTCTTGAGTTTATACTTCAAGGACACATTGGTTAGCCTAGACTAGACTGGATTAGATTAGATTAGAAAAGCCAACTCCAATCTAACCTTGTGTTTGGTGTTACAGATGACCAATGAATGGATTAGCTTAAGAACACAATAAATTCAGATTGAGCTCTACCAAAAACAAAAACTACACCATCAATTCTTATCAGATTGCAATGATTTCCTTCAAAATTCTATATCAAAATCTGATCTTGCACAGTTGCACTGTCTTTTATGAACGAAGGGTGAAGAAAGTATGTGAGCATGCGAAGAACCTCAGTCGGGATCATCTAGCCTCCGGAGCATGACTGGATATGGCCGGGGTTGGCCAGTGATGACTAGGGACAGTTGTCGGTGACCTGAGATGGCAGGCGTTTGAGAGAGATTGAGAGACTTGGGATGACAATGGTGGCTAAAGATTTGGCTGTAGATCTCTAATTTTATGTGGAGGGTTTGAATCTTTGCAAATTGGATGTTATTCTTTCGTTATCCTACCTTTTGGGGTGACTAGATATCCAACCACAGAGAGGAATTTTAATTAGGTTGGATTCTAGTCCAAATCTAGTCCAGTGATCATTTAATTACCGAACATAAGATTTGATAACTTTTATCTAATCTCCCTACTCTATCCGGTCAAATAAATGTGGCCCAACTCTATATATCTGATTGTGATTCCTAATCGATGAAAGGCTATTGTTGTGCCTATATAAAGAGGTGTTAGGCATTTGTTTCAGCGGCATGCTGGTTCAGCTCGCAAGCTAGAGTGAGTTCCACTCCAATGAGAAACAGAGAAAGTAAACGAATACCATTCCAAGGAGAGAATGAGAGAATACCACTCATTGTAGAGTGAGGAAAAAGACACGGACAGAACAAAAGGATTGTGTTCCATTCCAAATTGATTGTGAGTATGGCAAAGGAGGGAGAGCAAAGAAAGTGAGAGAGATTCTGATGTAGGACAACCTAGTGGTATTTGTGTTTAGGGTCTTAGAGGGGAGGATTTCAGAGTCATAATCTATTGGGAGTGATGTTTGTGGTTAAAGATCTGTAATTGAAGAGAAAAGAAGGAAAGTTGGGAATCACACCAGATTGGTTTTGGAATCACACCAAGATTTCTCTCACAAATCAGTCGAGAGATACTTTTTCAAACAAAACTCGAGCAATATCATTCACTGATTTAAAACCATACATAGTGGCCCTTATATAGAGCTATAGAGGACACTAGAACAGACCATTAATGTTCCTCATTAATGACTTCTAGGAACCCTAAAAGTCTACTTATTAATGACTAGCAGTGCCTTGGGAAAGTTAAACATGACCTTAGAGAACTCGAGAAAAAAAACAAGAAACCCAAGAAAACTCTGACAGGCAGATGTAAACTGGTCATTCTCCATCGGGTTCCTTATTTCTTATTCGTTCTAGTTGTTCATCGAGTAGAGGCTTGGTAAGATTGTTGTACCCATGATTGATATAGTGGATGAGATTGTTGTTGGTGCCCCCACCATGTTATTTCCTGATGTTCTTTATCTATTTATATGTTCTCTTAGTTTGTTGAGTTTGTTTTGATTTGCTATTCTAATCAATCACCGCATCCGGTTTTCCCCCTTCTCAAAACATAACATGTTTTCTTGCGATATAATTGCCCATCATGTTTTCTCTTCTTTCAAATGTTTCTCAATATATGCCTTCTCAATAGTTAAAAACAACTCTCCCAAGACTTGGGATTTTGATACTCATTCTTGAAAGGCATGCCTTCTCAATAGTTAAAAACAACTTTCCCAAGACTTGGGATTTTGATACCCATTCTTGAAAGTGGCAGCAAACTAATCATTTTTATTTTTATTTTATTTTATTTTATTTAGGAAAGAAACTTAAATTTTATTAGAACAATAAGCCACAGAGACAAGAAGTCCTCAAAAAACCTAAAAGTAGCCGGAACATCAGAACTTCAAGAAAAACATAAATTATCAAGACACTGCAGCTTTCCAATCTAACAATAAGGCTGAAAGGGAATAAATTTTAAATCTTGGAGTCTTGGGTGACTGATGCCCAAAGGGCAGAAAAAAAAAATCTAATTCTACCCAAAGATCTTCCTCACACAACCCGGGAAAGGCAGAAAAATCGACTAGCAATCTGCAAACTCAAAACCTTCTTGCCTTTTCCAACATATTTTAATCGAATACTTAACAGTTCATAACATCCTCTAGGAATGACCCAACTTACACCAAATTCCTTGAAAAATCCCCACCAGATTTGAACTGAAAGTGGACAGTGAAGGTAAAATGGCTAACACTCTCTTTCCCAGCCTTGCAAAGAATACATCAATGATGATTAAGATCATGAAGTGGTCTTCGCTTTTGAATGTTGTGACATGTATTTACTTTCCCATGAGCCACCAACCAAACAAGTAGATGACCATTAGGGGGAACCTTTACTTTCCAAATTTAATCAGCTGGATCAAAATTAGAGAAGTCAGGAATGAACTCGGGTTTAAAACAATCTTCGCTATCCCAGGAAAATTCATATGTAGTAACTCTCCCATCATGTTTAGCATGAACTTGAAATTGCCAAGGACAAGCCAATAAAATATGACAAGCATTCATCACATGTAATATTCTTCTTACTTTATACCTTATTATGAGTCAAATATATGAACAACTTAGTTGTGAGTTCCTTTTGAGAAGAAGTGCACAAGGAACCAGCAATTAGTAGCCAGATGATCTAAATGACAAACCAGTATAATTGAGTTCCTTTTATGTTTGGAGTTTTTGTTTTAATTTTTGTATGATGAAATTGATATTCCTTGAGTGTTATTTTATGGTGTGATGAGACATTTTTTTTATCTAAATTATTTTTTCATATTATTTTATTACATTTTATGTTATATTAATTGCCGTGTCGTCAATCTGCTGTGCCCTAGTCTTTCGAGATTTGCTGTATTGAGTTGCCTTGTCCGTGCCGTGTTGGTGCTTCCTTACTTTTCACCTATCACTAATTTGAAGTTTTATCATTCATCAACATCATGTGAAAATGATCACTTTGTGTACAAGAATAGTCATGATGATGGATGAACTTTCCTCCTTCCTGTTCCCTATATCTGTTAATTTCACTGCTTTGTTCGCGGAAAAGGAATATTCTTTTAGTAAAGAGTTGGAATGAGTATGGGTCTTATTGTCATTTTGAAGATAAAATTTGAGTCATGATACTTATTGAGTGTTGAAGCATGTCTCTTGATAGTGCTCAAATGAATTTCATGGATGAGGATGCTTCTTCGGGCTCTGGTGATGATGCAAATGTGTTAGATGGAAACAAGCATCAGTCTGGGATACCATCAAATTCAGGGCGTAGGAAGAGAAGTCGCAAAGCTACAGGGGATGCTATAGTGGATGCTATGCTAGAAATAGCTGCCGCTTCAAAAATGAGGGCGACAGCAATCATGAAGAACGAGGACCGGTTTTCTATTAGCAAATGCATAAAGGTATTGGATGAGATGCCAAGCATTGATCAGCAGATCTACTTTCTTGCATTGGATTTATTCGAGAATGCCAATGCAAGAGAAACTTTCATCTCTCTTAAAAGTGAGAAGCGATTATTGTGGTTGCAGCGGAAATTTAGTGCTTCTCTAATTGAATAGTGTGAGCATTTTTTTCTCTCCGTGTTGTCAAGGTGCCAACAGTTCTTATGGATTGTACCAAGTTTTTACTCTAAATCTTTGAATATTGTAACTAGTATGACATTTGGATTTAGTGCGATGTCATTTTTGATTTGAGTTGGATGATATTTAGCAGATCTAGGTTCCCTTTGTTGGTTTACTTTTGTTTGTGTTTGAAGCTCATGTACGTTGCTCAAGTAATTGTCTTGTGTAGTATCTTAATTTTTATTTTACAGATACATCAGTTGATATGGATGATTTCGACTTAGAACTGGATGAGATGGAACTAACTGCGGCAGCGGCTGGGTACCATTATTATAACAGTATTACCAAGCAACCTTGTCATAGTCTGTCACCAAGTAAAGGATGTGGATTTATGACGGAAGTGCTGAATGGTCATGATGTTGTGTTCCAGGAAATGTTCCGGATGGATAAACATGTATTTCACAAATTGTGTGACATTCTTCGACAAAGAGGCATGTTGCGTGATACTGCTGGTGTTATGATAGAAGAGCAGCTTGGAATATTTTTGAATATTATTGGCCATAATGAGCGGAATAGGGTAATCCAAGAGCGGTTTCATCACTCAGGAGAAACCATCAGCCGTCATTTCAACAATGTCTTGAAGGCAGTCAAGTCGCTGTCGCGTGAATTTTTACAAACTCCAAGCCCCAGCACTCCTCCTGAAATCCTTGGAAATAACCGATTCTATCCGTATTTCCAGGTTTGTATTTAGTTTAGTAGTTATCTCATTTCACTTGTATTCATTTTCCATTCACTTTTACGTGCTACCTATTTAGGATTGTATCGGAGTCATTGGTGGTATGCATATTCCAGCCCATGTACCAGCCAAAGATCAATCCCGTTTTCGCAATAAGAAAGGTGTTCTTTCACAAAATGTTTTGGCAGCTTGCACGTTTGACCTTCAGTTTATATTCATTTATCCTGGTTGGGAAGGCTCTGCTGCAGGTTCACGTGTATTGAGAGCAGTCCTTGATGATCCACATCAGAATTTCCCACATATCCCTGAAGGTTTGCCTCAGATATGCTGCGTAGATATATTATATATTCATAAATGTCCCTTGTGACAGAGGTAATGTCATGATTTTATGCTGCAGGGAAATATTACCTTGTTGACATAGGATATGCAAATATGAAAGGATTTATTGCACCATTTCAAGGGGTCAGGTATCATGTCCATGAATATAGAGGTGCTAATCAGTTACCTAGAAATGCAAGGGAGCTATTTAACCACAGACACTCATCTCTTAGTAATGTCATCCAGAGGTCTTTCCATGTGTTGAAAACTAGGTTTCCTATTCTCAAACTGGCACCTCAGTATGCTTTTCATATCCAAAGAGATATAGTTATAGCTGCGTGTGTTCTACATAATTACATCCGACGTGAGTTGAAAAATGATTGGCTGTTTTCCAGTGTGGAAGGTACAACGGTGGATGAAATGCCTGATCTTGATGAACATCCTGATATTGGGTTGGTTCCTTCGGTACAAGAACAGGTTGCTTTTTCAATGAGAGAATCAATTTCTGCAGAAATGTGGGATCACTTTATCAATAGATGGGATCAGTGGTGACCACTCGTGAATGCTTTTATTTTTATCACTATTATTATTGTCTATATTTTTATCATTTTTTTTGGTTAAGTTATTATTGTTTTTTTTTAATAATTAAGTTATTATTATTATCATCATTATTTTGATGATGATTTTGCGAGGAGCGGTCTATTGTTAGCATTAACACGACCAGTCAATCATTGATTGCATACACAGAATTTCTTGATGGGTCAGTTATTTTACATCTCGATGATAGGTGTCGAAGGCTTTTGGTGTTTGCATTCGTCTTAAACTGATGGATTCTTACTATATATATTTTTTCAGTTGATCAAAAGACTTGCATTTCATTAAGCAGAAGATTAGTAACAAGTAGGTCATTTTCAATACAATCAAGCAGTCACTCATAACGTGCAGTTACATGCGCTACATTCACGTGGTTTGTAATTGTCTTCTATGATCTGCCACAAAACAATGAGCTCTTTGATTTCCTCCACAATATGGCCGAGAGCTGCCCAACAAGTATTATCTGAAGTAATCAGCCCGTTGCCTCCAGTGAATGGGACTCCATCATAGCAGGTAGCAGAGCACTTTCCCAAGCAAAAATCAGACCAGCCACCACAAAGCCCCGTGGCCAATGGACCAATGGAGACGGTGCAGGGACCACATTCTCCAACAAAGCTCCCATTACCTGACCCGCTCCTCATTCCTTCTTATCACCCCCAAACCTCACACAATTTGGGTCATCCATCTGGATTTTGTAATGGCCCTCAACTGGAGGATGCCAATGAACATTCGCAGGCTTTTTGTCAAAAATAGGCTGATGTAGAGTTAATAAAAGTCATCTACTAGCTTCAAACCCTTCTCCACTATCTCTCACCTGGATGTAGTGGTTTATTGCCATGCAAAACCAAATTACGCTCGTGCCAAATGAGCTAACACAAATAAGCAAAACGAGCAACATCCTACTAGATATTAGCTTCTTAAAGTATCTTTAGCAATGTTAGCTATTTTTTAATCAAATTTTAGGTAAAATAGGTAAAAAATTATTTTGGTTAGCAAATTGAAAATACTTCTACACAAATGTTGTCTATTTTAGCTAATTTTGAATTTATATCATTGTTTTGATGAAGAAAAAATAGTTTAATTGTATTTTAAAATTAAACAAAACAACTAAAAAGAAATATTTTAATTAACAAAAATAATAGAGAGCCTTCTCTCGCTCTTTATATTTAGGAGTCAAATAACTAAAAGCTAAAGTAGAGATCCACTTAGGAGGTTGATATAGTTGTTAAAATAGCTGAAAAGTTAAACAATAAGACAACTAAGATGCCTTATGTTCGTACTACATAACCTCAAGCACAAACAGACCTTACCATGGACCTACTTGGCCCGACTTGGACCCTAGCCATGGCCCGGCATGCAGCCGTGGACCCGTGCCTTCTATCCCGACACACGACTAGGCCTTGCCCTACTCGGGTCTAGCCTCAACGATGCCTCAAAGTACTTTGCAGAACTATACTTAAATGCCCATTATCAGCATATAAGTCCCACATCGAAAACATGATAGGAGAACCTCCAATGTTCCCCTATATAAATGACATTTACTCATCTCTCTAGGTAAGCATTAATCACTACACCTACTGTTACTCTGCTAAATTCATTATCCGCAACTGACTTGACCTTCAGAGGAGTAAAGACTGGTCAACACAGTCATACTCGAGTGTTGTATTTCAGGTCCCGACCGCTGGCATGAGTCAATCATCATCTTGGCATCAGATACCCCGTACCTCTGCTAGGCCCGACAAACCTCGCAGAAATATTTGGCGCCGTCTGTGGGAAGCGAAACATGTAATCCCACTACTCACCGTCATGCCTAACCCCGGAGACGACACGCCTGACCTCAGCACTCGAGAGCTCTCCCGAACGCTACAATACGACATCCCCGCTTCCACGACCACTCTTGCAGAAGGAGTTATTAGCGACACCCCTCGATAACCCGACTACGAGGCCATGAACGACCACATAAGGAAGGATCTTGCAGACTTGCGAGAGACACAGCGTCGAGAACACGCCCAGATGCTGGTAGCTCTTGCTCGATGTGAGGAACTCGAGAATCAGGCCAGAGAACATGCACGAGTGAGAGAAACACAATTCTTCACTCTAATCGATAAGGACCAACCTGATCTGAATGTCATCTAGATACCAATCCTCTTAAACCCACCCTCACTCCAGGATAGTGGACCCCCACCACTACCAACTTGAGCGACAGACATGTGAGATCCTGAATTTTAAAGTTGGTTAAATTTTAGTTTTGATCTCACAATAAGAGAGTAGACGTCGTTACGAGTTCGTAGTAATTTTCGGAGAATTATTTGGACACCCGAACTATTTATTTTGATTTTTGGAAGGTTGAGAATTAAGAAAATTAGTTTTTGGAAATTGGAAATTATAGCGGTGCAATTAGGACCGTAGATCAAACCACCGTTTGAGCTAGACCGTCGGATTAGAGCTTATAGGCTGGATTAGTTTGGGGAAAACCCAGAAGTTTCCCGCGACCTCTTCCCTCTCCTCTGTCGCGACACCTCCGAAACCAAATCCTTCCTCCGACCACTTCACGTCACCAAAATGGTACCAGGAGCTTCGCCTTGCTTCGGTGAGTGCGTGGGTGGTGGTGGCTAGTCAAGCCGACGCCGAACGAGAGAGAAACAGAGGAGAGAAGCTTGTACAGCTCCGATCGTGTTTTCCGTTTCCGGCCACACGGCGACTGAAACCGATGTGTTTAGCTTCATCTTGACGAGGAGAGCACGAAGGTGGTCTTAGATTCTCAAATCGATGAAGGGAGAGAGAGAATCAAAGCAATAAAGTTTATGGTTTTCCGATTTCGGCCGTTTCCCGGGGTCGGCCTGGTAGCAGAAGCTTCGTCTCGGCATATGGGACGTCTCTGTGGTGTTTGGTTTGACCGATGAGCTTCGGTAAGGAAGAATCGAAGGAGAGAAAGTCCTTGAGTTTTCCGGCGGGTATTCTGTGATTTCCGGCATTTTCGGCCATGAACGGTGACAAGTAAGGTATCAAACTTCATCCTCTCCTTGTGCTCTGCATGTTGGTATACTTGGAATTCAATTATAGTTGAGGTTTAGAGAATTTGTACTTTGGGGTTTATGGCTACCGTACGGGTTCACTGTGTAGACGGAAGTTTTGGTCTTCCTTGTTCTAATTTCTATTCTTAATTAATCTACTGGAGTATGAATTAATTATGAGTTATGCTTAATTTATAGGAGGTGCAGATTTGGATGAAAACCCATGGATTGGGTTGTCTCTGATTGTGTTATCTGAGAAGAGTAGCTAATTTACCTTGCAAAGCTAATGTGCGTTAATTACTCTGATGCCTTCAAGTTGGTAACTTGTGAAGCTTGAATTGAAATAAGAAATTAGAACAAGGATTGGACATCATGGTTTGTATTGGTGTTTCTCAAGAAAGAAGAATTGCGGAAATTGATAGAAATTTCATAATTCAATGATTGAGTGAATTGTGAAGTGTTTATATATGTTACTGTGAAATATAATCGAGCTATCATTGCATGATTAAATTCTTGAAAGTATGATGTGGAGTAGTTGTTGGCATTTGAATTGTGAAGCTTATGTGGAATAGTGTTATGGTGATTAAGTATATAGTTTGATTTATGGAAGTGTGGAGTATGTGGAGTGGAGATGTATTGGGTTATTGTAGAAGAAGTTAAACAATTGAAGTGATTTGAAGAGACATGGAGATTGACTTGGAATTCAAATTCGGAAATAGACAAAGGAAATGGAAAAAAAGAATTTGGGTGTCCTTAGCAATTATGCGGGGTGTACAATGAGAGATGCAATGCCGAGCAAAACATTAGTCGATTATTAATTCGAAATAATTAGTCAAATAGATTCGAAGTGAGTTGATGAAGGATACCGAATTGAGATTCGATGGATATCAACGAATGGGGATTCGAGACGAATGAGAAAGTTGCAGGAGTCTAGTTAATCGGAATACGAGTTGTGCTGGTGTAAACCTTTAGCAGCGTTGGAAATCCAGGTAGGGATCTCGGGAAACCTTTTCTTTAAAATGTTAAGTAATTTAATAAATTGGTGAATTGTTTGATATTGGTTGAAATACCTGTTGGATGTTATTGTTTTCATTAATTGATGAATTAGCATGATGTTTGATTTTATGTTTTGAAAGCATATGATATTTAATTTCTATGCTATAATTTAAGGAACTATCATGCATGATGCATGGTGAGGAATTGTGAGGATGGAGAATGACATGAATTGTCATTCAAAGAATATTGATGAGATTGAGATTGAGATTGAGAGAAAAGTACTCTTTGTGTAGTTGAGTTAAATTCTCGTCATGGACTAGAGTATGTCAGCCCACCGTGCACAAAATAGGGAGTGAAGCCCTTTCAATTGTGATTGATAAAACGATCATAAATGGGGCAATTGGCACTGGCGAAGCGAAGAATTTGTAACTAGATGACAAACAAAAGAGATATGTAGTATAGTTTGGAGTATGAGAAGAGTGATGAGTCAGCATCACATACGTGCATTGTATTTTAAGTTTATAGTACTTTTGATTTTTTGTTTGACAACTTGGTTGCAACACTATAAGAATAACTTAAAAAGGTTTGTCCCTACTGAGCAGCGAGGACAAAAGCTCACCCCTACAATATGTTATTTTACAGGTACGACATACGAGTTTCGGAAAGGATTAGAGACGAGAGTGGATTAGAACGTAGAAGACAACGTAATTTCTAGTTGTAAAGATTTTGTAATTTTATTTGTGTTGTAAACTTTTGTATTTTTGACGATTTTAGAAAAGAATTTGGTTTGTTTTAATTTTATTTTACTTTTTCTACGCTCACACCTCGGATTTGAATATCGGTTTTTAAAATCCACCGACATTGGGTCCTGGGCGTGACAAGACACAACAGGTACCACTACTAGAATAACCCCATATAACATCGGTCAGGAACTGATGTTAAAAAGAAATTCGACCGATGTCGATGCGGGTGTAGTAATAGGTCCAAATATTAGACATCGGTTGTTAGCCGATGTTAAAAATAAGTTCATACATCAGTTGTTTATCAAGAACCGATGTTACAAATAAGGTTAAACATCGTTTTCCTATATGAAACCGATTTACATTCTAGTATTTAACATTAGTTTTTTTAGAGAGAATCAATGTCTTTATTGTTCTTCTAAATCAGTTTAATATTTTTAGCTGGTGTTTCTGCCGTTTCCCAACTGCCCGGTAGCGTCGCACTTGGATACCTGAAAGCACAAGATTGGTCAGGGAGGTCGGTGTGTACCGACCGAAGGCCCTCCGACGCTCAAGTTAGTACCGGTGGAACTAAGAGCAGAGAGTTTGGGATTCGGAGAGAACGTACCTGAATAAGGAGTGAGGACTCCTTATATATGAGGTGAGGTCGGAGACAAGCTTCCCTGGCGTGGGGGGACATCCCCTGACACGAGGAATATTCTCTGGTCCACTACCTCGATGTGCGCATCGAGGGATGGCGGCGCCTAGTGCGGCATGGGCTCGCGACTTAGTGCGATCTGTGAGGTAGTGGACAAGCACGTGTGCCAGCTGGCCGTGCCGGTACCCGTGGGGCTGGCCACACCCGTACCCGGTCGGGGAGACGTCCATGTGGAGCCGGGGGAGAGCTTGTGGTCGGTACACCCGGCCTGGTCTTACCGGTACCGGCGGGGTATTGCCGGGGCTTCGAGCGCGGCCTGGGGCGGTGTACTCGGTAGGGGATCCCTACCGAGTCGGTAGATGCCGCGGGGCGTTGCGAGAGATTATGTTCTCGGTAGGGGAGCCCTACCGAGTCGGTTATGGGGCTACAAGGAGGCTGCTCCGGTGATAGTGAGCTACGGGCCTATCCCGGTAAAGATATGAAATGGTAGCAACGAAGTCCCCCAAGTCCCGAGCAAGAGGAAGCTCGTGGTCGGGGACTTAATCCAGAAGTTCATATCGGGATGTAGCGAAGTGTC
Organism: Rubus idaeus; assembly: GCA_030142095.1. Classification (NCBI taxonomy): domain Eukaryota; kingdom Viridiplantae; phylum Streptophyta; class Magnoliopsida; order Rosales; family Rosaceae; genus Rubus; species Rubus idaeus. The sequence continues at coordinate 34,259,631 of CM057965.1, forward strand.
GGTGGGGCGGCCGAGGCGACGCTTGGTACCGTCCCATGTAGTCCCCCAAGTCCCCGAACAAGGGGTTCCTCCGGTTGGGAATTGTAACCGCCCCGAGTTTCGGGGAGTTGAAGTGTCGTGGCCGTTGAGCTCCTCGGCGTAACTGCCGAGGTAGTGGGGTGACACGCGTCGGCCCCGGCCGGTTTGGAATATCGTGGGGGAGCTCAACCGTCGCGTTGCCACGTGTCGTCATCCCGGGCCGCGACGGTTCGCATCGTACGGTCAAGATGGGTTGACTCCCGCTATATATATAGGGGTGAAGAGAGTTCACTTCACTTCATTCTTGGAAATTTCATTTCCGAGCTCGAAGCCGTCGGTAGGAGAACGAGAGCGTGCATCGGTAGTGCGCAAGTGTGATCACTCGGTACTCGACTTTCGGCCTTCAAGAATCGTAAGTACCGATGCCTTGACCTCTTGTATTTAGTTTTTTGCTTTGCTTTTGTAACGTAGTTTGAGTACCGGTGTCCGGCCTTAGTACCGAGCTAGGTTGCATAGGCATAGGTTATCCCTCCCGATAAGAACCTTGGTCCGCTTTTTGCGGATGTCGACTCGGGGAGCGAGAGTGCCGGCGGTGGCGGCAACGCCTTTTCGGTGAAGAGCGAGAAAGGAGCTTGTCGGTGGAGGAGGCTGGTTCGGACTCCGGCTCGAGTACCGGGACTAGTAGTTCTTGCTCGCCAAGAACCGGTCGGTTTCGTCTGGAGGGTATGATCCGGACGGTGGTGAGGGGAGTCACTACCGGGGAGGACTTGGCCCCCCTCGCTTCGGAACCGTATGTGAAGTCCGGTCCGGTAGTAGTAGGGGTCCGCACCGGCGGGGTTTGCGGTGGACCGGTTGAAGCCGAGTGCGTCGACGGAAGGAGACTTGGTGGCGGCGAGGGAGGCCTTCGGCATCCCCGGCTCGGTGACGATGCGCCTTCCCGAGAAGGGGGAGCTCGGGAGCGCTTCGCGCACGGGCGAGACCCCGGTACATCCGTTCTTTTTCGGTGAGGGGTTAAGGATTCCCACCGGCGTACCGGCAACGTTTCTGGCCGAGGTTGGCCTCTCCATCGCGCAGCTGAACCCCAACACTGGCGGTGCCTTAACGCGCGTACACGCTGTACCATCATTGCGGGTTTGGCGAGCCGGACTTGGCGGTGTTCTTCGGCCGTGGGCGGCTGGAAGAGCATTCGAGGGCCGACAAGGGCTGGTACAAGCTGAAATGTATTTTGAAGCCGTGTACCGATCCACCCCGAGACACCGAATGGAGAGAGTTCAGCCACAAATATAAGAAGGTGATCCGTGTCTTGTTTGGCGAAGAAGGCCCTTGCCGGGAGGATATGACCGGTATACGACGTGGAGAGCCACGAGTTTGGGAGTCCCGAGATAGTTAGGGACCCGCTCGTTTTTGGCAATCCCACGTCTCAGCAGACCTGGAAGAGCAAATACTTCTTCATCGGTGGGGAGTGGGAGTTCCCGGCTGGCTCTGTACCGACCGAGAAGAGAGTCCCTCATAGTTTCAAGGATGCCCCTGGTGGGTAGCCCATATCGAGTATAGACATGTACTAGCACTATTAGCCGATACCGGTATTAACCCTTGTTCTTTTTTGTTTTGTGCAGTGGATCAGTCTTGGAGGAGACTTACCGAGAGGCAAGAGCGGGGAGATTCGGTGGATCCGGGAGCATATTTCGATTGTGTTAAGAAGGTCCACGGTGCTCCCGAATCGGTACTCCCTCGATAGCTACGGTTTAGCGCCCCTACCGAAACCCCGTAAGTGTTTGTCGGTAAGTCCCTTTGTATTCTTTTGTTGCTTGATTCTAATACCGATACCCCTGCCTTGGTTGCGGTTATCTACCGATACCGTCGGTACCGCACCCTCAAAGGCGATTCAAGTATGGTCCGGGAGCGAAAGGACTTCTACCAGCTGAAGAAAGCCGTGGGTGAAGATCCGGGGCCTGAGGTGGAGGTGGTAGTCGGTACCGGTGCTTCGGGTGCCGAGGTCGGTGCCGCCGCTGAGCCGGTACCGAAGAGGAAGAAGAAGAGGGCCCACAAAGCCCGGTCTACCGCCGAGGCGGACGTGGAGGTAGAGACCGAGGTGGACGCCGCTCCCGAGACCGAGGTTGCGTCTGAGGGCCCGGATGGGTCCTCCAAGAAGCGCACCGCCCGGGAGGAGGTAACCTCATTCCGTTTGAATTGGTTTGTGGTATTAGTGTACCGGCACTAACCTTTGTGGTAGTTTGTGAAACGGGTGAGGGAACACCGGAAGAAGCGAGAGGGTGCAGGAGCCGGCCCAAAGCGTGGAGGGTGCCGGTACCGTCCTTGCTATGCACAGCTCGGATTCTGCTCCTTTCTTCGGGAGGTCTATCCCTACCGAGAATGCGGCCCTGTTTCGCGGCTGCGTGAGGAAGGAGTTGGAAGATTCTCTACCAGTCTCCCGGTTCCATGACTACCCGGACATGCGGATGTTGGATCGGAGGGAGGTCCTCTTCCAAGTGAAGCAAAGGGTACCGATGCCCGCCTTCTTTCATTCATTGTTGGTGTTTTTTTTTTTTTTTTTTTGACCCTTTGTTTGATCGGTGTTGCAGCCGGCCTACGAGGAGATGCTCCTGGATCGCCGGGTCCGGAAGGAATTACGGACGGTAGGCGGGCAAGTCGAAAACTTGAAGTCCGGCTACGAGACCATGTTCGGGATCAAGGAGCGGGCGGAAGCCGAGCTCGAGAGGACCAAGGCCGAGCTTGAAAAGACCAAGGAAGAAGCGGGAGGCTTGTCCGAGAGGCGGAGGAGAAAGCCAAGGTTGCGGTGGCTACCGAGAGCGCTCGGCTCCAGGTGGAGTTCGACCGGCGCCTCGAGTTGGCCATTGGTGAGGCCAGAAGGAAGCCGTCCTCGCCTACCGTCGCGACCGGGGTCGAGCCGTGGAGTAGGCCACCGCTTACATTGAGGGTGGTGTGTACATCCTTGGCAAGATCGCGGAGGCCTTCCCCGAGCAAGACTGGAGCCAGCTCCCGGTGCCAGAGCTCACCGAGGAACAAGTTGATGATGAGCACCGGGGGATCCTCGAGGAGATCGAGGAGGAGCCGGCCGGACCTCCGAGAAGCGACGGCCGCGGCCGGAGGAGTGAAGTCCCCCTTGTTGGGTGGTACCGGCCAAGGGCCGTGTAATTTTTGTTTTTTATTTTTTTGGGGGATTTAAACCTTTTTTTGAACATCTTTCCCGGTAGGGGGTGCCTACCGGAAGCAAGACATGAATTGGCCATAAGGCCTTTATTTATTGTTTTTGAACAATGGCGTGTTTCGCCGATTCTATGAATTCTGTTCCTTCATATGATATCAAGTGTTCACTCGGGAGGGCTGGTTTTTTTCGGTCTCGCTCCCGTATTGTTTTCTTGAGTATGCATATCATGTAAGTAACCGATACCGGTAGCATAACGAATTTATCGTAACAAAACTTATGCAGGGGGTCGCCGGTACCGCCGCATGTCTTACAGAAGTTTGGCATGGGGGTAGCCGGTACCGGCCACATGCTTAATAAGATAGCCAAAACTTATGCATGGGGGTCGGCGGTACCGGCCACATGTCTTACGAAGTTTGGCATGGGGGTAGCTGGTACCGGCCACATGCTTAATAAGATAGCCAAAACTTATGCATGGGGGTCGGCGGTACCGGCCACATGTCTTACGAAGTTTGGCATGGGGGTAGCGGTACCGGCCACATGCTTAATAAGATAACCAAAACTTATGCATGAGGGTCGCCGGTACCGGCCACGTGTCTTGCAGAAGTTTGGCATGGGGGTAGGCGGTACCGGCCACATGCTTAATAAGATAACCAAAACTTATGCGTGGGGGTCGGCTGGTACCGGCCACATGTCTTACAGAAGTTTGGCATGGGGGTAGGCGGTACCGGCCACATGCTTGATAAGATAACCAAAACTTATGCATGGGGGTCGGCGGTACCGGCCACATGTCTTACGAAGTTTGGCATGGGGGTAGCGGTACCGGCCACATGCTTGATAAGATAACCAAAACTTATGCATAGGGGTCGCCGGTACCGGCCACATGTCTTACGAAGTTTGGCATGGGGGTAGGCGGTACCGGCCACATGCTTAATAAGATAACCAAAACTTATGCGATGGGGTCGGCGGTACGGCCACATGTCTTACGAAGTTTGGCATGGGGGGTATGCGGCCACATGCTTAATAAGATAACCAAAACTTATGCGAAGGGGGTCGCCGGTACCGGCCACATGTCTTACGAAGTTTGGCATGGGGGTAGGCGGTACCGGCCACATGCTTCATAAGATAACCAAAACTTATGCATGGGGGTGCGGTACCGGCCACATGTCTTACGAAGTTTCATTTTTGTTCTTGGCATTTCTGCATTATCGGTAAGAGAACAAGCATTCATGAATACATAGATTTTATAGTGGTTCACCCGGCTCAATGCGAGTCCTAGGTTACGTCCACTGTAGGAGTTTCACTATGGTAAATAATGATTACAAGTGTTTGGGAAGTGGTGAAGTCCACTTAGCCGGTATGTTCCGGGCTGTATATACATTTTTTTTTATGGGTAGTAGTAGCGAAGGTGCTCAATATTCCATGGATGTGGGAGCATATACCCGGTGGAGTCCATGAGCCGGTAGGTTCCTGGCTTGAGGACTTCGACTACCCGGTATGGGCCTTCCCACCGTTGGTTGAAAGTCATGGCTGCTGAGTTCTTCGTACCTTGCCTTACCCTTCTTAGTGCCCAGTCCCCCAGCTTGAGGTACCGGCACTTTGCCTTCGCATCAAACTTGCGCTTGAGCTGGTTTTTTTGTTCTGCATTTCGGAGGTTGGCTTGTTCCCGACGTTCCTCGAGTAGGTCTCGGTTGAGGCACAACTGTTCTTCATTTTCATTTGGATCATATGTGTCGATCCGGTGTGTTGTGGAGTTGATTTCAACCGGTACCACGGCTTCTGCACCGAAAGCAAGGGAAAATGGCGTCTCGCCGGTGGCAGCCTTGTACGAGGTGCGGTACGCCCAAAGAACCTCCGGTAGTAGTTCAGGCCATGCGCCTTTCTTATCACCGAGCTTGGTCCTCATGGTTCTCTTCAGGATTTTATTGACTGCCTCCACCTGACCGTTGGTCTGCGGGTGGGCTACCGATGCGAAGAAAAGGGTGATGCCTTTCTCCCAGCAGAATTTCCTGAAGGATTCAGAGTCAAATTGTTTACCGTTGTCGGTGATAATGACTTGAGGGATACCGAAGCGACAAATGATGTTTTCCCAAATGAAGGACTGTACTTGCCGGGAAGTGATTGACTTAAGGGCCTTGGCCTCTGTCCACTTGGTGGAGTAGTCGGTGGCGACTACCACGTGTTCAACACCACCGGTACCCTTGGGCATGGGCCCGATTAAGTCGATTCCCCATTGGGCAAAGGGGCATGGATTGACCATCGTCTCCAGTGGCTGGGACGGTTTTGGTACGTTTGGGGCGTTGAACTGACAGGCCTTGCATTGCCTTGTAAATGATATAGCGTCCCGGAGGCTATTCTGGCCAAGGCGTCAGCCCTTTGATTTTCTTCTCTCGGTACCTTCGTTAGCTTGAAGCATGAGAAACTGGCAGTGAGCTCTTTTGCCAAAGTTCTATACCGAGACATGATGGGATCTTTGGCCTGGTAGTCCCCCGAGACTTGGTTGACAATGAGTTGAGAGTCGCTGAAGACCGGAGCCGCCGGGCTCTCGTGCCGGCCAGCCGAAGGCCGGCCGGGAGTGCTTCGTACTCGGCGTCATTGTTGGAAGCTTTGAAGTTGAACCGGAGAGCACTCTCGAGCCGAGATGTGTCCGTACCACCGGTGTGAGGAGTGACAAGGATAAGCCCGGCCCCGCTACCGTGGGTGTTCGAGGCACCGTCCACATATAATTGCCGGATCGGTAGTGCGGGATCAAACCGTGTGTTCTCGCGGGTGGCCTCGGCCATCTCGCCGAGCCGGCTCCCTCTACCGATATGGGTGTGGACTGCACAGAGGTGAATTCGGAGACAAAGTCGGCCCGTACTGTGCTTTAATTGCCGGTCGAGGCCGGTAGGTGATGTCGAACTCGGCGAGCTCGATGCTCCACTTCGTGAGTCCGCGGATGCCTCGGGCTTTTGCGGGATCAACCCGAGGGGGTGATCGGTAAGCACCACGATGGGGTGTGCTTGGAAGTATGGGCGAAGCCTTCTGGCTGAGATCATGAGTGCGAGGATGAGCTGCTCGATTTCGGGGTACCGAGTTTCGGTATCCACGAAAGATTTGCTTGTGTAGTCTACCGGTAGGTCCTCCTTGTTGTGGCTCCTGACTAGGATCGAGCTCACAGCAGTTCTTGATACCGATAGGTATAGGAAGAGAGGTTCGCCTAGTACCGGTCGGCTGAGCAGCGGTGCCGCTGCCAGATACTCCTTCAATGCTGTGAAGGCTTGCTCGCACTCGGTGGTCCAGCCCTCAAACTTCTTCCCGGTCTTCAAAATTTTGAAGAATGGGGCACACCGGTCGGTAGACCGTGATATAAACCGGGAGAGAGCTGCGATCCTACCGTTAAGGCTCTGGACATCCTTGAAGGTTTTGGGAGATTCCAAGTCCAAGATCGCTCTGATCTTCTCGGGATTAGCCTCGATACCCGGTGGGCGACCATGAAGCCAAGGAATTTTCCTTCGCCTAAGCGAAAACGCACTTCTCGGGATTGAGCTTCATCCCATAGTCTGGAGGATGGAGAATGTCTCCGTAGGTCGGTAAGGTGATCGTTTTTCTTTAAGCTCTTGACGAGCATGTCATCCACGTACACTTCCATGGTCTTCCCGATCTGCACTGGAGAACATGCGGTTGACCAACCGTTGATAGGTGGCCCGGCATTTTTCAATCCGAAGGGCGGGACCTTGTAGCAAGTATAGACCTTGGTCGGTCATGAAGGAGGTGTGCTCCTGGTCCTCGGGATCCGGCTTGATGCGGTTGTAACACGAGCAGGCATCCATGAAGCTTAAGGCCTCGTGACCGGCGGTGGAGTTGACAAGCTGCTCGATCCTCGGTAGAGGGAAGCTGTCCTTGGGACATGCCTTATTGAGATCGGTGAAGTCGATGCACATTCGCCACTTCCCGTTTGGTTTCTTCACCAGTACCGGGTTGGCTAGCCATCGGGGGTATTGAACTTCCCGGATGAAACCGATACTTAATAATTTGTCGACCTCAGTCTTCATAGCCTCGTACCGTTCTCGGTCCCCGACGCGCCTCTTCTGCCGTACCGGTCGGTAGGCAGGATCGATCCCAAGCTTATGGGAGATGGTTGTGGTAGAGATACCGGGCATGTCGGCGTAGGACCGGGCGAACACCGAGGCGTTGTCCTTCGAGGAGCTTGATCAAGTCGGTACGCGAGGCGGCCGGTAGGCGGTACCGATCTTGACCACCCTGTCGGGCTGTTCGGGGAACAAAGCAATCCGTTCTACCTCCTCGTGGGGCTTCCCAGTATGACTACCGCTCCTTCCGGGGTCATCTGGCTGTCTGCCGCTGCCGCGTTATTACTGGGTGCGACGCTGCACACGTCCCGGTAGGGCTGTCGTGGCTTCGTCTCCTGGGCGTAGCATGACCGGGCCATGGGCTGACTGCCCCTGATAGAGGCGATCCCGGCGGGAGTAGGGAACTTCAGCATGAGTAGGTAGTAACATACGCATGCCCTGATTTGACAGAGAATGGGTCTACCGAGAATGAAGTTGTAGGAGGATTCGCAATCCACTACCAGCATATGAGCTGATACTTTCTGGGACCGGGGGTACTGCCCGACCTCGACGTTGAGCCAAACGCTACCGAGGGGTTGTACTAGGTCTCCCGAGAAGCTGATGAGTGGATTCACCGTCCTTGAGATGTTCTCGAGGGGTAGGTCCAACTTGAGGTAGGCACTCTTGAAGATAACATTGGCAGAGCTGCCACCGTCGACCAGCACCTTGTGCATCAGGTCGGTATGGACCTTGGCGGATATCACGAGTGGGTCATCGTGGGGGGTTACGATGCCGGTTTCCTCCTCACTGGAGAATCCCACGCTCCAAGGATCCCGCTTCTGTTTCTTCTGCACCGGTGCAGATTGTACCGAGAAGCACCGTAGGTGTCTTGCTTAGCCTCCTTCACATGGGATCCGTGCTCGGAACGGGTGGTGCCAAAGAGTGTCGGCCCTCCGCTGATGGTGAAAATCTCCTTTCGGTACCCCCGAGGGTTTTGGCCAACATACTGGGCCAGCTTCCCATCGCGGTGTAGTTGCTCAGCAACATCCCTCAAGGCTTGGCACTCCTCGGTATTATGAGTACCGGACTGATGGTGGGTGCAGAATTTTCCGGTGTTGACCCGGTTGTCAGCATACGGTGGTCTCTTCCATGGCTGAGGGAAGAGCTGGGGGTTCTCCTTGTAGATGTCCTCCATTGGCTTGTTGAACACGGTACAAACCGGTAGGCTATGATCGGCAAGGTCCTGCCGGTTGGATTTCTTGGACCGGTTTTGCCTCCAAGAATTCTTTTTCTTGGGGTATTGGTTGTACCCGGTTTCAGTCCAGCCGTGGTTCGGAGTGTTTATCTGGTTCACGCCGGTAGCCGGGGTGGACGGCCATCCGCCCTGGTAAGCCGGGGGTGTGCTCTGGGCCGAGTAGCCGGAGCCCTGCCCTTGGTCGTGCTGACCGAAGTAGGGCGGTGTCCTTGTCTCGCAGTAAACGGAGTCAACCTGGTATACCGGTCGGTATTGGTGGTTCTGGGGGGCTTGGTATTGGTGATTCTGCTCCTGATGGGGAGGATTATACCGTTGGTTATTGTTCTGATTCCCCCAGTTACCGTTCCGGTTGTTCCCTCGGTAGTTGTTGCCCCGGTTACGCTTATCGTTCTGCCTCGGTTCTTCGACCTTAGGCGCGCTGACCTGCTCCGATTTGCGCTTATCCCCGGTAGGGTCCACGGTCACCGTGGAGGCCTTGCTGCCTTTGTGCATTTCGTTGAGCTGAGATTTCCTCTCGTAGGTCAGGTAGTAGCTGCGGGCGTACTGGCTGGTTCTACTCATGAGCTCGGTATAGGTGAAGACCGTGCTGGTAGAGTTCAGTTCTCTGAGGAACTCTCCCGGTTCTAGACCGTCCCGGAAAATCTGGGCTGCACGGATATCATCCTTGGTGTTGCAGCGCCGGTAGGCAGCCTTGAATCGCTCCATGTAATCAGCTAAGCGTTCGCCCGCGGCCTGCTGGAAGCCGGTGAGCTCTCCCACCGAGTAAAAGAAGCTGGACTTGGTGGCATATTCGGTGGTGAAGGCCTCAACCAGCTGCTCGTAGCTATCGATGGATTCCGGCTCTAGTTGATAGAACCATAACATGGCCTCCTGAGTCAAGGTATTGACAAAGGCGTGGCACCAGTCTTCATCGGTATAGCCCCTGCCGTTGTAGGCGGATTGGAAGGCGGTCACATGCATCACCGGGTCCTCCTTACCGGTGTAAGGATCCATCTTCAGATTCTTGAAGTCCCGATTGTGGTTATGGATCCTCCCGGTGAAGGGACCAATGGGTTTCTTGGCCATGCCGAGACTAGGCGCACTCCTGGCGGTACCGGTCTCAACTCTTCTGAGGCGGTCGTTGAGCTCTCGGAAGAGGTTGGTTAGTGTGTCATCTTCCACTCGCGGCCTCGGGGCGACGACAACCGGTTCCTCAGGGAGGGCGTCGGAGTCCTCGTCGGTATCCTCTTCCTCCGCGGAATGGACCACCCCCTCGGCGTCGAGGAATGAGACTTGGTGAGTCGGTAGGGGTTTGGTCAGCGAAGCCGGTACACGGTGTCTTGGCTTGAGGGGAGTGTCGACCTTGGGAGGGGGTGCTGACACCGATTGACTGGGGTTAGCATCCCGGGTGAAGTGCTCTCTCAGCAGGTTGATCTCCCGGGCACTAGCCTCTTGAGCAGCGAGTTGATCGCGGCGCAATTGCTCATTGCTCTCCTGGAGCTCTCGGATCATGGCCTCAAGTCTCAGCACCATTGAAGATTCAGTTTGGTGGGATTCGGGGGTCTCAGACTCGGTAGAGTGGACCGCCGCAGGCGCCTCCTCCGGAAGAGATCCAAGGCCAGCTATAGTCAAGGTTTCCTTCGCGGATTTGGACTTTTTGGTTTGCCTCGTTGGCTGTGAGCCATCGCTAGCCGATTTTGTCATTGCTTGACTGGTAGAACACCTCACGGGGTGAGTATGCTTTGGTTATGAAGTGGTGGAATTGTTCCCACAGATGGCGCCAAATGTTTCTGCCGTTTCCCAACTGCCCGGTAGCGTCGCACTTGGATACCTGAAAGCACAAGATTGGTCAGGGAGGTCGGTGTGTACCGACCGAAGGCCCTCCGACGCTCAAGTTAGTACCGGTGGAACTAAGAGCAGAGAGTTTGGGATTCGGAGAGAACGTACATGAATAAGGAGTGAGGACTCCTTATATATGAGGTGAGGTCGGAGACAAGCTTCCCTGGCGTGGGGGGACATCCCCTGACACGAGGAATATTCTCTGGTCCACTACCTCGATGTGCGCATCGAGGGATGGCGGCGCCTAGTGCGGCATGGGCTCGCGACTTAGTGCGATCCGTGAGGTAGTGGACAAGCACGTGTGCCGGCTGGCCGTGCCGGTGCCGTGGGGCTGGCCACACCCGGTGCCTGGTCGGGGAGACGTCCATGTGGAGCCGGGGGGAGAGCTTGTGGTCGGTACACCCGGCCTGGTCTTACCTGTACCGGCGGGGTATTGCCGGGGCTTTGACCGCGGCACAGGGCGGTGTACTCGGTAGGGGATCCCTACCGAGTCGGTAGATGCCGCAGGGGCGTTGCAGAGATTATGTTCTCGGTAGGGGAGCCCTACCGAGTCAGTTATGGGGCTACAAGGAGGCTGCTCCCGGTGATAGTGAGCTACTTCGGGCCTATCCCGGTAAAGATATGAAATGGTAGCAACAGCTTGTTTATTTTCTTTCTTTTGCATCAATTTAAAGTCTTAAAGCAGTTTGCTTTCTATCTAAATACGTTAGTTCTTTACAAGAAAAGTTGTAAAAAGCATCAAATAGAGAATATGTATGGTATGCAAAAGATAATACAAGATGTTTATCATTGATAAAAGAACAAACTACAAGGAGAAGGGGACATAAAGCCTAAACTTCTCACAATATAACAAAACAAAAACACTTGGAGAATGTAACCTTCCTAAATACATGAATTATACGTTGTAAAGCTAGCACATCTAGAGCGAGAACACCCAAAAACAACTGCTGTTGTACCCTAGCTTTCAATATCATAGCATCGTTAACCTGCAAAAACAAACATTAAAGTCATACAATAGCATGTATTACATCTTATTTCCACACAACACACATCAATGCAGCCTTACACATTATTGTCTTAATGATTAATCTACATACTAAGTAATTCTCAAACTATAAACCCAGAAAACTATGACCATAAACCCAAAATAAAAAAGCTAGAAAATGTGTGTAGCATAATAGCAAGTCTGGTCATGTAAAAACATGGCATTTCTCAACAACCAATACCATTACGTAGTGAAGAGAAGGTTCTGTACATTTGAACCAAAAATCAATAAATTATAAAACTCACATGTTCTTGTTTCCACGTACTTAGATGGGCTCAAAGGGGCCAGTCCATGATGATCTGCAACACAGTAAAAAAAAGAAAGTAAATAACTCACTGAAAAAGGTTATCTTTTTAGTATAGACATACAAATAGACATAAAAATTAATACAGCTCCAAAAGAACCATTATTCCTACCAGAATGTGTTGGTCAATGACATCATTTGCAGTAAGCTAAATGCATATTTCTCCTTGTCCTGCTTCTAGGCTTCCTTATATTCGACCTGACCTTACCAATTACATTAGAACACTTCATATCAATCCAGGAAAAAAAAATGAAGACATTATTTCCGTTCAAAAAGGAGTTTATTTCAACACAAAAAAAGTATAAAATAAATTAAACAAAACAACAAAAAACCTATTGCAAACAATTTTGAAAGAACATTAGAGATCCCAAATAAAAATTCGCATTAAATAAACCAACTTGACTAAAGAAAGAACATTAGAGATCCCAATTTCTCAGATTCTCCAGGATGGCCGAATTAAATTATTTGGCAAAGATAACACTCAAGTTCTACTTGGTTTGCTCAGAGAACGATTTTGCTTGCACTAAGTTACTGCTTATAGTTATAACAAATATGAAATAGATGGTGAGGTCTAGGCTAATGAGCCTTGCTAAAACTTAATGCACAAAGCTATTCAAACTACAAAGTATAATAATTTGCAATTCAACCTCCACATTATCGAGCTCGGTATTTACAGGAAGGTCAGAATCTTTGGAAAATAATTGTGCGAATTCTCACCTGAAAATGGTCTCTTCGTTCTTCTTTAGGCCATCCTTGTGCGCCTTCTCTCGGATTTGTTGAAGTGCCTACATGATTCCTTTGATATTGTTTTTTCCCTTTCCCAACTGCCCGGTAGTGTCGCACTTGGGTACCTGAAAGCACAAGATTGGTCAGGGGAGGTCGGCGTGTACCGACCGAAGGCCCTCCGACGCCCAAGTTAGTACCGGTAGGTTCTAAGAGCAGCGTATTAGGGATTCAGAGAGAACGTACCTGAATAAGGAGTGAGGACTCCTTATATATGAGGTGAGGTCGAAGACAAGCTTCCCTGGCGTGGGGGACATCCCCTGACACGAGGAATATTCTCTGGTCCACTACCTCGATGTGCGCATCGAGGGATGGCGGCGCCTAGTGCGGCATGGGTATGCGACTTAGTGTGATCTGTGAGGTAGTGGACAAGCACGTGATGCCAGTAGTGGCAATGCCTTCTCTGGTGAAGAGCCAGAGAAGAGTGTGTCGGTGGAGGTGGTGGATTCTGACTGCAGTAGTAGTGAAAGCAGTTCCTGTTCATCGGGTACCGCTAATTTTTGCACGGAGAGTATGTTCCAGGCGGTGGTGAGGGGTGTCACCACCGGTGAGGACTTGGTGCCTCTGGCTGCGATTCCATATCGAAAGTCAGGGGCAAGTAGTGGTTCGGTTCCTCCCACCGAGTCGGGACCGGCGATGGAGGAGGAAGAGGTTCAGGAGGTACCGGTAGGCTTTGCTGTCGACCGTTTGAAGCTGAGTGCCTCTACCGAGGATGACCTGACAGCCCTAAGGGAGGCATTTAGTATCCCTGCGTCGGTAACCATGCGTCTTCCTGAGAAGGGGGAGCTCAGGAGTGCCTCGGCGGTACCGGGTGAGACGCTGGTGCACCCCTTCTTCTTCGGTGAAGGTTTAAGGATTCCGCTACCGGCCTACCAACAGAGGTTTTTGGCCGAGGTTGGCCTGGCTATAGCGCAGCTGAACCCTAACACCTGGCGGTGCCTCAACGCGCTTTACACGCTGTTCCATCACTGCGGCTTTGGGGAGCCGGACTTGGCTGTGTTTTTCAATCAGTGGGCACTGGAGGAGCACTCGAAGGTGGACAAGGGCTGGTACAAGCTCAAGTCGGTGGTGAAGCCCTGTACCGACTGTCCCCGGGATACTGCATGGATGGAGTTCACGCACAAGTACAAGAAGGTGATCCGGTGCTGTTTGACCAAGGAGGCCCTCGACCGGGAGGGAATGACTGGTACCCATGACGTGGAGAGCCACGAGTTTGGAAGTCCCGAGATCATCAGGGATCCGCTCGTTTTCGGCAATCCTACTTCTCAGCAGACGTGGAAGAGTAGATATTTCTTCATTGGTGGGGTGATTTGCACTTATTTATAGCGCAAATTGTATTCCTAATCACGAGAGTTAAGCTTATCCGAAGGCATTTTGTTACTACTAATATGCGTTTTCATGATTTCAGGTTACTTAGGTGACTTGAGGTAATTCGGCACAAGAAGGTGCATTTTGACCACTTTTGGGCACACTTCCGAGAAGAGGACAAGGAGTCAACCGTGGCTTCTAGACATTGAAGATTGCATGAATTCACCTTCGGAAGACGTTGCCATTGAAGGCCTTGAAGAATCGAAGAAAGGAAGGAAAATGAAGAAATTGCATTTCCGGCGATTTTTCCGGCAAACCACGACCACAAGAGGCGGCAGCACCGCCGGACCACCGCCGGACCACCACCGGAGCACCACCACAGCAGGAGAGAGTCTCCTACACCAGCCATGCACATGTGTGACACAGGTCACACATCCATTCAGCCATCCACCAACTCTCTCACATGTCCACTCACCATTATTCCCTCCACTTCCCTTTTCTTTTCCATTTCTTTTCTCTCCACTCATCCATTTCATGTCATCCCACTAGGAATCCCTAGTGTAACCTTGGAGGCTCACCAGACCCTCCCAAGCCATTCTCATTCAGTTACTCACGATCAAAGAAACCCTAGGGAGATAGACACCATTTTCTCTCTCCAAACCTTGCAAAAACACACACAGACGCACCAAGCGCCCGGACGCCGATACCATCTGCCCGGACGCCCAGTACGTCTGCCGTTTTTGTTCTTCCATTTTCACCACCTTCCACCACCCATCTCACATCCATCCCTTCACGTAATATCTTCCACACACCCCATACACTACAACCATACACTTTCCACCACCATTCCATCGATCTACCTTCACCACAAGTTGCCATCCATCAAGAGGAGCAAGGAATCGGAAGCTAGACTTGCTAGAGCTTGAAGGAGGAGAGAAGAACGAAGAGGAGGCCTGCATATATCTTTGGAGTCACCAAGGAGCTGCTGGCTACGACCCTTGAGCAATTCTTAACTCTTTCTTTCTTTAGTTTTATGTTTATGTTTTCATCTTTGAGATTAATGATGTATATGACAATGAGTTGTGAGTAGTTCATTAGATTGGGGGCTAGGGTTGTGTGCTCTAGCCCATGATGATGTTTTGATGATTTCTCTTGAGTATGCATGATGAATTCATTTATGGATATGTTCATTGGTTAAATGCGGTTTTGTTTGATGCATGTTTATGAATCTAATTAGTTCTCAAGCATGTGTTCAACTTAACTTAATGTTAGGATTCTATGTTAATTACATTTTATCCTATGTGTTTGCAATGAGCATGATGAGTTTATGTCAATGGACTGAGTTTATTTGAATCTTGATTCTTGAATCTCTATGCCTAGGAAGTTTGTTTGAGACCCTAACAAGGCTTGGATGAATAGACTAGGAGTATTTGTGACCCTAATAAGGCACAAAATAGGCCTAGAAGAATCAATCCTAGAACCATAACATGGCTAGGATAGGGGTTTGATCCTTAGTGAATTCATTGTTGCATGTTCTTGAGAGTTGTCATACATTTGTTTGGGGAAGAGTGAACCCGAAACCCCAATCGTTTCCATCCATTTGATCACACAACAATCACACATTTGTTGGGCTTGTCACCTCAACAACACACTAAGCTATCAACACAAACACTTGTGTTCTTGTCACCATAATTTCACTTAGCACTCCTGGCGGTACCGTTCTCAACTTTTCTGAGTCGGTCATTGAGTTCTCGGAAGAGGCTGGTCAGCGTGTCTTCCTCCACTCGTGGCTTGGGAGCGACGGTAACAGGCTCCTCGTGGAGGGTGTCGCAATCCTCGTCGGTATCTTCCTCTCCAGCGGAGTGGACTACGCCCTTAGCATCAAGGAACGAGACTAGGGGAGCCGATAGGGACCCGGTCCGCCTATCCGGGACTTGGTGTCTTGGCCTTAGAGGAGTGTCGACCCTGGGAGGAGGCGCCGACACCGATTGACTGGGGTTAGCATCCAGGGTGAAGCGCTCTCTCAGCAGATTGATCTCCTGGGCACTAGCCTCTTGAGCAGCGAGCTGATCGCGGCGCAATTGCCCATTGCTCTCCTGGAGTTCTCGGATCATGGCTTCGAGTTTCGCCACCATGGAGGGCTCAGCCTGGTGGGACTCTGGGGTCTCCGACTCGGTAGAGTGGACCGCCGCTGGTATGTCTTCAGGAAGGGGCCCCAGGCCAGCAATGGTCATGGTTTCCTTCGCGGATTTGGACTTTTTGGTTTGCTTCGTTGGCTGTGAGCCATCACCAGCTGATTTTGTCATTGCCTGACTGGTAGAACACCTCACGGAGTGAGTAAGCTTTGGTTATGAAGTGGTGGAATAGTTCCCACAGACGGCGCCAAATGTTTTTGCCGTTTCCCAACTGCCCGGTAGTGTCGCACTTGGGTACATGAAAGCACAAGATTGGTCAGGGGAGGTCGGCGTGTACCGACCGAAGACCCTCCGACGCTCAAGTTAGTACCGATAGGTCTAGGAGTAGAGTGTTTGAGATTCGGAGAGAACGTACCTGAATAAGGAGTGAGGACTCCTTATATATGAGGTGAGGTCGGAGACAAGCTTCCCTGGCGTGTGGGACATCCCCTGACACGAGGAATATTCTCTGATCCACTACCTCGATGTGCGCATCGAGGGATGGCGGCGCCTAGTGCAGCATGGGCATGCGACTTAGTGCGATCTGCGAGGTAGTGGACAAGCACGTGCGCCAGGTGGCCGTGCCGGTACCGGTGGGGCTGGCCGCTCTCGGTACCTGGTCTGGAGACGTCCATGTGCAGCCGGGGGGAGAGCTTGTTGTCGGTACACCCGGCCTGGTCTTACCGGTACCGCTGGGGTACTGCCGGGGCTTCGACTGTGGCCTGGGGCTTACTCTGCCGTTGGGGCATTGCGGGGCAGTATGCTCGGTAGGGGATCCCTACCGAGCCGAGATGCCGCCGGTGCGAGGTAGAGGTTATGTGCTCGGTAGGGGATCCCTACCGAGCCAGTAGATGCCGCTGGTGCGAGGTAGAGGTTATGTGCTCGGTAGGGGATCCCTACCGAGTCGGCAGACCAATTCTATGTGACGGGGCTCATAGGTAGGCTGCTCCCGGTGATAGTGAGCTACTTCGGGCCCTGCACGGGGCCTATCCCGGTACAGATATGAAATGGTAGCAACAGACCCCTTGTTGTGTCGGTGTTGCAGCTGGCCTACGAGGAGATGCTCCTGGACCGCCGGGTCTGGAAGGAATTGCAGACGGTGGGCGGGCAAGTTGAGAACCTGAAGTCTGGCTATGACAACATGTTTGATACCAAGGAGCGGGCAGTGGCCGAGCTCGAGAAGACAAAGGAGGAAGCCGGTAGGCTTGTGCGGGAGGCCGAGGAGAAGGCCAAGGCTGCGGTGGCTGCCGAGAGTGCACGGCTCCAGGTTGAGTTTGACCAACGCCTGGATGTGGTTCTCGGTGAGGCCAAAAAGGAGGCCGTCCTCGCCTACCGTCGGGATCGTGGTCGAGCTGTGGAGCAGGCCACCGCCTATATGGAAGGTGGTGTGTATATCCTCGGGAAGATCAAGGAAGCCTTCCCTCAGCAAGACTGGAGTCAACTCCCGGTGCCCGAGGTGACCAAGGACTTTGTCGACGATGAGCATAAGGCCATCCTCAAGGAAATGGACGAGGAAATACTCGGTGCTCCCAGTTAGCCAGACCAGCAGCAGTGAAGTCCCCCATGTTTGGGTGGTATCGGCCATGGGCCTTGTATTCTATTATATTTTTTTTGTTGGGAAATTTAAACACATTTTCGAACAACTCTCCCGGTAGGAAAACAAACAACAAAGAAGATTGAAACTAATGATTCAATCAATCAATTCAGCAATTCAACATGGAACAATTGCTAGAATTGAATAGAATCTCCTAAATCCTAAACATAGGCTAAACTAGCATACATATGCAAATCAAAGTGTTTAGCAAAGGATTATGAATGGAGATTTAAGATGAGGAACCTAAAACATGGAACTAGGATCACTCAAATATACCAGAAAACTCTCTCAAGACGTTTTGGACAATAGGGAAAGAGTTGGAAGAGTTAGAACAAATGAAAACCGAAGGATTCTATTTATAGAAAACAAAACAGACGCTCGGGCGATCGATCGTCACTATTCATGAACAGTGGTACTGTAGCAACGGTCACATTTTCGAATCGCAACGGGCAGATTCTCCAGTAACACTGTAGCACATGAACAGTAACACTGTAGCAAAACAGAAAAATATCTTAAAAATAAATGTTTGCTTAACCAAATGAAATTTAATTAATTTCTAGCAAACCTAAGATATTTGTGCTACTATTTAAGCATAAACAAAATGTATGAAATGCATATGCATGATTCATACCTTGAGATGCTTGAACGAATACTTCGATGAACAATAATCGAAGTCCGGAGAAAAGACCGGATAAGAAAGGCGTCTTCACAAACCATCTCGAGCAAGAACAACCTAAGCCACTATTCCTAATCCCTTAAACAACCTAGCATTGAATACAATAAAATGCTAATACAAGGGAAGAGGTTTTGTCAAATAGGAAATAGCCAATAGCAAATATTTTTCCCTTACACTGACTCATCCTCATCACTCCTCACACCGGCAGTCCTGACACATCTCGGCTCGAGAGTGCTCTCCGGTTCAACTTCAAAACTTCCAACAATGAGGCCGAGTACGAAGCACTCCTGGCCGGCCTTCGGCTGGCCCAGCACATGGGAGCCCAGCTAAAGATCCCATCATGTCTCGGTATATGACTTTGGCAAAAGAGCTCACTGCCGGTTTCTGTTGCCTCAAGCTAACGAAGGTACCGAGAGAAGAAAATCAAAGGGCTGACGCCCTGGCCAAAATCAAGGAACTTCCCCTCACCTACGCAGAAGACACACTTCTCGGGATTGAGCTTCATCTCATAGTCTTGGAGAATGGAGAATGTCTCCTGTAGGTCGGTGAGGTGGTCACCCTGCTTGAGGTCACGGGGGACTACCAAGCCAAAGACCTCATCATGTCTCGGTATGTGACATTGGCTCCCTCCCGAGAGATAATGATGAGGCAAAGAAAATAAGGTTTCGGTCCTCCCGGTACCTCATCATCAACAACCATCTCTACCGGCGGGCCCACTCCCTACCATACCTACGATGCCTCGGACCGGCCGAGTCCCGAGAGGCCATCAAGGAGGTACACGAGGGCATCTGTGGCCACCACCCGGGAGGACGAGCAATGGCCCACAAACTCATCCGCCTCGGCTACTTCGGCCAACGCTCCTCCGGACGCTATATCGTTTACAAGGCAATGCAAATCCCGGCAGTTCAACGCACCGAACGTACCGAAACCGTCCCAGCCACTGGAGCCGATGGTCAACCCATCTGGAGTACTAGAAACACAACCATATCGGTGTGTAACAGTTTCTACAAGAAATCAAAGTTCAATTCCAGAACGTCCGTGCAGCACCGAGTATTACTCACTTGAGACTGAATGCAGGGAGATCCAACGGTCTGAACATGGTGAAATTTGAACCGAGAATACTAGACACACAAAGGTATTATGGCCTCTCAAGTTGACTGATCTGCCCAGGCAGAAGGCTGAGTTTTTTGTCCGAAAATCTCTTGTGCAATTTATTCTCTTTTCATCTCCTAGTCTTGTTAGGAGTGTCTTCTTCATCCATTTTATTCACTTTTATTCTGAAACACCTATAAACATGAAAACAACATAAATAAATAGCTCGAATAACAACTAACTAACAAAGGAAATCTAGAGAATTCGATACAAATAAGTATACAATTATACTCCTTATCATCTCTTCCAACAGACTGCGCCAAATGTTTTTGCCTAGATCCAGGGGGATAGGTAAGTCCTGAGATACGGATATGATGACCGCAAGTTCCTCATGTCTGATCACCTATCAAGAGTAATACACCAATGTCAAGAGGAGACCGGGTGAGAGGAGGATCACGACGATGATCACCACGACGAGGCTCAGTAGCAGCTGGTCAGGATGCACATATGGCTCTTGCTCACCATTTGGTATTGAGTCCTTCGCGACAGGCAAGCTTCCTCACTCATGTTGGTCTCCTTCAAGGCTCCTGATGCTTATGAATTTAGTGATCATGAATTTGCTCTTATGGCCCATGAGGGAAATGAGAAGTGCATATTGGTGAATTATTTGATTATGTAGTTGATGAGGATGCACATATGGCTCTTGCTCACAAAACATCCAAAGTCGACAACTGTTTATCAGGTGCAATTTTAATTCATTATACTGTGAATAAAAAATTTCTGAGTGTTATGGTAACATGGCCAATGCTTTGGAGGCTAATGTTATGAATACAATTGCCTGAAGGTAGTTTTACCTACTTTATCTGTTATGCTTGAACAATTTTTATAATGTTAGAGGTTGCATACTCTTAATACAAGAGAAAGGTAATAGTGACCTTGCAATCTGCTACTATTTGTTGCCATTGAAGTTTGTACACACTTCTAGTAGCACTTCCATTACACATTCTCTAAACCCTAAACAATAACTTCACACTTTTAGTAGCATTGTTGCAGTCTTTGACAATAAAAATTTATTGTCTAACAATAACTTCGCACCTTTAGTAGCACTTTTACACTCTTTACTTTTCACACTTCGTACTTAATAAACCAATTATTGTTGCACTTTTTTGTGTTTTTATTGTCACTCAATAACAGGTTTATTGCCACTCAGTAAACTAGTTTGTTTGACAACAAAACCTGTGACAATATAAATAATCTAAATAATCATACACATAATCCAAAATACCATATGTATTCATTCACATAATCTACTATACAATACTTAATTAGTAGTATTGTCTCTTTGATCCATAATAAACCAAAATCTACCCTAAAAGTTAGTTTCAAACAAACCAATCATTTTCTACGATTAATACTTGCCATAACAACAAAACCTTATCATCAAGAACATCATCTTCTTGCCCTTCTTGGATTTAATAGATCCATTTTTTGTGATTCCAATTGCTTTCCCTTTCTTCTTCTCATCATCTTTCTTGCGAGAACTGTGAATTGAAAGCATAGAAATGTCATTCATTATTGTGCCAAACTAAATTATCAAACAAACCAAACCAAATAATGAACTTCATTACTATTAGAAAATAAACTTCATTTTTGTGTAACAGCAATCTCACAGTAATCATTATTGTCTAACAGTAATACCATACAGTAGTTTATTGTTGAACAATAACAAAAATCACATAAACTGGGTGCAACAGCTCCTCAACATCAAATGGGTGCAGCTCCTTAATAGGTTGTATACTCTAACTAAATGGAGAATTTTTCTTTTTTCTTTTCCATAGGTCGTATACTCTCACACACAGTCATCACATTATCAGAAGCAGCATGTTTGAAGAACTAATTTACAGAAAGAATAATCACATATCTCATTTTGGCATTTTCGCAAACAGGTCATGTGCATTGCTTCAATGCATAATCTAAATGTGCTCAATCAAGTTAATCTCTGATCTTATGATAGCGAACATCAATACGTTTCGTCCTTGCACTTGCATGAAACACTTGATTCTTTGCGTAGTGAATGGCTCTTTTGAATATGGTCAGACAAGTGGAAGATATCCTTGGCTTCTTTGATAAACTTGCAGAAAACTAAACTGCACAAATAAGAATCATATCCTTCTGTACAGACAAGTGGAAGATTTGAAACTCGTTATATCGCACGCACATTGATTTTGCAGACAACTATCCACAGACTCTAAGAAATCGACTCGTGGTTATTTGTTTATGCTAGCAGGTGGAGCAATTGTTTAAAAAACAATGAAGCAAACTTTTGTCTCAACCTGCACTAGTGATCTAAAACTCGACATGGGCGGCTGCCGGGCGCTCGGTGGAATTATGTAATCGGAAGAGGTTTAGGTTGACTGTGTAGGCGGGCTTGGGCGGTTATGGGCAGGCCTAGGCGGGTGTAGGTGGCCTGAGCGTTTCTCCTCAGCAGCCACTCTTTTGTCTTTCTTCTTTGGGCTTTTTCAGTTTTTCTTACTGGTTTTTGCTGCTGCTACTGTTTGTGATTGCTGATTTTGCAGTGGCCATCACTTTTCTTCTTTATGTGGTGGCAGAGGTTTTTGTGGTGGTGGTTGCAGTGGATATGGCCTCTGCTGAAGTGATTGGAGTTGTAATTGCTTGGAAGTTGTAGAAGTTATGGCACCTACTGAGTGTAGGCGTTAGAGATGAGAATGAAGACGTGATCGGCTAAAGGAAACTGATTTGCTTGACGGTTGAGAAGAAGGGCGAGATGGTAGAGTACTAATCTGGGAAGTTTTGGAAGAAGAGTTAAGAAGAAGCTCGAGATTGATGCCCAGTCCAAAAGTTTGAGAATTTTGGGAATCTCAATTGACTTATTGATTTTGGAAATGTCAATAAGTTTCTTGTGATATTGTCAATTATATGACTTTGTTACTTGATCTGGTGGCTTTGGGTTAAAATGATAAATTTCAAATCCAATTGTTTTTAAAGAAATTTTCTGATGCAAACCAAGATATTTAGTCACATAGTGACTAGCACACTTGAAATTTATTGTGATAATGAGGCTGTTGTCTTCTCCAGTTTAAGGTTTAGGGTTTAGGGTACTGTAAGAACAGCAAGAGAACAAACAGTTCCAAGCACATTGTCTTACGGTAAAGCATGGTGAGATGGTTGTTTTGAGTTTTGGCACTAACTCACAGCTTGCAGACTCCTTCACAAAAGTATTATCAATAGTAGCATTCCAAAATCATACAGAAAACATTGGATTTTTGCCTAATTTAGATGTTTAGGTTCAGTGGGAGTTAGTCTAGTGGAAGCAATATTAAAATTCTTTGGTTTTAGAGTTCTTGTAATTTTTTGTAAACTTAATTCTAAATAAGCATGTTGTACTCAAGTTAAGAACACAAATATAATCAAGATAGTTAATGCTAACCCGTAGCAGATATGGTCGAACTTGGTGCTTCTCCTCTGAGCAATCCTTTAGGCAATCTCACAATGGGGCAGAGAATAATGTAGTGCTTGTAATTGCTAGAGCAGGGACCAAGGTCTCTATATATAGGCATTTACAGGACTAAGTACCTCCCATAAAGGATTCATAGTCCTAATCAATATAGGCCTACTAGACTTGTTCCATGTACAAGTAGGATTACTTATGATACAAATAATGGCCAAAATATAAAGTGTATCCACCATGAATAAGGTAAGTTAACTAGAATAGAATAACATTGTCCAATTACTTATTCTGCAATATATGTAGTTAAGTTGTTGCATTCCTTATTGAGTATTGATAAGTCCATAAATTCTTACATTCTCCCACTTGGACTATCAATGCTCAAAGCAACAAGAATACTACTCCATCAAATTTAGTAATTATGAAGTGCGCGCATGGACAAGTCATAAAATTCAAGCTTAACCTCAAACTCAGTCAATTTATGACTAACCACATCAGACTATGAGAAAACAAATGTTTAACAAAACACCAGCACCTCATAACCATGATACAGCAACCATAAACCACAGGAGTGATTAAGTGTACATGAAAATATATATAAATATATATGCTCTTAAAATTAAATTGTATGAGCACAATGTGGTCCAACTGTAGGATCCTGAAAAGACAGAATCTAGAACATAATGCTTCAAATGAAGCTAATACAAGTTTGATTAATATGTGCATGTATATCTGCAAATAATGCTGAAGTACTGAAAAGAACTTGATTACTCGAGTAAATTAATAATGTGCAGAACACAATAACCTAAGTCAAACTTGCTGTAATAAAGCACTGAATAGGAACTTCAAAATGTTAATGTTATGAACGTGTAAAACCTAAAGCATATATCATAATCTGAATAGGTAATTTAACGTATGAGCACAAAATAGTTTTAACCACAACCCAAAAATTAAAGTCAATTTTACTCCCACTAATTCAAGGTCTGTTAGTATTCCCAGAATCTTAAAACTAAAACTTGAAACTAAATTCAGCTCTGCACAAAGAGTTCAATAAATATGTAATTTTTGCAAACACCACTCTTAACTCAATAGTAGCATCAGACTTGATGATCAATGAAGTGCGGAGTACATATAAAATAAATGTAGCAAAAAACTCTCGCAAAATTATTGTGAATAGAAACTCTTTGATCAAACAGACACACAAGCTAGAAAACTTCATTAATTAGGAAAACTAAAATTACCAATAAGTAATCCTAACAATTTGCTCCCACTGTTCAAGTGCAAAAGTTTGCTAGAAATCTAGAACATCTATTACACAAGTTACCAAAAATAACATGACAGATGTCTAGTTTAACAAGTTAATTAATCATGAAGAAGAACAGTGCATTATAGGACAAATTGACCAATTTCATCAATGAAGTTCACCTAATACATGCTTCTAAATTGTAATGAATGTCACTACAACATGCATGTCTAATGCATATATCTGAAAATAGTTATACATGCAATTTCATTGAACACACAATATAGCACAAAAGCTTTCTCATATGCACATAAAAGAAGCATAAGTAAGAAGGATATAGTCAATAAATATATCAACACTTAAACATTAGCATTTAACTGAAAATTGATATATAAGCCTAAAGTATAAACTGAAAGATATAATTTTAGAAAAATAAAAGCATCTACGTTTTTAATGCATCCAGCAACAAGGATAATTATTGGTCAATGAAGTCTTCAATATAATATTTAACAATCATAAAACTGCAAGTGCACTTCATCAAGGTAATCTAAAACAAAATATTTTCGAGAAGAATAGTTCAATTACCAGAAAATTCTTGTACTCCCACTATACATGCAATTGTATCATATATAACAGTGTTTATCAACAAAACAAACTGACAATGCATTCAAGTGAAAGAAACGAGCTACTTATTGTACTCCTACTAATAATCTGCTACACTAAAAGAACTTAAATGTAAGCAGAAATTCAATAGTTTTCTTAAGAAATAGTAAGTTTTCAAAACAAAACATTGATTCATATTGATCTTGAGACTACTAGCCAAAACTAAAATAGTAAAAATAAAGTTCAATATTTTTCACTCCAAAAGTTGGATGTGAAATTAACAACAGAAAAACCATAAAACTGTTGTGCAGAAACAATGAGTTGTAAACAATAATAAACATATAACGAGTATTTCAAGTTGTTGTTTGCTTATACAAAACTTGTTAATCCTGACGCAGAGATTAATTCATGTATATAAAGATAATATTCACCAAAGATCATGGAATGATCAAACAGTCACACCAAATAATGAATCATGATCAAATCAAGCAGTTGACAACCAAATTTGCTGCATAAAACGAGGTCTGTACATGTGTACCTTAGCAAACCTCAAGCTTTGCTGCATAAGAGGATTTAGGCGGAAGCAATTTTAAGAACCGAAGAAAAGAGAATGAAATCGCATCCCCTCTTTAGGATCAGAAGAAAAGAGGATAAACTTTCTTCCCCCTTTTAAGAACTAAAGAAAAGTGGGAAAGTTCTCTCATTTATGTATCTTTTCTAAGTTGTCATCCTTTGTTTCAGTATGTCTAGGCCTAGGCTGGAAAAACTTTGAACATATCTTGATTTTGAACAAGTTGTATTACAAGAAAACTTGGTTTCCGCAAAAACACATATCAAAACGTAATATTGATATCAAAAGTCTATAGCATATTACCAAAATACTACATCTTCAATATATGTGTACATTCAATGACTTTTCTAGAAGAAAATTTTGTGATCGTAATTATGGATAGCTATGTAGTATGAAAGTACCAAAAGAAAATGAAACTATATTTTATTCAAACCATTTGCTTTCAACACTCAGACCCAAATATTTTACTATATATATTTATCTTATACTAGATGTATTTATTACCATAAACAATTGGTCAGCTAGCAACCAAAAATTAAGCACCAAGAGGTAATTAATAAGCTAAAAGAAATGAGAACAATTAAAAGAAACCAAAAACAGAGTTGTAGCTGTCAAGTAAAATACTTATGCAACTATAATTTTTACGCATCTTTCTCATCATCATAAGGAAGCTTACTTTTGAAGCAACAAAAGAGAAATCACCAGATAAGTAACATCACTCATATATATGTTATACAAACAATTAGACATAATTTATTCGAAAACATATCAATGAAGTAAAGACAAAATATTGAGTTTAAAGAGGTTAGAGACTTCTTAAGTGGCAAGAGTTCTTAGAAGGTAAAAATTGTGTCCCCTTTTAAGAACAGATCATGGACATACTTGATTTTCACATAAAGGTACTCTAACTACATCTTATAATTTGCGGTATAAGTGATATTAGCGGAAGCAAAAGAAACCATAGAAGTAATATATAGAAGCAACAAATAGTAATGAAATATTAAACGATTAATAATATTGGTATCCTGACTTCACTGATGCATTTTAAGTTATCAATTAATTTGGTAGAAAACTAGTGATGCACCCCAAGTTTCTATAGCATATAATATGAGAATATATCCAAATGCCAAAACTTGAGAAAGACTTGATATTCGCAAACAAGGTTCAACATCAATGCAGAAGAAACATGTCAGCTGTGTATGCCAAGAACAATCATAAATGTGTTTTTCAACTTCTAGCTTAAGGTAATGAAACAAAACATGATAACATTTTCTCCTTCTTTTCAGTTTATACCCACTGATACATATATAAAATTATATAGATTGCAATCACAATATAGCTATCACAATTCAAAACAGCCCTACGATATGAAAATTACCAACCATGACTAGAATTACTATCCATTGATCCCATCCTTGCCGTAAAGACAAATGGATATTGATGTACGTGGTAAATACTTTAGGCCACACCTAATATGCTGAAATCTCAAAAGATGATTCATAAAAGTCTCTTAGCATGTACATTTTTATCTTCTAGACTATGGTTATGAAATGGTGAATAGCAGATATCACCAGAACCTTTTCAGAGGCATCAAGTTCCAAGGTATACCATATGTGGTTTGTTAAAGCTAAATGATTTACTTAAATTGCTGAAAGAGGATGCTAAATGCACTATGTCTCTTAACCTTTTCAGCAAATCACAAACCAAATATTCCAGTCAAGAAGATGGCAATAAACTAAAGATGGCAATAAAACGTATATTGATAATTTTGTCAAGAAGACGAGATGACATGATGACAAAGTGGATGTACGCTAAAGTTCTGTTGACCCACTATAAAATTTGTTGTGTTATTGTTTTCTGTTTTGGTGGTTTGTTTTCTTATCTGTTTCCACACAAGTTCATCTATTTGGTTTGATCAAATCGTAGAACAACAAAGATCTAAAGGGATTACAACTATAAATATAACTAAACGATCTAAAGGGTTGCCGTCTCCGAAATACCTTGAGTTTATTAGCATCCATTGTTGATGTAACCTCACAAGAATGAAATTGGAATAGCTTGGATACGGCTTGAGAAACAATTCTTGGCAGCCAACAACCAACGATTCCTGCACGAAAACAAAATAAATAAATGGCAGCCAACAACCAATAAATGACAAGAAAAATCTAAAAATAGTGAACACAAACTCACAAGCCTTCAAAGATTCAATTATATGCATCAGTACAACCTATACCAAATATAAGTGAACACGAACTCATAAACCAAATAGTCCAGAATTAAAGGTCTAGCATCCAGAATACCTTTCCATTCTAAATATTCCAAAGCAATTAAGCAAGAAACAGTGTATTAATTAAAGGCTTGTATATATTAAGTGTTCACATTAGATCAGTTTATATTTATGTATATATATATTGTTGTGTGTTTTTGGCTATTTGATGCATAGAAGAGTTAGGATTTGATACAAGTCAGTTTATGGGAAAGATGATTTTGTTTTAGGTAAGTCAAAATTATTCT
Source organism: Rubus idaeus (assembly GCA_030142095.1). Lineage (NCBI taxonomy): Eukaryota > Viridiplantae > Streptophyta > Magnoliopsida > Rosales > Rosaceae > Rubus > Rubus idaeus. The sequence continues at coordinate 34,287,310 of CM057965.1, forward strand.
ATATTCCATAAGATTTGTATTGTAGATTTAGGGTAATAAGTTGTTTGCCTTGGTGTAGAAGGATTGACAATCCTAAATGGTATTGGCAGCCCCTATACTCTATAAATAGAGGCTGCTAGGGAGCCGTCCAGCAGTCAAACAGCGAGTCAAGGGTGATTTTGGTTGTGGTGGTTTGTTTTCTTATGTGTTTCCGCAAAGTTCATCTATTTTTGATTTGGATCTCAGTAGTAAGTTCTACTTCCTCTACTTGACCTTCTAATCTGTTATAACACCATGAATAAAAGAAATAATAGAAAAGATATATTTAATAAATATCGAGTCAAAATAAGAACACAAAGTGTAGTAACTTGTAGAGGCCCCTACAAGGATGTCACTGAAGCATTTTCTAGTGCATAACCATAGAAAGAAGTCTGATCAAACTCTATTTGTGTTAATAAAACTAAAGAGAGCTTCACAAAACATAAAGAATGAATAAGAAAAACCAAAAGCCACAATTCTTTTAAGGACTAGTATATGAACTCCGTTTAGTAATCATACCCAATTCTGAAATTCAGCATGTATATATATTGCTCAATTTTAAGCGTACAGATCTTCATGACATCAAATTTTCCACTTTTCCATACATCTATTGCAGCCACGTTATTTTTAGTTATTGGTAGAGATTGTAATGACGACTATCCAATTCGTTAACATGGAAATGCCCAAAGAACAAAAGGCTGAAGACTGCAAACCAAATAGTGAGTACCTGCTCATAATGTGTTGAAGAAGAAATCTTTACATGCAGGGCAGGGCTCCACAGTTACCAAAACACCAGCTCCGAATGGCTCACAAAAAGGGCAAGTATTGTTAGGACACTTGTTACCAACATGAAGTCTCCAGTCCGTTATCTATCCATGTATGATCTTCCAACCCATCAATACGAGTGATAAGACTACTTTGAAACATCATAATCTGCAACCAGTGGGAAAAAAAAACATACTTTAATTAAATCTGAAGTCTGTAGCAAATGTCCCAAAACCAAGTTGGTCATTGTGTTCACTGACATAGATAAATGAACGCCCCTATACCCAAGCAGTCTGTAATACCATATATAGATTGAGTTACTGAAGACAAATTTCTCAGGAACTGAAAAACCACTGAGGTAAGCAAATATTAACCGAAGCTCTTAATCTCGCCAAATCTTTTGAAAAGAGGCAGTAACACACCAGCAATTTCGATTATGTTCATTTTAGGATAACAAGAGAATAATGGAGATTAGAACACATACAACAGCTTATGCAAGTAGCAAGGACACGCAAGTAGGAAAAACAATTAGCATTAAATTTCAATGTGGTAGACCTTGCTTGCCTTGAATGATAGCCGTGTTGGTTGCCGCTTCAAATCGGCCGTGCATGGTATTCAATTGAGGAGCCCGCAGAATGGATTAGCACCAAATTGTTAATGGAGAAAAATAAGAGAGAGTAATTTCTTCAAACCCTAAATATGCAATGAAGATCTCTGTACGTTGAGCATAGTCTAGTGAAAAAAAATAATCGAAAACTTTCAGAACACAAACAATTAGTAAAAACGCGTTAGGTTGTTGAAGCGTATCCGGATTTTCTCTCTAATATGTTAACTTACTAATGTACCCTTGGTTAGATGCTTAAGAAAGAAATAAAAAGAGGTTGTTTTAGAAATTTAAGTCATTAGGTAAGAGCTGCCAGCAATGGGAGTTGTGCTATGCTCAGTAAGATGCGTATGAAGCACTGTGAAGGCCATAACTTGCAGCTCCTACAACCTCACGACTAGTGTGACCACTCGTTTTCATAGGGTTTTTCGAGAGACATGCAATGGGAAGTTGAAAAAAGTAATTCGAGGACAAATGCAACCCAGAACTCATCTCCAAAATTGTTGTAGACAGTTGCCACAAACTTTGCAAGGCCATAACTTTGCGCTCGGGTGTCCGTTTGGGGCAATTCTTGATTCCATTTGATGTATCTCGTCGAGATCTATAGGATGGGCAAGGTC